>BPTQ01000008.1:154485333-154813733 GCA_019973895.1 Chrysanthemum seticuspe | reverse complement strand
ACTATCAATCAGACTATAATCCCTATAGACTACTATCTATTAGACTATTATTCTTATAACGATAAGACTATATTAAGTTTGACTTCTATCGATAAGACTATAATTGTATTAATTAAAAAAAGAATTCTATGAATAAGACTATAATTAAAATTGATTTCGAAAGATTATACTATAATTCTATAAAGGTAAGACTATAATTGCCACAGACTTTCACTTCAATTATTCCAAGACAATATTTATATGACTAATTTTTAAAGAATTGTAAAAAATAAGTCTATAATTAACATTTGACTTCTAACGAATATAGTCTATAATTTTTAAATGCAAAAGCAATAGTAAAAATAAGACTATAATTTCCACAGACTACTCTCGATTAGACTATAATTGCTTAAGGAAAAAAGAATTGTAACAGTAAGACTATTATTCAAATATTTTTAAGAAAAAAAAAAGAAATACACGAATAAGACTATACATTTGAGTTCTAACGAATATAGTATAATTCTAGAAATTAAAAAAAGCAATATTACAAATAAGACTATAATTAACACAGACTACTATGGATAAGACTATAGTTGATTTAAAGCTAAAAGAATAGTAAAAATAAGACTATACTATTATTAACATCAATTAGTTAATAATTCTTTAAAGAAAGTACAAATATTTAACAGAGACTAAATGATAAGAAAATCGAAATTTAGTTGATATCAGAATAGGTATCATCAGACACAATTAATATCAGAATAAACATTATAACGAAAAAAATTAAAGATCTTAATATGATATAAGCAATCTTGAGTTTACATATCAGAATAAGCACATAAAGAAAAAAAAAAGAATTTTTATAAACTTATTATCAGAATGACAATGTTAAGAAAAAAGGAATTCGTTAATATCAGATTAGCTCTCATCAGACACCTTTAATATCAGAATAAAAATGATAACGAAAACGTAAATTTTTAATATCTGATATAAGCAATCTTCAGTTTACAATTAATATCTGAATAAAAAATGTTAAGAAATTTTTAATCAGTATATTTATAACAGAACCTTATTAACTTCACTTTCAGACACCGTTAATATCAGAATGGAAATATCTTAATATCATATTAGAAAGCTTTAGTTAAAATTAATATCAGAATAAGTATCTTAAGAAAAAAATTAATTATGTTAATATCAGAATAGCTATCTTCAGTTTGAATTATATCAGAATAGCAATATTCTTATTATCAGATTATCTATCATCAGATATCCCTAATATCAGACTAACTATCATAAAAAAATTCTTAAATTCGAAATTAAGAAACTTACCTTCGTTTATTTCTGCAAATCTTAAACTTGATGAAATCATTTTTTTTTAGATTTTTTTTTTGATTTTTTTTTAGTTTATGTTTTTGTATGTTTTGTTATTCTGATCTACACTGATATTATAATAATATAGATTAATTACGAAAACGCCACCGCGTTTTTTTTAACGTAGATCAGATGGACGCTTGATCGTGCGGCTGACATTCATCCGTACCATCCGTACTTTAAAGCTGGAACGCACCCGATCCCTTCCCTATATATATATATATATATATATACATATATATATGTATATACATACATATACATACATACATACATACACACACACACACACACACACACACACACATATATATATATATATATATATATATATATATATATATATATATATATATACACATACAGAGTAGAGATCCAGTGAGAAGTAAATTAAAATAAGAAGTGGTGAGAAGTGACCAAAACCACGTATTTGAGATGCAACGACTTGCATTAGATGCATTTCTATTCATATAGATGCAACGTCTTGAGTTTCGAAAGTTAATTTGATGTATAGATTGTGCAAATTGATTTTCATGATTTTGGCACGTGCAAAGGAACAAAAAACAAGAGAAATCATGAAATGCATCTAATATATGTATATGCATCTGATAAAAAGCTAGAAAACACACTATGGTTCGTTATAATGTATCTAAGATTATAGGGATACATCTAATTTAGGTCGGTGCATCTCGGATTTGCGGTTATAGTTCTTCTTATTCCTTCTTATTTTAAGTAATCTTCTTATTTGATCCTAACTCTCTCTCTCTCTCTCTCTCTCTCTATATATATATATATATATATATATATATATATATATATATATATATATATATATATATATATATATATATACATACTTGTTATATATTGTAATGGGTAAAAATCTAAGTCCTTAATCCATTGACTATATACATTGAATATTGTTAGGTAAAACCCAAAGTCCATGACCCATACCCATGGAGCTTGATCCATATCCCATGACCCATTGCATGACATCATGCATGCAGTCATGTTGGGTATTATCCATGATCCATGACCCAAGACCCATGACCCAATGTCTAGATACATTGCATCTTGTTGGGCATCCATAACCCATGGTTCATCACCCATAACCCGGTTTGCAACCCAAAATCCGGACTTAAGCTGACCCAGTTGCCGGATCCCTTGGATTGCATTAGCCGGATCCCTCTGGGGAAGGATCCGTGGGAACCGTTGAACAGTAGAGAATTTTTCCTATAAATAGTTAGCCATTTTTAACTTGCAACTCACCCCTTTTACATATACTCTCTTTTAGTATTGTAATATCTCTAACCTCAGATCCAAAGGATCTTTCTATGTAGTTTTGTGTTTGTGTGATTCTCTAGGTTCCTCTTAAAGGCGAGATCACCACCTCTTGAAGTTGAGCAAGCTCAAGTTCATGAGTTGCCAAGCTTCGTCATCATCAAGACTACTGAATTTATCTTGTTGATAGTTCTTTCCTCCCTCCTTAGAAGTGTTGTGTTGAAGGCATTAGTGAAAGGTGCCAAAAGGGTCAAGTCGAAGGCATTAGTGAAAGGTGCCAAAGGGTAAAGTCAAAGGCATTAGTGAAAGGTGCCGAAAGGTCGTGTCGAAGGCATTAGTGAAAGGTGCCAAAGGTGTACAATCGATATGGTGCATCGATGTACAAGATAGATAGTTTGGGTTAAAGGATATTGATATCCTTAAGATATTGTAATAAGGAGTGTGTCTCCTTTGGGTTAGTTGTGTTGTGTTGGGTAGTAGTTCCTCCTTTGTAATGGAACTCGATATCTAGCCTTGTACCGGATAAAGTGTAGGCGACGTTGTGATAGGTTTGGTTCTACCTCTTGGAAGAACCCGGTGTCTAGCCTTGTACCAGATAAAGAGTAGGCGACGTTGTGAAGGCTTATCCGCCACATAAGCTTGTGTTGTGTAGTGCTTACGAACTCATGAGTGGGGAACTCGGGGAGTGAAGTAGGACAAGGAAGGTGTCCTTGTAGCCGAACCACTATAAATACTCGTGTCGTGGTTTTGTGTTCCTTACTCTTTATCTTTGCATTACTTGTTTATATGCTTATCTATCATCATCCAACACACAAACTAAATATATTGACATAAGTCGATCTAAATAGTTTAAAACGAAGTTTTAATCAGTAAAACTATTCAACCCCCTTCTAGTTTTCCACAAAATTCATCATGAAAGTTGGTATGTACTTTGATTTCATGTTGTATACTTTCTACTTAACCTCTACATGATCGATGAAGAAAATCAGATTTGTTGTGTTTTTTGTGCTTTTAGTTTAAATCTTTAAACTATTCAATTTAGGGTTTACCTAATTGAATGTTTTATGCTATTACTAACTTAAGAAAAAGAGAGATGGCAGTTAACCGTTTAAGATGATTGAAACATTACTACATCTATGATCAAAGTTAGGGTTTTGGCTCGTGGTACACATTGAAGGTTCTAATTCGCCTGGTATAGTAGGTTCTGTTACAGAAGCACAAACAAATTGTTCATTAGGGTTTACTTATGGTTGTTGTTGATGACTAAATGAGACTTCTATTGTTCATATTATTGGTTCTTTGGCTGCTGGAATATTATTCATGAGTTAGGAACATGGTGCTGCTATTTCATTAGTTAATGATGCTACGTTGTAAGTTACTACTGCTTTGTAACTTACTGTTGCTACCTCTATGATACTACTATACTTGAACATTAGTGTTGCTCGATATGCGTAAATGCTGCTCATTCCATGTTTATGTTGCTTGTATGAGTTATTGCTGCTACTTATAAGTTGGTGAAAGTTTCTACTGCTACCTTTACAGTTAGTACTGCTCCATACGTTTATGCTGCTGCCAGTTAGAGCTCGTTACTACTGTGGGTTAGTGTTGCTCGTTGTGACTTACTACTGCCTTTATCAAGTTATTGCTGCTCTTGATCATTAGTACTGCTACGTTTAAATATTAGTGCTGCCAGTTTATGATTAATGTTGTTGCTTATTTCAATATTGTACTGATGATCCTTAAACGCCGAATTGAATATTCATTGTGGATTTGTTTAGTAATTGGTTTTGATCTTGGTTAATTTGCATTAGAGAGATAAAGTTGGTATTTGATTGTAGCATGCGAATGTCTTCGAGAATTAAGTGACTGAAGATTATGCATGGTACTTGTGATATGACCATTGTGATTACTGTGGAACGAGTATGTCTACTTCTAAGTTCTCATTTTTTATTGATGCACTGGTTTCTAGTTTTGTTGAATACGGACAATACATGTTTTGGTTCTCATGGAGATGTCAGACAATGCATATAGAAGTTTGTGTTTGGATTTTTGGTTCTTAAACGTTTAAAAAGGCTCGTTTTTGGATTATTTTCTAAAATTGGTTACGAAGAAAATTACTTATCACTTATTTGACGATGGAGTGGAATTATTCGGTTTTGTGTTCTTATCATATCTTAAAGTGGGTGTTACACTTTAAAGATAACTTGTTTGAGCTTCAAGGATGTTGACAAAGACTTGATGAATCTAGCAATGTGTGATTAATCTGATGGTGCTTAATGCACACATTTGCTATTACTTAAAGGAGTTACATTGTAGTGCTCAGTGTCTCATTAAAGATGAGGATTTTTTCAAGAGGTTGCGATCTACTTATATTTCTGGTTTCATATAAGTTTGGAGTCACGTGGATAGTACAAGATATAAGACACAAGTTTGGGTTATTCTACTTCTACATCAAGTTCGTTATACTTAGTTTTCTTTATTAGTGATCATTACAAGGAGCCTACAGATTTGAAGATGATTAACACTTGGATTTCAGGGGAAGTATATTTTAGTGTTTAATCATTTGACATGCACCATTTGAGGGGAAGTTGTAAAGTTAAAAGTTGTAGTTCCCAATTGGATGATAACAAAAAGGGGAAGAAGCTATAGAGATGATATGATTTGCAACATACTTATGGTGGCATGGCATGGAAATTATAAAGGAAATCGAGACTTAAGGGGAAGCTTGTTTCATTCATGGTGAGATCCCTGATCTCAATTTCTCTACTTCGTCTAGGAAAGTTCGTACAAGAACGTGTTTGTTTTGTCATCATCAAATAGGGGAAGATTGTTGGGATTTATTGATTTGATGATACGAAACATGAAGAATGGAACAAGAAGGACTTAAAACGCGAAGAAGGAAAACTACAAAAAAAAGGGAGGATTTGAAAGATTCTAGAAGATATACTTAAAAGAATATTTAGTTTCCTTATTGTATAAGGATTCCTTTGTAAACCCTAATCCTCTAGTATATAAAGAGGACATGGGGCGTATAGTTTAGGGGTGCACATTAAAGATGAAGTCGACTAGGTTGGTTGGTTTAGCCCTAAGGTCAAGGTTTTCTTGATCCTTGTTAAAGTAGGTAACACGTTCTACCAATGATCAAGGTTGAATTAGGGCTTGTATGGTGTATGATGATGACGAGAAAAACCTTGTTCAATAACAATGATGTTTTACTTATTCCGTTGTGCATGTTCTTGTATTTGTTATTGTTATTCCTAGTTCTCAAAACGATCTAATGAGTTCTAACAAACTCCACAAGGTAGTTTCCTGCTATAGAGGTTTTATGTGTCAGTCCTATGTGAATAAGGTATTTCCTAGAGTAAACCTATAAATGCTATGCAAAAGATGAGGTTCAAGAAATCTGCAATCAAAATGGATTAGGTTTAACCTAATGCTCTATTCTTTTTGCCTTTTAAGATGGAGTTGCTAAGTTCATTTACAATAGATGGCCTAGTACCTTGAAATCCTTGATTTTTTTATTTAATTCTCAGTTCTGTGTTCACTCATTAGGCCTTTGTTAGGTAATTTTGAATGTCCACAGTTTTGAAATTGAATTAAGGTTGATAGCACTTCATGATGTAGGTATCCTGTGTGTGAAGGGTAAAATGAACTAGTAGATAGAGTGTTAATAAAAATAAACCGTAAAAATATTTGTTTATATTTAGCGATCTCGTTAAGTTTTGTTGATAACAAATATAAAGTTATCATAAGTATAATTCTAAGAGTACATGTTATTTTGTAAAATATAAACATTTGATTATTTACATATATGTTGTAATAAAAATGTGTTGTAATAAAACATGTAATAGGTTGGGTAAAAACCATGACCCATGACCCATACCCTGGAGCTTGATCCATAACCCGTGACCCATTGCATGACATCATGCATGAAATCATGTTGGATATTATCCATAATCCATTACCGAAAGTCCATGACCCATTGACTAGGTACAATGTATCTTGTTGGGTATCCATAATCCAAAGTTCATGATCCAGGGTCCATAACCCGGTTTGGTATCCAAAATCCAGAATTAACTGACCCAGAGGCCGGATCCCTCGGATTACATTGGCCGGATCCCTTGGGTAAGGGATCCGGTGGATCCGGGTGAACTGTACACAGAATGTCTATAAATAGTGAGTCATTTCTCCATTGTTTCTCACCCTTCTTCTTACAACTCTCTCATACATTATCTCACTCTTCTAACCTCAGATCACTTGATCATTCTTGTAGTTCTTCTCTCTTTGTTGTGATTCTCTTTTAGGTCCTTCACGAAGGCGAGATCACGATACTCATACAAGTCATCCAAGCAAAGGGTCTTTGATTGATTGGTCCATTAACAAGTATCTTGTATTTTTTATTTCACATATTTGATGTGTAATAGCTGCGTAAAGTTTTGGTTCTATTTCGTGGAAAAACTCGGTATTTAGCTTTGTACCGGAAAAAGTATAAGCGACGTTGTGAGGCTTCTCCACCGATTTGAAGGAGCATGTTGACATAGTGCTTGAACTCTCGAGTGGGGTACTGGGGAGTGGAGTAAGGCAAAGAAGGTGTCCTTGTAGTCAAACCACTATAAATCACTTGTATCGCTACTTTCTATCTCTTACTTTACTTGCATTCTTTATTTACTTTATTTATTGTTTGGTACTATCTATACATCCACAAGATTTCACATAAGCTTTAATCTAAACTTTTGAAATCTAAATTTAAATCGGTAAAACTATTCAACCCCCCTTCTAGTTTTCCACATAGAGCATGATATTTGAAATAGTGAGGAGTGAAAGATGAACCTACTTGATCCAAACAATGCTCTACCACAGGAGGTTAGGTAGGTTCCCATGTAGGGTGTGTGTTCTCAAAATCTGATGCCACTTAGTCTCAAGCTGGAAATGTAGGATTTTGGTATTGCCCCTATGTGGAGTGGGATGGTGGCTATAACTCTCATAATGATGCCTGCCTTGTCTTGCCTAAACTATTGTGGATGTTGGTTGAATGATCTAAGGTTAAGGTTAGTTAGGAAATGGAGTTATGGTTTTTGGTGCAATAATGGGTGAATTGGAATTTGAATGCTGCTGTAAAGTTTGTATGCAGAGTGTGCAACTGTGTATGCTGTATTTTTCTCTGGTTATGTTATGTTAGAGTTATGGTTTTTTAGTTGTACCTAATATGGGATGGACTTGTTTAGAAATGTTGTTTGTGTTAGTTGTTTTAGGTATGTCCAAAATCAGTTTAAATTTTCTTAACTTGTTATAATACTGATTGTTGAAATAATATATTTTCACCCTTTGCGCATAATAATAATAATAATAATAATAATAATAATAATATTAAAAAAAAAAAAAAAAAAAAAAAAAAAAAAACGCTTATAAGGGTAGTAACTTGTCAAACTCCTGTAAGGGTAGTAACTTGTCCTTTATTTTACACGACTAAGAATTTCTATCTCAAGTCTCGGAAGTGGTCAATATTCATATATGGATTAACAAACAAACAAACAAATTAGAGTCATAAAGAACATGTGTTCTCCATATGTTTAAATTTTAAACCTTGATCATGTTTATCTCCCCATGCAATGTTTAGTTATGGCAGCAAAAGTTAAAATCAAAGGCAAGCTGGTTTTTTTCTGATATACCATTTCCGACGAGGTTAACTACGCTTTTGCGATGAGAAAATGGTCAAGGCCCTTTTGGTCGCAACAACTCACAAATAGCATGTGTGACAACAATGTATTTTGTATGATGACTAGATGCATTAAACATGAACCAATACGGAAAATGTGGTAGTTTGGAAGTTAGAAACTAGAAGTAAATACAAAGCCTTATTCGACCACTCTCAATCTTCACCACAATCAAAGCTTGTCCATATGTATACGTGGCCTAAAGTGGGACCAATGGTCACATGAACTTTAACATAACATAACCTTATCACTTCATTTCCCTCCATTTTGCCTATATATCTACCACTATCCACCATACCACCTTGTACCATTTACACCACTCCAAACCACCACTATGGTGTCTTTTAAAATGACACACATTTTTTACCTAGCAACAGTACTTTTAATATCTTGTTCATTTGTTAATGTTTTTGGTTCAAAACAAAGTTTGGTTGCACCTACAAAGATTGGTGATGGATATCGTTTGGTTTCACTACAAGAGTCTTCCGATGGTGGTCTTGTTGGACTGCTTAAAGTTAACCAGAAAAACAACATTTATGGTCCTGATATACCTGACTTGCAACTTTACATCAAGTAAGCTTCTTCACCTTTACTTTTTATTTACTATTTTTTCACTTTATCTTTGTAATATTAGCATTTATAAAGACAAAGTACTGTAACACGCTACACTATAAGTAAACTCTCATTTATTATGTTTGGACTTGATTCTACGACCTTTTAGCTAGAAAACATTCGCATTGTGAGTGAGATACTGCTAAAAAATGTTAAAATATGGATCTACAATACTTTTTTTCATAATGGGTGATTTGGGTTTGTGTAAATTGCTGAAATAATGTGTCTTGACAATATGTACTTACCAAACAATCGCTTCAAGAGATGTTTAATTTGGCATATAATGAGTTTAAATATCTACTTTGCTCAACTTTTGACCATAATCTTCATTTTTGTTTGTCTCTTTTCATATTTTTCTTTACTTTAAGATACAAAATTATGCATTTGAGTTGGCTACCACTATAAATCATCGGATACTTTTAATAAAGGATGCTGTTGTAAAAAGTTAATGTGACATTTAATTTCTACAAACTGAAAGGTACACAAAGTTTACTGAAAATAGCAAAATACCTTCACATTATACGAAAGATTGTTTTATTGATGTTTAGCTAGATATTGATATTTTTGTACTTATGTTAGAAACGCATGTTAAGCGTGATTTGTGACAGGTTGCTATTTCTAATGTTTAGCTAAATATGTCTGCATTACCCACTGAAAAATTTTGTACTGTGATTCAATTATACTCCGTAGTGTATAAAAAATATTAAGCAATGAAAGTAACTTGATATTTCTCATGGATTATCTTATTTAACGTTAAGCATTCAGACCAAGAGTTCATGCTTCAATAATTGATGTAACACATAAGATATACATATGCAGCAAAAGGTGCATACACTTAATAAAGCATTTAAAAGTGTCCATTGTCGGAAAATATAACGAGTAAGATATTCTAGAGCTTTTATTCTAATACAAAAGTATATCCACTAATAGGTACAAACTTTTGACAACATGCTAAAAAAAAATGAAAAAAAAAACACGAGTTCTTTTTACTAATTTCACTTCTTTAGTCTTTACCAATGTTAACAAGATATTTTAGTTTTTTGGGTAAAGATATTTTAGTCTTACCTATGTTAACATGATATTTTACTTTGTTATCGAAGTTAGCAACAAATTTATGTGTTTATCCGGTGTTAACAAATTTATGTTACCAATATATTTTAGTTTGTTGCTAACATTGATAACAATATATAAATTATGTATACCAAATTCTGTGTTAGCATTAAAACCGAACTACCCTTCTTGAATGCGGCAAATATTGAAGTACGTGGCTTAGAGTACGCTTTAAAGCTATACTCCACATATATTTTCTAAGGGCAAAGTGTTATTGTCACAATAATAAACAATTGTGGGATCTTTTATTTATTAATAAATAAAATTTTCTTTACAACATAACCAAGGTTGTAAAAATCGCTAGGCGCTAGTGAGTCGGTCGGGTAGGGCCTAGCGATTAATCGATTAGACGGGGATTAATCGGATTCGAATTTTTATACACAAAATTGTAATATTATATATTATATTATATTATATGTATGAGATAAGCATAGGGCATCAAAGTTCAAATATTTCAAGTGTTCAAATATAAACATAGATATTATTCGGTTTGTTGACCATTTTTAAGCGATCTTTGATCGATTTTGTCCGATTAATCGGTTTGTTGACCTATTTTTAAGCGATTTTGTCCGATTTTTAAGCAATTTTGTTGACCGATTTTTAACCGATTTTGTCCGATTAGACCGATTTTGTCTAATTAATCGGTTTGTTGACCGATTTTTAAGCGGTCTTTGACCAAAACGATTAAATAGGCCGATTATGATAAATCAAGGCGTTTAGTGAGCGATCAGCGATTATGCGAGGATTAATCGACCGCCTGGACCGATTTTTACAACAGAGAACATAACTAACATGATCTTTCATGTTCAATTTGAACATGAGAGGATTTCAATCATATCCTGTAATATCAGTGACAGCTCAGTTTTCTCTCTCCAAAACAGAAAAAACAAATACTAAGGTGATCGTAATCGCAACCACAACAAAAAAACATACTCCGTATATCATAAAAACAAATAAAAAAAATACACATACATGAACCAAATTGAAAATTCGGTTAGGTAGCCAATCATAACGTTGATTTGGTTTGGTTGCATGTTCGGTTGGTTGAGAGAACTCACCCATCAGCATCAGTCTAAGTGGCATATCGAAAATGTCAAGTACACTCTTGTTTTTAACTGTGTATAAAAAGTTTAGTGGGAGGTTGAAATTAGTAAAAAAAAAATTGTAGTAATCATTCACACATTTTAATGAACAAGTGATGTCTATGCACAAGTAGAGAGATATTGACATATCTTATTAATCTTTCATTTGTTGATCTAGTCCATCATTTGTGAGTTGTCTTTTGAACATTCCCCTTGATGGTTAACTTATAACTCTGTTCCCTTTACAGGCACGAAACCGATGACCGTTTAAGAATACACATAACCGACGCACAACAACAACGCTGGGAAGTACCCTACGACCTCTTACCAAGAGACAAACCACCACAACAACGACCATCAAAACAAAAAACCATTCCCATCAATGCAGCCGCATTCTCTAGCGGCGAGCTAATATTTAGCTACATCACAGACCCATTCTCATTCGCCGTTAAAAGAACATCCACGGGCCAAACGCTCTTCAACTCGTCCACACCCTACAACTCCCTAGTGTTCAAAGACCAATATATCGAAATCTCAACATCTTTACCACATGATGCATCATTATACGGGCTAGGCGAAAACTCACAACCACATGGGATTAAACTCTACCCTAATGACCCGTATACGTTATGGACCACGGATCAATCCGCTATAAACTTAAACATGGACCTTTATGGGTCACATCCTGTTTATATGGACTTAAGAAGTAATGGTCATGCTCATGGGGTATTGTTGCTAAATAGCAACGGTATGGATATAATTTACAGAGGTGACTCGTTAACGTATAAAGTTATCGGGGGTGTTTTGGACTTTTACGTGTTTGCAGGGCCGACACCGTTAGGGGTGGTGGATCAATATACGCAGCTTATTGGACGACCAGCACCTATGCCATATTGGTCTCTCGGTTAGTACAATTTTATTACGAGTAAATAAATTACTATATTATCCTTATTTTAGTCACCAGGTGTCTCATGTTGCAAAGATTTCTTGAATTTTGTGGGTTGGTAATATCGAGTTTCATAAGGTAATCAAAAAATATTGTTAGGGAAGTGGTATCAAATACTTTATTGATCAAGTGATAATTTTTATTTGAAACAGATGGATTGTCATTTTTTTCATTCTTTTTGTAATTTGTCATTTTTAATAGATTAAACGAGTATTTAACTTTTTGGTCGATATCAACCATTTCAAAGTGTTGTCTTGCACCCATTATTCTACATGAAAATGACATGATGACAGGCCTCTTTTTTGTTTATCTTATAGATTTATCAAATCTTTTATTCTATTTTTTTGACATTGATAGAACTGACCAATTTTTTTTTTTTTAATTTTATTTTATTTTATTTTTAAATAATTAAACCTAAAAGGTAAAGCAACAAGCTTTGTCATGCCAATATTAATCGAGTTCTTAAAACTAGATAAATCATATACGGAGTGCGTGTTATGTGTGATTCGGCTTTCTCAACGAAATTATATAGTCTTTAATGGTACCCACCCAATTCCTAAAAGTAAAAGATCTGATAATTATTAAACCAACCCTTTAGACCAAATGTCGTGCTGGTCCTTGTATAGTGTCGTATGGTTCATGCAATTTATAGATATAGAAACTTTATTTACCGGGGTTTTGTTTCAGCTTTTTTTTTTATTTTTTTATTTTTTTTAGAACAGCATTTTGTTTCAGCTTATGTGGCTGGTTTATGGACTTATTGAATTTCCATAAGCTCATAAGCTCCAAACTTTGAGCTTATGACTTATTGTTCATATAAACTTAGGGGGTGTTTGTTATTGCGTTTTGAAACTGATTATTTGATTATTGCGTTTTGAAAACGCAAATAAGCTAAATTTAGTGTTTGGCAAATAAAAGTTGAAAAGTGATTATTTGCGATTTGAAGGGTTAAAAACTGCGTTTTGGAAAAGTGATAGAGGAGTAGCAGTTTAAAAACGCAGTTTTGTAAACTGCTTTTGGAAAACGTGAATTTAAATAATCAATAACAAACACCCCCTTAGTTGATATGCTTGTAGGCCTAAAATTTGGAGCTTACAAGTTTTTTGAAAATTTATGCTCCGTTCTCTAGAAAAAAAATAAATGAAAGTGAAAGAAAGAGGAAGTAAAGTAAGAGAGGAAGTAAAGTGACTTTCACCTCAAAAGTGGAGTGAAAGTTTTATATAGTCTTTAATGGTACCCACCCAATTCCTAAAAGTAAAAGATCTTATAATTATTAAACCAACCCTTTAGACCAAATGTCGTGCTGGTCCTTGTATAGTGTCGTATTGTTCATGCAATTTATAGATATAGAAACTTTATTTACCGGGGTTTTGTTTCAGCTTTTTTTTTTTTTTTTTTTTTTTTTTTTTTAGAACAGCATTTTGTTTCAGCTTATGTGGCTGGTTTATGGACTTATCGAATTTCCATAAGCTCATAAGCTCCAAACTTTGAGCTTATGACTTATTGTTCATATAAACTTAGGGGGTGTTTGTTATTGCGTTTTGAAACTGATTATTTGATTATTGCGTTTTGAAAACGCAAATAAGCTAAATTTAGTGTTTGGCAAATAAAAGTTGAAAAGTGATTATTTGCGATTTGAAGGGTTAAAAACTGCGTTTTGGAAAAGTGATAGAGGAGTAGCAGTTTAAAAACGCAGTTTTGTAAACTGCTTTTGGAAAACGTGAATTTAAATAATCAATAACAAACACCCCCTTAGTTGATATGCTTGTAGGCCTAAAATTTGGAGCTTACAAGTTTTTTGAAAATTTACGCTCCGTTCTCTAGAAAAAAAATAAATGAAAGTGAAAGAAAGAGGAAGTAAAGTAAGAGAGAAAGTAAAGTGACTTTTACCTCAAAAGTGGAGTGAAAGTTTTATAACTAAAATATCACCACTTTACTTCACTTTACCTCACTTTACTTCTTAAAAAAAACTGGAGAACACAAACTTCCTTACTTTCACTTTACTTCCTCCCTTACGTAGTACTCAACTTGAGAACATAGTGTAAGTAATCCCAAGTAAGTTTAAACAAACACCCAACACAATATAAAATTAGACTTTGTGCTAAAAAAAAATATTGTGTTGCTTTACCGTGTTACACTATTATGTTTTTGCCCTTTTGGACTATAGGCATGATGAATGTTCCTTTGAATTTATTGTACAGGGTTTCACCAGTGTAGATGGGGTTACCACAATCTATCAGTAGTAGAAGACGTAGTCGAAAACTACAACAAAGCACAAATCCCGCTCGATGTTATTTGGAACGACGATGATCACATGGACGGCCACAAAGACTTCACATTAAACCCCGTTGCTTACCCTCAACCTAAATTACTCGACTTCCTACAAAGAATCCACGATCGTGGTATGAAGTACATTGTCATCATAGACCCTGGAATCGGTGTTAATTCATCTTACGGGACCTACCAACGAGGCATAGCAAAGGATGTGTTCATAAAATATAATGGTAAACCATATCTAGCCCAAGTCTGGCCCGGTGCGGTTAACTTTCCGGATTTCATGAACCCGGCTACGGTTTCTTGGTGGGCGGATGAAGTCCGGAGGTTTCACGAGCTTGTCCCAGTGGACGGGCTTTGGATTGATATGAACGAGGCTTCAAATTTTTGTTCAGGCTTGTGCACACTTCCTGAAGGAAGAAAGTGCCCAAATGGGACTGGGCCGGGCTGGGTATGTTGTTTGGATTGTAAGAATATAACCAACACAAAATGGGATGATCCTCCTTACAAAATAAATGCATCAGGGACACATGTCCCGATTGGGTACAAAACTATAGCTACGAGTGCGGTTCATTATAATGGCGTTCGTGAGTATGATGCTCATAGTATGTACGGGTTCTCTCACGCAATTGCTACTCATAAGGCGCTCGAGGGGCTTAATGGGAAACGTCCCTTTATTTTGTCGAGGTCGACTTTTGTTGGATCGGGTAAATACACAGCCCACTGGACAGGTGACAACCAAGGTACATGGAACGATATAAAGTATTCGATATATACCATGTTGAATTTCGGGCTTTTTGGTGTCCCAATGGTTGGATCGGATATATGTGGGTTTTACCCACAACCAACTGAAGAATTATGCAACCGTTGGATCGAATTGGGTGCATTTTACCCATTTTCTCGTGACCACGCGAATTATTATTCTCCAAGACAAGAGTTGTACCAATGGGAAACGGTAGCAATATCAGCTAGAAATGCATTGGGTATGCGGTACAAGCTACTTCCTTACTTGTACACATTAACATATGAGGCACACACCACAGGCGCACCCATTGCGCGTCCACTTTTCTTCTCGTTCCCAAACATTCCACAACTCTACGGGTTGAGCACACAGTTTTTGCTAGGTAAGAGTCTGATGGTCTCACCTGTTCTTGACCAAGGTCGAACAAACGTGTCAGCCGTGTTCCCTCCGGGAACATGGTACAGTTTGTTTGACCAAAGTCACGTAATCAACTCAAAAGATTTAAAACCAATCACACTAGATGCTCCTTTGCATGTGATCAATGTCCATTTATACCAAAACACTATTCTTCCTATGCAAAGGGGAGGAATGATATCTAAAGATGCAAGAATGACACCTTTTACCCTTATAGTCACCTTCCCGGTGGGGTCCACTGACTCGAACGCAAAAGGTAAACTTTACCTTGATAACGACGAGCTACCTGAGATGAGACTAGGAAATGGTCAGTCAACTTACATTGACTTTAGTGCTAGCGCGTCTAGAAAGACAGTGAAGGTGTGGTCGGATGTTCAAGAGAGCAAATTTGCCTTAGATAAAGGTTGGTACATTGAGAAAATTACTGTTTTGGGTTCGAGTGGCATTGGTGGCTCGTTCGCTGTTGAGGTTGAGGGTGAGTCGGACATTTTGGACGTGTCGAAAGTGGAAGTTGTGCAAACTGAGCATAAGTTCTTTGATGAGATCATGAAAGATAGTGATGTGAAGAAAAGCATGATGGTGGAAGTTGGAGGATTAAACATACCAATTGGTAAAAAGTTTACAATGTCGTGGAAAATGGGTATTAGTTAGTAGTTAAGAAGCTTGTTTTGCAAATTTCAGTTTATTTTCTTCTTGTTAGGAAGTTTGTCTTGAAGAGAGGGACCAAAAGTATGCGTTTCCTCCTGAATTTGGTTGAATAAGATGATTTAATCTATTTTATAATTAGTCTATTTAATGTTATTTATATCATCAGTTTTTGTTGTATTTTTAGTCTAAACACAATTATTGATCAACGTGTTCTGTGGTGCAACAAAGTTGAGATTTCGAGTATTGTTTAGTAGTGAGTACTTATGTATGAAGACTCGTCGTTGTATCAATACATTTTCTTTTGTTAAAGAAACTAATATCGGTTGGTAGAAAGTCGTTCAACCGAAAATTTATTAATAACGAAAAGTCAAAGACACATGTACTCATTCATCATTATCAGGGCCGTCTTTGAAGATGTGCAAAGCGAGCGACCGCTCAGGGTTTCAGAATTTTTAAGGCCTCAAAATTTATCCCGTCAATAATTATATGCATGTATAGATATATTTTTCACGAAATAAAAAATATTTAGATGAGAAAATATCTTAAATGAGTAATATGTTAGAACATTTAAATAACTAATTGCAAAATATCTTATAAACGATGATACTTTATAAATAATATTGGGTAACGAAATACCTTATTATATAATTCCGTACAGGGCCCTGAAAATTTTCGTCGAGTCATGAGACGGCCTGATCATTATTCATATCCAATTGACAACGCAATGCCTTGATTGGATCATTTTCTCAATAACTTATAACGTATCGCTATAAACAAAGTTATTTGTAGTAAACTAATAGTAACAAAATACGTAATGATTGGATCATTTTCTCCATTCTTCAAATAAAATCAACGGGTCAATGTTCAACACAACGTGTTTCCAAAAGTTCCTTGGAATTATCGCTTGGTTTGTTGCTAGGAATCACAATAGATATCGGATTTGGTATGGGGTAGAATGACAATGGATATGAAAAAGTGTATCATTACGTTTGTTTATGTTTGGTCGATAAAATATGGAATGAAAAAGTGTATAGATATTTGAATTTTGTAATGGAAAAGAGAAGGGCCCGCGGGAATGGATTTCATAGACACCAAATTGGTGTGTAATGAATCTATGACTATGATATACCTATTTCATTCCCGGACCACTAAACAAATATCATTAATCGGAAAGCGAGATCACTTAATAATCATAATAATTCACAAGCTCCAATTGTCACGGTATGAGTTTTTGGTCAACATATCCACACTTTGGAGTTTGGCACGTACCCGAGGTTGTATGGATTGTGCTATCGCACAGGGCCTCAAATCTTTAAAGGCTTCAAATTATACACCTCGTTATATATTTGCGGCCGTAATATTCCCTTTCAGCAAAAGATCGTTAACTTTATGTTGTAAATATTTGTTAAGTTTGAAGCTCATTGATTAACGTATGTGGTTTTTGTTCTTGGTTTACTCAACCCAATGTGTGCACAATGTTGACAAAACTAAATTAAAGTCGTAACTAAAGGAATTCACAGTGTCACACTACGATCAACGACGGTAGGTAAGTTCCCTGGTGGAGAAAGCCGGAAAAAGAAAGAAAATTGTTTAGTCTGAGAAATTCCAAGATCATATATACAAATAGGTTGAGTCGACATTACTATGTGCAATAATAAATCAACTCAAACACAACTAAGAATGAAGTATCTTAACTTTCACTTGCTTTAGTTGGTTATACATTCTCATAATACGTTAATAAAAATACAATCGCCTTATAAATACTAACAAGTATTTATACAATCGGGCTTTTACATAGATCACGAATTGCTGTTCTAAATTAAGTTTTAATCATGGAACCTGGATTCTTAGTCGAGTCGGTTTTATTATCGGGTAAGAGTATTTCCTAGTTTTAATGTGTTGTTTCTTGGTTTAATTGTCCATTTTGCTCGTGTTCTCCACCTTAGGCCATTCACAATGGGCTAGATTGTCAATGCTTAATGGGTTTGTTTCAACGATCAATGCATTGCAATAGGTCCATGTTATCAATTGGTTGAATGATAGTGTGTGCAGAGACACACCGTATAAACACTAAATTAAGACAACAATATCAAAGAAAAGATTATGAAAAGATTATGAACAATTATCTATTTAATTGTTTCAATGCAATTAATAATTATTTTTTAAGGAAATATAATTATTTTTATTTCAAATACGGAGTATATACTTCAACTTTCAATAAAATTATTTTATATTATTGACTAAGTTTATTTTATATTAATGTAATATTAAAAAAACAATTAAATTTATAATGATGCGTAAATGCATTAAATTATGTAAAGTTTAATGAATTGTAAGAGTTTAGTATAAATATTGAGATGCTGATGTTACATGACATGTATTGAACTCAGTATTATATCATGTATTAGAGATGACTTTAGAGGCATGATACAAAATATAATCTTTTCAAAAAAACAAAAAATAAAATAAAAAATAAAACGAAAAACAAAAAGGAAGCACAACCCCAGTTGAGTTTAAATAGGAGCCTGTTGCTCACTAATAGGTTGGCCTAATTGGAAACCACGGGCCATTATTAAAGCCATACCACGAGGCACGAGTTTCTCTTTACCTAAATATTAGAACTAGGAATAACTATGTTAGTTGAGTGAACTCATTCTAATGTTATTTTTTGAGCAGTGATTTATTTTCTTGTTTGGAGAATAAGAATTGAAAATTTTTGTTATGTAAGCTTTTCCACTTATGTAATGGGCTGAGATATGAGATCCACCCATATCTTTTGTATTTAAACGTTTTTTTGAGTAATATATTTATCGGGTCTTTGACCTTTTGCTCCTAAAAAAAAACAAACAAACTTGGTTTGAGAAGTTTGAATAAGTTTTATCTTATGACTTTTTCTATTATCACATGCAGAAAGAGTGTATAACTATAACCTATCCACTTCCTACACCATGGACAGGGAAGGAGCTAGGGGTTCCCGCAGGTGCCCGAGAACCCCATGGATTTTTTTGATGTAGTGTTAATTTTTGAAAAAAACGCTGGTTTTTTCTAAATGCATCTTAAATGCATCCGATCCTTCGAAATGTGTTTCCAGTATTACGGTTCAAAAGATTTTTTGTGCACCCGGTCATATTTGATTCTGGCTCTGTCCCTGACCATGGTCAAATACTTCGCATTTTTGTAAAATAAATTGAACCTACACAAGCCTTTCGAAACCTGATAATATCATCTAGAAATAAAATGTGTAAATTTATTTTTCTAACCATAACTGATAAAAGATGCAAAATGTGTTCCCATTGGAAACCATTTCCACATACATAGAAAGACCCCATCTATAAATCATTATTGAAATGGGCAAAATGATACAAGCATGAAACAACGAGATAAGCCCAGTCAAAGGAAGAGCACGACTGCATGGGTAGAGACGTAGAGTACTAGTGAAAAATATCGATACAACATGCTTAAGAAATTGCTAACACTTTAAATCAGGGCGGCTCGACCGTAAGGACACTAAAGTAAATGTTTTAGGCCCCCATAAATATAAGCTTGTATATACTTTCTACAAATTACGTCTTCAATAAAATTAGACAACAAAAGTGAGACCCTGTTAGGTACTAACAAAATAGTTACTTATATAATTGTCACAAGTGATAAAAGAATACAACATTAATAATCTTAATGTGCTTAAAAGAGGTTCTATTGTTCTAACTTTACATTTACTTTATTTGAGATCTTGCTTTAGGCCTCTCCAGGGCTTAAAACAGCTCTGCTTTAAGCATTTTGCGTGCAAGTGGAAGTGTGTGCATTGTTCGGCCCATCAAACCACTCAAACCAGAACAATTAATATTCAAGAAATAACAACGGTTCTGCCTGACCCTATTTAAGCATGCATATTATGTCAGTGAAGACTTGGTGTGAAGCTTATATCGCCTCAATTTGAGCTTTTTGAACTTTAACATCTTCAGAATCGTGATAGCAATTTAAAAAAAAAAAAAAAAAAAAAAAAAAAAAAAAAAAAAAAAAACGGCTTTAAGCTCCAGTATTTAGAGGGAAAGAAAACCTATATATGTATCAAGGATTAATTGACATAATTTAAGTAAGTGTCTATTTTTTGAACTCTAACAGCTTCAGATTCGGTCACCGTTACATTAGGTATTAGTACTTATGTATACATCTATACTACATTATAAAGCATTTGGGACTTTCTATTAAATGAAGTCTTAAAATTTTAAGACCAAAAACATTACTATAAAAGGAAAAGTAGAAAATGAATGTAAAATCTGAAAATTTAAGTCTCATTAAAACCATATGTAACCGCCCTCCAATAATGATACATTTTAATGAAATTGTTTATAAGAAAAGCTCACTATAGTTAAACTACCAATTTAATGCTAAAATTTGAAAAATAAAAATGTTTACCATTTACACTATTAATAATTTAGACTATCTACTTTTGAAAAATATTTATCTACTACTTTATAATAAGGAAGTTTAAAATAAAAAATATTTGCTCGTCACAAAAATAGTTATCGGGTATCGACCGCCGCATTGCGCGAGTACCCTTCTAGTATAAGAAAATGTATACATATTACTCATATTAGGCCTTCTAATTTTATATATTCTTATTTAACAAGTAATGATGCTCAAAATCTCTTCTATGCTAGAACATCATTGGTTCAAAACTCATCAAAGTGGTGTGTGACTGTGCCTCGTAAGATGTGGACGTATGGTCCGGACTGGGCCAGGAATGGGTCAGGCCCGGCAGATGCGGTCCACTCTACACCTAAACCCTAATCCATGCCTATATATACATGGCTGGATCTCCTCATTAACGGGAACACACACGGTACACAATCTTCAACCCTAAGATATATTGGCTACATCACGCCGATACTAACTTGACCGTCGGAGGTGGACCCCGGGGCTACGGCCTCGGGTCCACTCCTAACGGGTTCTCTTTGTTGACAGGTCTACTAGGGCTCGAGAAGACGACTAACGGCCAAGGAGAGTCGTTGAATCCAGTTCGCGCCAGATTATGCTTCAACAAGTTGGCGCCATCCGTGGGACCCGAATAAACTATGTTTCGTGTTCTCATATTACCGAAAAGCATAAAGCTCGTACAACTTGCTTTCCCATCAAGTCGGTAACATTTAATAATCACTCTAGATGCGGAAAATATTTTATTAACTTGGACGACAAGTTCTGGTAAGGCATTATTTTTAGATGCGTAATATTAGAAATTGATGCGTAATATTATAATTAGATGCGTACCAATTTTATTAACTTGGACGACAAGTTTATGGTATATATTATCATTATCATAAGGCAACTATATATTATCATAACAAGTTCTCGTAAACCTTTATGGTAAACCTTTATCGTAAACCTTTATAATATAACATGTATACGATTCGTGATTTTCTTTACATAAGATACTAGAAAAAGTCCGCACGATCGGACCTAAGAAAATATCCGCACGATCGGAGCTATTTTATTTTTTAGCCGCGAATTAATTCGCGCAGATACTGTTTTTACGGTTGGTAGGCCTGTTCGCGCTCGAATAACGCAGTCGCGATAAATCTACCCGCATTAGGCCGTGTGTTCAGACATCTTCGCAGAGAACGCATACGCGCGAACACCACGATGCTAGTCAATCGCCATGATGCGCACTGGACAAAGGCCGTGGTATAAACATCTGCGATCATCCAGAAACGTTCGAGTCTATGCGGTTAAGATAAATCCATCTGCGTCTATTAGTCGCGGTCACGATACATCCATCCGAGTTTTTATTTTATACATTAAAAAAAACACAATTTATTATTTCGTCGGTACGAATCCCACGACGGGTGCGCACTGCCATTTTTCTTATATGCTATGTGCTATATATTTTTTATGCTATGTGCTATATATTGCTTAACTTTATTAGGTTTTATATGCTGCGATTCGCGGCATATACTTTTAATCTTTGCATTCAGTGTTTTTCGCAGATTACATAAGTTTAATGCTCCTACATGAGTAGCACCATATAACTTGGGGGGCTACCAGGGTATACGCTACCACTGTTTTCGTACGCAGGTGTATTTGGAAGCAGATCGAAGACGAATTTAAATATTCGCACCAACTTGTCGTAGGGGAGACGTCCTCTGTCGGTTGTGAAGACGCGCACAGCGCAGAAGCACGTCTTCTGTCGCACATCTTTAGCGCGCACCTAAGCGCAGAAGCACGTCTTCTGTCGCACATCTTTAGCGCGCACCTATGCGCAGAAGCACGTCTTCTGTCGCACCTCTTTGTCGCGCACAGCGCACACCTATGCGCAGAAGCACGTCTTCTGTCGCACATCTTTGTCGCGCACAGCGCGCACTTCTGTTACAGAAGTGCGTCTTCTGTCGCTACTGGTACAAAAGGTACGCCCTTACTCAGGATGCAGCATGCGGGTTCCACTTTCACCTACGCGGCCATCAGAACTTAAATTTAGCATAATATAGCCATGCGCTATCTCATACTAAACTTGGGGGGCTTGTGGACGTATGGTCCGGACTGGGCCAGGAATGGGTCAGGCCCGGCAGATGCGGCCCACTCTACACCTAAACCCTAATCCATGCATATATATACATGGCTGGATCTCCTCATTAACGGGAACACACACGGTACACAATCTTCAACCCTAAGATATATTGGCTACATCAAGCCGATACTAACTTGACCGTCGGAGGTGGACCCCGGGGCTACGGCCTCGGGTCCACTCCTAACGGGTTCTCTTTGTTGACAGGTCTACTAGGGCTCGAGAAGACGACTAACGGCCAAGGAGAGTCGTTGAATCCAGTCCGCGCCAGATTATGCTTCAACATAAGAATAAAAGAAAAAAAGTACACGAAGCAAAAGGTAAAACAGTGAAAAGGATTGAGTGGTGAAATGACAGGAGACATAAACAGTGTTGCCTTTGTGGAGAGTCGGTCGAAAATCCGTTGTCGAAAAAATCGGTCGAAATCTCGATCGATATTTTTAAACACACGAATAAAAAAAATATATTATCTTTTGATATTTAAAAAAAAAAAAAAAAAAAAAGCTTGAGTCGTCGACTGGGGCATCCGGGTCATGTCAGGTCGCTGTAGAGAGAAAGCTAACGTGGCGCTGGATAACTCAGGTCGTCCCAGGTCACGACTGGGACTAGCCTAACAGACTACTTCACTTTTTAATGTGCGTAACTATTTACATTACTTGTTGTTTTTCATTCTCCCAAGCACCACCACGTTTTTGCTCACAACATTTGACTATTTCCCATGTTCTAATAAAATCCTTCGAACAAACTAATAATTCAAGGATAATTAGTACGAGTATAACTTTAACTTGAAAGATCCATGTGGATAGACAGCGAAAAAGTCGAGAAGCCTTCTGTTATAAGAAACTTCATTGAAAACATTCCTATCTAACCCAAATTAATGTGATCTAAAACCATCGGATTTCATCATTGCCCAGCCCCTATGAACTAGTCCCAGATCTACTTAATTGAATAAGAATTTATGGTTTTCGAACAACTGACTGAATAATACTCCGTATGAGACTATACTTAAGAATACATCACAAAAACCTTAAAATGAGTCACGAAACCAAATCAGTTTTAATTTTTAAATCATCATCTATCTTTAAATAACCGTCGCATTGATCTATACATGAATTGTCAATTAATACATACACCACACTCACATATACGCACACCAAACAAACCCTCACTCAGTGAGGCCGCTCACTGTTTGAAAGAAAACGATCCATGAGTGAGGTAAATGTAGTCCGCCACCTCACCCTTATGCTTGACTGAGGCCTTCGACTCCGGCTTAAGTGCTTTTGCCCTAAGTTGTGTATACCATCTTGAATATATAGTAATTCAATTGAAGATCTTACTCTTGGACACTTGTACATGAACAACCGACATAACATCTATAAAAAAAAATGTCTAATCTTTTAGTCTTTTAAACAGTGGATAGTTTATTAACCACCAAACAAGAAGTTAGAAGAAACCACATAGGCACATATTATGAAACAGATTATACGAGCAATCAAAGCCCAATCACATGCTCAAATATTTTTAAGTAAGAACTCCAACATCCAAGAAAACCTCACAAAGGTAGGCTATAGCCAGACAACCAATATAATGCTTATTATTTTAGGAACATGACAACTTCATGTATTACTATTTTACTATCATAACTTTTGTGAGAATGCACATTTTATATTCCCAAAGAAGGTTACGTATAGTTTTATATGACTGATTTTGAATTTATTATATAAAACTATGACCGATAACAATAATTGGAGTTTGGGAGATATATAACTCCAAAAACTCTTAAACTTACACGTCGTTAATGCATATTACAACTTGGTCCATGACAAATACGTCTTTGGTTGCGGAAATATCGATAACACATATCAAAAATATTGTTTGTGAAGTTGAAGTTTATTTTGTTATGGAGCTTTTATCCAAGAAACCAAAATGAAAACTATTGTTAGATTTATTGAGGCATTTCTAAGAATTTGATATGAGATCTTACATTTGATAAAGGGGGTGTGGATAACTTTTACCGAAACATAAAATATAGTTTTCTTTTGGGCAAATCGCATAAAAAGGTACTCATCTTATGTCCAATTTCAATTAAAGGTACTATTCTTTTTTTTTCTCAATTTAAGGTACCCGACTTTTTTTTTTGGCCGATTTATGTTTTTTTCTAACTTCCGTTAACTATTTCGTTAGTAAATTACATGTTTGGTCCTTGAGTTTGTATAAGCATTACATGTTTGGTTCTTCAGTCCGTTTTTGCATATTTTCAAAAAATATTTTTCAAAAATAAATTTTTTTTTTAAAAAAAATTTCGAAATATTTTTTTTTCCAAATTTTTTTCAAAAACAATTTTTCGAAATATTTTTTTTCCAAATTTTTTTCAAAAAAACTTTTTCGAAATATTTCAAAAAAATAAATTCAAAATATTTTCGTCCGTTTTCGCACGAAAAAAAATTTGGAAAAAAAATATTTCGAAAATTTTTTTTGAAAAAAAATATTTCGAAAAATATTTTTTGAAAAAAACTTGGAAAAAAAATATTTCAAAAAAGTTTTTTTGAAAAAAATTTAGAAAAAAAATATTTCGAATTTTTTTTTTGATTAAAAATATTTCGAAAAAGTTTTTTTGAAAAAAATTTGGAAAAAAGATATTTCGAAAAATTGTTTTTGAAAAAAATTTGGAAAAAAAATATTTCGAAAAATTTTTTTTGAAAAAAATTTTATTTCGATTTTTTTTTTTGAAAATTTGCATAAACGGACTGAAGAACCAAACATGTAATGCCTATACAAACTCAAGGACCAAACATGTAATTTACTAACGAAATAGTTAACGGAAGTTAGAAAAAAACCTAAATCGGCCCAAAAAAAAAGTCGGGTACCTTAAATTGAGAAAAAAAAAGAATAGTACCTTTAATTGAAATTGGACATAAGAGGAGTACCTTTTTATGCGATTTGCCCTTTTCTTTTTTGAGACAGAATTAGGTATGATATGGGATGCATGAGATCTTATAAACAATTACTTGGATGTATTCATAGCCGTGTGCAATAGATTCTTCGTATTTAAGTCAAATATACTCTTTATTAATTTAAAATATAAACCTCACGTAAGTTTTTTTTATAGCAGATATAGTTATAGTAAGGGACAATACGAACTTCACCATAAATGGACGGCACATGATGCTACTACACTAGTATTAAATTTTAATTTTTTGGAATTAAAAATGCTGTTTACTGATGCTAAGCTAGTATTAAAAGATTAAAACAAGTACATTGTATTCTAACTAAAAAACATGCGTCTTGTTTTTTTTTAAGGGAAAGTTATATTAAAACTTTAGAAAGAAGTTAAAAGAAAAGATTACAAAATAGCAAGTTTAGGAACTTTTAACCAAATTATCCAATAAAATTTGGATTTATACCGACTAGAGCACCGATTATAAGATTGCGACATAATATTATCAAAAATAGTCTCCCTTCTAAGATTGCTTGGACTAAAAAAGATGTTAATACAAATAAATTGTAAAAACGTTTATTCATATTTAGCGATCTCTTTATGTTTTGTTGATAACAAATATAAAGTTATCATAAGTAAAATTATAAGGATATATGTTATTTTTGTAAAGCATTTATATATATAATCATTTAACATTAATTGTTGTAATGATTCACTTATTGTCATAGTTTATTAGAATGGGTAAAAACCATAACCCATGACTCATACCCATGGAGCATATCCATAACTCATGGAGCTAACCCATTGACTAGATGCATTGCATCTTCTAGATACATTGTATCTATTTGGATACTCATGGTCCAAAGTCTAGGACCCATGACCTATAACCCATGGATAATGAGGAGCGTCCCACGGATCCCTCAGTTTACACTGGACATATCCCTCATGCAAGGGATCCGTGGGATCCGTGCAACAGTGGCAAATTTTTGCCTATAAATAGAGAGTCATTTCCTCATTGTAACTCACCCCTCTTCTTACAAACTCTCTCATATATTCTTTCATTCTTCTAATCTCAGATCTCTTGATCTAGATAGTAGTTCTCCTTTCTTTTGTTGTGATTCTCATATAGGTCCTTCTCTAAGGCGAGATCACGAGCTTCTACAAGTCATCCAAGCAAGGGGTCCTTGATTGATTTGTTCCTCTACAAGATTTCTGTAGTAAAGATCTTGTATTTCATATTTCACATATTTGTTGTGTTATAGTAGTGTTGGTTTGGTCCTCTGTGTTAAGGACTCGGTATTTAGCTTTGTACCGGAATAAGTGTAAGCGACGTTGTGAAGGCTTCTCCGCCAAGTTGAAGGAGTTTGTTGACATAGTGCTTGAACTCTCGAGTAGGTGACTCGGGGAGTGGAGTAGGGCAAGGAAGGTGTCCTTGTAACCGAACCACTATAAATTGATTGTGTCATTTTTATCCTTTACTTTACTTGTTTTCTTTACTTGCATTACTTATAGATCTATACTTTCTATCCATCCATACGATTTCACATAACATCGAATCTAAAGTTTTTGAAACTAAGTTAAAATCGGAAAACTATTCAACCCCCCCTTCTAGTTTTCCACAATTGGCATCAAGAGCTAAGTTTACAAAAATTTTAAAGTAAATAGTATTTAAAAACTTTTCGATCACAATGGGTTCTGAAAATTATAAAGAAGGGCAATCTATGCAACGACCTCCACTACTTGAAACTAATGGTTGTATATTGGAAAAATATATTCGAAACGTATGTGAAGTCAAAAGATATTGATTTTTGGTACATCATTGTTGAAGGCGATTTTGAAGCCACTATGAAAGATGATAAAACCGAGAATTTAGTAAACACACCTCATGGTCAACTCACCGATGATCAAAAGAAAAAGCTTTCCAAAAATAGTGAAGCTAAAATGGTTTTATACAATGCTTTACCCAAAAAGGAATCGAAAGAATTTCTATGCTTAAAACCTCTAAAGAAATTTGGAGTTCTTTAGTTGTAACTCATCAAGGATACTATAGATAATTCTTTTGCTAACTTTAATACTATAATTACATCATTACAAGCACTTGATGAGTCTTTCTCTAGTCGTAATCATGTTAGGAGATATCTAAGGGCACTTCCATCCAAGTGGAGATCAAAGGTGACGGCCATCGAAGAATCAAAAGACTTGTCAATCCTCACCCTTGACGAACTCACGGGCAATCTAAAGGTCTATGAGCTTGTCCTCGCTAAAGATTCCGAAGCCTCAAAAGAGATGAAAGAGAAGCACAAATCTCTTGCCTTAAAAGCCAAGAAGGTCTCAAGAGATGAAGAAAACTCTTCTTCGTATAGCGATGATGAAGAATATGCTATGGCGGTAAGGGATTTCAAGAAGTTTTTTAGAAGAAAGGGAAGGTATGTCAAACAACCATATGACGACAAGAAGGGGTTCCGGAAAGGCAAAGACGACAAGAAAGCAAGGGATGAACGTGCATGTTTTAAATGTGGGGACCCTAATCACTTCATTAGTGAGTGTCCCAAACGTGACGATCAAAAAGCGTTCGTGAGTGGTTCGTGGGGAATGAGCGAGGAGGAGGACGAAGAAATTTGTCTCATGGCAAATGACTCAAACGAGGTATGTCCCGAATCTCTCTATTATAGTAGCTCATCATTAGATGATGATTCATTGCATCGTGAATATGATAAACTTTGCAAAATTAGTCTAAAAGTAATTAACAAAAACAAGATTTTGAAAAACCAAAATGAACGTTTAGAAAAGGAAGTCATTGAATTAAAAAGCAAATTAAAACGTTTAGAAAAAGGGAAGATAGCAAGTGGGGAATGTGAGCTTTGTGTTCAACTTCAAACACTAGTTGATAATCTTGATTCCAAGATTGCTAGAATGAGTACTAATACTCTTGATATGATATTAGATAGTGTTAAAACAGGAAACAACCAAAAAGGTTTAGGTATTCAGCAACTTGATGCATCAACTAGCGAAAATAAAGAAACACAATTCGTCAAAGCAATAGAAAAACAAGTCATTGTAGTCACGGATCCCATGGATCCCATAAAAAGGAACCGGCTAGTGTTAAACCAGGGATCCGTGGGTCTGCTGATGCAAACAGTAAAAATAGTGTAGCTAGTTCATCTAGAACCGACTTTGTTATTGTTAATAAGAAGAAACCAACCCACGTTACTGTTAGACAACCACCACCACTAAAACAAAATCAAAGTTTTATGAGAAACAAAGGTCCATCATTTTCAAAAACCTAACATATTTATAAGGAGACCTAATAATGTTTATCCGAGAAGTAACCACCATCAAATGGGATGGAATCCTAATGTACAAAACGGTTTTCCATTTTAAAACTTTGCACCATGGAATGCATACTCACCTTTTTCATATATGCCTAATATAAATGAAATGTATAACACTAATGGACCCATGAACAAATGGGGACCAAACTTTTGAGTTAATTATTTTCTTAGGTGTGCTTAAAGGTCGACCTAGATCCGGATGAATGGATCAAGGATAGCGGGAGCACGAGGCACATGACCAGTAATAAAGACTTATTTTCCACATACGAACTTCAATGGAGGAAATGTGGTATTTGGTAATAGCAAGAGCAAAATCATCGGTAAAGGTACAATTTCTCACAAATCTTTAACCATTAACGATGTGTGTCACGTAGAAAACCTAAACTTTAACCTTCTAAGTATAGGACAAATATGTGATAAAAAGTGTAACGTACTTTTTAGTGAAACCGGTAGTAAAATATCTAAAAACGGAATTACTATAGGAAGAGGCATTAGAAAACATGGAGACTATGTCATTAAAATCGGTAATGAACCTAAAGACAAACTTTGTCTTACTTCTATGGATGATACTTCGACCTTATGGCATCGAAGATTGGGTCACGCCAATATGCGACTTCTTCAATCGCCATCATCTAAAGAACTAGTAAGAGATCTACCAAAATTAAAATATGAACATCATTTTTGTGATGCTTGTAACGTAGGAAAACAAGTCCATGCTAGTCACAAATCTAAAAATATGGTCTCTACTACTAAGTGTCTAGAACTACTTCACATGGATTTATTTGGTCCATCCGCTATTCAAAGTTATGGAGGTAACTACTATACTTTGGTCATAGTGGATGATTACTCTAGGTACACATGGACTAAATTTTTAAAGAATAAAACTGAAACGTTCGATTACTTTGAAATATTAAGTAAGAAAATCCAAAGACAATTAGGAAGTGCTATAGTGTCTATTAGAATGGATCATGGTAGGGAATTCGATAATGAAGTGCAATTTGGAGCTTTTTGTGACGCTAATGGTATTACTCACAATTTCTCGGCTCCTCGCACTCCACAATCGAATGAGGTAATTGAAAGGAAAAATAGAACCCTACAAGAAATGAGTCACACCATGTTAAATGAGCAATCTATTCCTCAAAAAATTTGGTGCAATGTCGTTGATACATCAACGTACATACTTAACCGAGTCTTAATTAGACCATTTTTAGGTAAAACTCCATACGAGTTACTTAGAGGAAAAAATCCTACGTTAGAACATTTTAGAGTCTTTGGTAGCAAATGCTTTCTACTTAACACTAAAGATTACCTAACTAAATTTGATCCTAAATCAACCGAATGTATCTTTTTAGGTTACTCTCCTAATAGCAAAGCTTATGTCATATTAAATAAAGAAACAATGCAGGTCGAAGAATCATTGATTGGTGTAAAACCGTCAAGTTTTCTCACTCAAGCCGACCACTTGTGAATGGCCGACCGTAAGGAACTTAAAACAGCTCACACACCAAATGCAATTTAGATCAGGAGAATACAGTGGATTCCCGGGTCGTTAAGTCCCACGGAGGATGACTGGTGTTTAACACAATCAGATGTCGAATAACCACTAAGGATAGTGGTCAGTAAGGATTTTGAGGTATTTTATAAATTACAGGGGCTTAAATGAAAATTAAAGGAAATTAAAAAGATTAACTATATTAAATAAACGCTATCACTAATTTTAAACTGATGTTTTTGATTTTATGTTTTTACAAAACTGAATAAAAAACTACGTGACGTACAAATAAAAACGTGAAACTTACACAATATTAATCCTAAAAATATGAAAATGATATTTTTACAAACCTAATGATATAAGAAAATTTTAAGAAAAAGAAAATTATTTTTATAACTATTTATCTAATTATTATTAATTAAAAACTATTTTTAACTAATTAATAATAACCTAAATTACAAGAAAATATGAAATAAAGCTAGAAAAATAAAATTATGACTTGGAAAAATCTAAAATAACAAAAGAGAATTTTCAAAACTATTTTTATATTTTTCTGATTATTTTTCTATTTTTTATGAATTTTAAACTATTAAAAACTAATTAAATTACTAAAAATTACCAAATAAACTATGAAAAATCTGGAAAATTACTTTTTTTACTTTTTATATTTATCTAAACCTAAGAAAATTGAAAAATTATTTTTTTGAACTTTTTCTGATTTAATTGTATTAAAAGCTATTTAAAATTACCTAAAAACTGTTTTTAATTAAGAAAAATAGCAAACTGTTATGGAAAATTATGAAAATTTCAGGAAAAGTCTAATTTAATATATAGAATCTAAGAAAAATAGAAAAACAATGGCTTGTTTGGTAGATTATGAAGCTGCAAACCAAGTGCTTTATGAAATAAGCACTTAAATAAGCCAAAGGGTACCAAATGGGAACCAACTGAACACAGAAGCTTTGTTATGCTAAAAATAGCCAAATGCAACTAAAAACAACTATCTTTAACCTCTGATAAGCTAACTCAACAGATTTGGATGTTTTGAGTTTTATGCTAAAAACAGATTTGAGTGTGCTACTTTGAGCTTAAGCATCAGCTACTCAATAAGCCACAATTGAAAAACAGAAGTTAAAAACTATACTAGACCTGGCTAAGAACATGTAAACCAAAAACCAGCCCTAGAGAAGCTCTGATGAGCTCTGGACAAGCTATGCAAGAGCTTGGGAAAACTCAGTATTGACTGAGTTGTATGAGCAGGGCAACCGAGCCCTTTTTGACAAGCTCCTTTGAAGCTTTTAGAAAATTTCTAAAATTCTACAAAAATGACCATAAGAAATTAGACCTGTTGAACTTTAAAAACCCTAAGTTTCACTTGATATAACCCAAGAATGAATCTATTAAAAATCCACTCAGCTTGGCCAAAAACCTGAATTTCAACTTTTTGACTTTAGAGCAGTTGAGACAAGTTTGACTTTTGTGAACTTTGAAACTGATTTAAGGACTAATTATGTTGTATTATGATGGAATGAAACTATATTAGGCTAATCTACTGAATTCTAAACACATAACAAGATTTTGGCTTTGCAAAATTATAACAGTTAAGTACTTAAGACAATGGATTAATGATTTTGACTATGAGAGCTTGCAGGCACACTTTTATGACTGATATGAGCACAAATGGACTAAACAATCATGAACTAACAGATCTCAAACATTGAACAACCCTTAAACTCAGTTTGTGCAGTAATCCAAACACACCTTATATTGACTGATTTGTAATTTAAAATGATCCAAACATTGAACCAACTGGTTTTAATGATCAAACTAAGTTTAAATAACTTAAATACTACTTAATGATCAGATTTTAACTACTTCTAACCACAGTTACCAAATATGCAATGAACTTGAATATAACTTACAATAGGTCCCTAGCCACAATGGCTTGCCATTATTGAAACCAGAACCACAGTAACCACTAACCTATATAAACCAACCCCATAGAACTCAGAATCCACCCATTTCCATTTCTGCTTTAACCCATTTCTGTTTCATGCCCATTTTTGCTCCATTTTGACTTATGTTGACCAATTTCCAAAACTGCTTAAAACTTTGAACACAGGCTTACAGAAAGCTATGAGAAGCTTGTATAAGCTTATTGTAACTGAGAAATAAGCTTTTGGAAGCTTGTACATAAGAATTGAAAACTGAAAAGTGCAACAGTAATACAAAAATATGAGAATAGATAAAACTTTGGAATTGATGATTAAAACTAGATTATACTGAATATGTAACTTAAGTTTAATACATTCAAACAAAAGATAACAGTTTTGAACTTGAATTAATACATTTGAACTAAAAACGACATGAAAGAAATTTTACAAAATTAACTACTCCCTTCTCTTGCCTCTTCTGCCTCTTTTATGCTTCAAATGAGCTCCACGTGTCCTTCTGAGAGTATCCCACCTCTCTATTTGACCAATGGGTGAGTTTTGAGCATCGTGGCCGTTTTTATCATTTTGGCGGGAAAGTCAGTTTGACTTGTAGCCTCTGAATTAGCTGCTAGGGGGGGGTGGCATTTAATGCAGTGGTTTGTGATGATGAGGGGGGTGGTGGAAAAGGTTGAGGTGATGGGAGGAGGCCTGTTGCAGGCAACTTGGGGAAGACAGGTGTACAGGACAGGTGTGGAGGGAAAGGGCTGAGAGTTTGACTTTGGTTTGACTTGGGGTTCAAAAACAGGGGTCAAAGGGTCACAATGGTGTATAATGGCAGGGTCAATTTGGTTTTGACAAGTCTTGGCTTAGGCTTATTATACAAGGACTAAAACTGCCACTTTCTGAAAGATGAGGGACCAAACTGCCAATTTCTCAAAGTTAACATAAGGACTGAATTTGACAAACTTTAATAGTACAAGTACCATTTTTGACATTTTCTAATTCTCAAAGGACCATTTTTGCCAAATTACAAAGTTCAGGGACCTAAGTTGTAATTTTGTAAATTTCAATCTCAAGGACCAATTTTGACAACTTAGGAATCCCTAGGGACTTAAAATGATATTTTACTTTATTTAGAATTACCAAGGACTGTTTTTGACAACTTTTGAAACTTGGGGGACTAAAACTGCCAATTATGCAAACTTGATACGTTTTTCACCAGATTTTGATATTTTTGCATTTAAAACACATAAAACACTTATTTGTGATATTTTTATCATTTTGATGCATTTCTGAGTGTTTTCAGATGTTTTTGCAGTTTAATTTGTACAAAAATGATGAGTATTTACACACTCATCAATCATTAAATGTAAAATTTGATGAGAGTCCACCAAAACCTACCCTACCTCTTGTCGATGACGAGATAATCGAAAGTGAAGCCATAGAAATAAAGAAAAATACAAACATAGAAGATGAACCATTAAACAATGAAATCATCAATATTAAAGAGTCTAAAAATCACCCCGTAGATAAGGTCATAGGAAAGTTAAATGAAAGAACCTTAAGGTCTCAAGTCCAAAACCAAAGTAGTTTATTTTGTTTTGTCTCAACTATAGAACCTAAGAATACACAAGAAGCCATAAAAGATGAAAGTTGGGTAATGGCTATGCAAGAAGAGTTAAATCAATTTGTTTCTAACGATGTTTAGACACTTCTCCCTCCACCTAGTAACCAAACCATAATAGAAACTAAATGGGTATATAAAAACAAGTTAGAGGCAAACAGTGTAGTGTCTAGAAACAAAGCTAGACTCGTTGCCCAAGGGTATAATCAACAAGAAGGCATAGACTTTGATGAGACCTATGCCCCCGTGGCTATATTAGAGTCTATAAGATTACTTCTTGCTTATGCGTGTGCTAATGATCTCAAGCTTTTTCAAATGGATGTTAAAAGTGCTTTTCTAAATGGTTTTATTAACGAAGAAGTTTACGTAGCTCAACCTCCGGGCTTTATCGATTTCGAAAAACCTAAACATGTGTATAAATTAAAGAAAGCTCTTTACCGTCTTAAACAAGCCCCAAAACCTTGGTATGATAGACTCAAGTCATTTTTAATCAAAAACAACCACACCATGGGGTTAGTTGATAATACATTTTTTACTAAGAAAAAGGAATCACATATGATTATTGTTCAAATATACGTGGATGATATTATATTCAGATCTACTTGTCAAGACATGTGTGATGATTTCTCTAAAATCATGCATGACGAGTTTGAAATGAGTATGATGGGAGAACTAAGTTTCTTTCTTGGTCTACAAATCAAACAAGTAGAAGATGGTATATTCTTTAATCAATCTAAATACATAAAAGAGATGTTAAAGAAATTTGGTTTAGAAGAGTCAAAACCCATAAGAACACCAATGTCATCCGACACTTAACTTACAAAAGATGAAGACGGTGAATCCGTTTATAACACAAAATACCGTGGCATGATTGGTAGTCTTCTCTATCTTACAGCTAGTCGGCCGGATATCATGTTTAGTGTTTGTCTATGTGCTAGGTTTCAAGAAGACCCTAAAAATCACATCTAGAAGCGGTCAAAAGAATATTTAGATACATTAAGGGTACGACTCAATTAGGATTATGGCATCCTAAGAGTACGGGAGTAGAAACTATTGTATATGCAGATTCTGACCATGCAGGTGATTATGTTGACCGAAAGAGTACAAGTAGTGTATGTACTTTTATGGGATGTTGTTTAACATCTTGGTTCTCGAAGAAACAAACGGCATTGGCCATATCAACAACCGAATCCGAATATGTCTCCGCCGGCAAAGCATGCCAACAAGCACTATGGATGAAACAAGCGTTAGTTGACTACGACATCCATCTAAGTGACATAGCCATTCTATGCGACAACAAAGGTGCCATTAATTTAAGCAAGAATCCGGTGTTGCACTCTCGCACCAAGCATATAGAAATCCGTCATCACTTCTTAAGAGACAATGTTCAAAAGGGGAACATTTCTATTGAGAAGGTAGCATTCAAAGATAACATAGCGGACGTCCTCACCAAACCATTAAAGCGGGAACAATTCAACTTGCTTCGTCTTGGTCTTGGTCTCATGGAACAATCGTCGTAATTTGGCTCTCAAACTCTACAAGGTATGTAAACATTAGCCTTCTTCGTTTCTGAGTCTAGGATTTCTATTTCACACACAACTCATAAACAATACGGGAATTTTCAAAACCCAAGGTAAATTTTATTTTACAACATGTAAATTCATATCTATTTTTCTTAACCAAACGATAAACTTTTCTGTAAACAAAGAAAATTTTAGAAATATTTTCTAAAAGATACTTCTTCATGTATCATTTTCCTAAAAGCAATTTGATACGCGCAAAACAGTCAAGTTCTCTCACGTAAGAAAACTTAAAACTGCTTAAGCACGAACTCAATGAACATCTGAGGAGTATAGTGTTTCCCCGGGTCGTTATGTCCCAGCGAGTTGTGCAATGGATTATCAAACGTTTAGTGATCGAGAAGATTTGAATGGATACAGAGATTTGATTTATGATTATAACTACAGAAATAGCCAACAAATTACAGCGGCTTAAATGCAAATTAAAGGAAATCTAAAAAGATAAAATCTATTAAATAAACGCTATCACTATTATTAAAATGATGTTTTTGTTCTTTTTGTTTTAATAAAACTTAATTAAAAACTACGTGATGTACAAGCAAAAACGTGAAACTTACACAATATTAACCCTAAAAATATGAAAATGATATTTTTATAAACCTAATGATAAAAGAAAATTATTAGAAAAAGAAAATTAATTTTACAACTAATTATCTAATTATTATTAATTAAAAACTATTTTTAACTATTTAATAAATACTCTAAAATAAAAGAAAATATGAAATAAGATTAGAAAAATAAAATTAAGACTTAGAAAAATCTAAAATATGATAAAACTAATTTTAAAACTGAAAATATATTTTTTAGACTTTTTATGTATTTATTATTAATTTAAAACTATTTAAAACTAATTTAAATTATTAAAAATACCAAATAAAAGGAGAAAAATAGGGAAAAATACTTTTTAAGCTTTTTACATTTATCTAAACTTAAGAAAAATGAAAAATTATTTTTTTGAGACTTTTTCTAATTTTTTATATTAAATGCTATTTAAAAATGCTTAAAAACTAATTTAAATTAATAAAAATAGCAAAACACCTTAGAAAAATCTGAAATTTTCAGGAAAAGTCTAAAATTAAATAAGGAATAAAGGAAAAATAGAAAAACAGGAGGTTGTTAGGAAGAATAAGGATCTGATGAGGAAGTGCTTATTGAAATAAGCACTTCAAATAGCAAATGAAGTCCAAAGTCTACCAAACCAAAACAGAAGCCATAATCTACTAAATTAAGCTAAAAGCAACTAAAAACACCTACTCCTATCAAGTACTAAGCTCAGATTGATGAATTGAGCCAACTGCTTATCTAAGCAAATCAGCTGTGTACCCCTACTGTATAAGCAGTTGCAACTGCTTATCCTGAAAGCCAAAGAGAAAACCTGAAATGTGGAACTCTAGTCCACCAACCAGAGAACATGTGCACCAAATTGCAGCAAATAAGGACTAGTATTAAAGAAGTTAGATAGCAAAACAAAATGGCAAAACCATGACATCAATCTGATTGCAGCAGAACAGGTAGCAAGGAAGCTAGTTTGAGCTTATTTATAAGCTAATTCACTGAGCTAAAAGGTAAAACAGAATTGGGGTCTTGAATACCACCTGACAAACTACAATATGACCAAATTTGAGACCATGAAAAACAGATTTGAGCAGTGTGCATCATCTGCAAGGTCTGAAGAAAACAGATATGACCTGGTGTTTTTGACTTTTTTAAACAGATAAGAAGTTTGACCATAATGAGTTTTAAGATCAAATGAAAAGCTGATATGGATGAAATAAGATGTGAATGATCTTTAGCAAGCTACTTCTACTGACTTAGAACCTATATGTGATGATCTCAGTTCATTGATTCCAACAGTTAAGATGACAATGGCAGATTCAAAACAATTTTGACTTTCATGAGAAACTGAAACAAAATAAGGACAGAAATGCACCTAATGAGCTATACCAAGCCTTAAACTACTGATCTACTCCACTGTATTGACCTCTAGCACAATACAAGCACTAATCCAAACACCCCTTTAAAAACAAATTTGTAATGAAACTGAAGCCAATTAATGAACAAGCTAGTGAAATAGATCAAATGGATTTTAACTACTCTAAGTACCATTAAATAAGCAAGATTAAACCAGATGTAAGCACAGATACATGTATAAAACCAATTATGCAAAATAGGTTGAAATTGACAAGTGACATTCAAACTCACATGGGTCCAGCTTGGATTGCAGGCTAAAACCAGAATCCCCACTATGCTAAACTAATCTAAACCAACCCAAAATCACCACTGCAATGCCCAATATCCATCTCCACTGCCAAATTCACCCATTTTGACTTTTGTTGACCATTGATCAAGTTTTCTAGAAACTGAAATATAAGCTTATGAAAAGCTTTAACAAGCTTAAACAAGCTTGTTTGAACATGAAAAGAGATTATTTGAAGCTTTAGAATGAGACTTTGATATGTAAATTTTCAACAGTAAGCTTTCAACATTAATTCTTAACAAAACTTAGATTTATAACTGGAAAGAGTTTATAAGGATACAATATACTTAATTTGATACAAAGAAACAAGAAATAACAGATTTTACACTAATTTGAAGACTTTAAATTAAAAACGACATTGAAGAAAAATTAAAAACTAGCTAGCTCCCTCCTTGTTGCTTCCTTTTGCCTTTTTATACACCCAAGAGGTTTCTCTCACCTCTTTCTTCAAATCCCAGCAACAATTTTGACCCTTGGATTATTAGGGATCATCTTAGCCGTTTACAAGGTTTTGGCGGGAAAACTGTTTTTGAGCATGTGAGTGAGATTGAGTGTAGGGGGGGGAAGAATTATTGTCTCTTGGATTCATGTGTTTGGAGTGATAAGGTTGGGTGGATCATGGGCTGGGATGGAGTGTTGGCAGGAAGTTTGCAGGGCTAGAGGTTGAAGAAACAGAAAAGGGCGCGTAGGGGTTTAGTTGACCAGCGTTTGACCGGGTATTAGTTAATAAGGGGGGGTTCAAAATGGTAAAGTGACAGGGGTCCAAGGCTGAAAGGGTCAAAAATGGGTTTAAGGACTTTAAATATTCAAGGGCCTTTCATGTAATTTCTGAAAATGCAAGGACTAGAACTGCCAATTCATCAAAGATGTTTCAGGGGCTGAATTTGACAAGTTCCAAAAGTGCAAGGACCAAAGCTGTCATTTTGCCATTTTCCAGGGGCCTTTTCTGCCAAATTTGAAACTTGAAGAGCCATTCTTGTAATTTTCTCAAACTTTTGACATTTTTCACCAAAGGACTAAATTTGACAACTTATGATTTTAAAAGGACCTTTGGTGATTTTTCTTTTGAAATTTTGTGCTCAGGGACTGTTTTTGACAATTTATGAAACTTGGGGGACTAAAACTGCAATTTTTGCAAATTTGATATGTTTTTCATCTGATTTTGATATTTTTGTATTTAAAACACATAAAACACTGATTTGTGATATTTTGATCATTTTGATGTGTTTCTGAGTGTTTTCAGATGATTTTGCAGTTTATATTGTACAAAAATGATGAGTATTTAGACACTCATCAATCCCCCACACTGAGATATTGCTAGTCCCTAGCAATGATTTGAGAAAACATAATGGATTTTAATCTCTTTACCAAAAGCCATTACTTCTGGAGTAGCCAAATGTTTCAGTTCAAGTAAGAACCATGGTACACCGATAACCATGTGATTTTGAGCAAACCACCAGCTTTCAACGGATTTGATTTGTCTTTACCAGAAGCCGTACCCTTCTGGACTAGCCAACTCTTAGATAAATTATCAATATTATCTTTGGTGAGCTGATTACCAATTATGGTTTTTCCACTGCCTTTACCACAAGCCATAAACTTGCGGGCTAGCCAACTCTTCACTTTTTAGGATATGGTGAGTCGAGAACCATACAATTTTGGGCAAATTGCAAGCCATATAAACGGATTTGAGAAATCTTTACCAAGAGCCGTTTGCTCCTGGATTAGCCAATCCTTTTGTCTTACAGACATGGCGGACTGATAACCAAATGAGAAAGTGTAAAACACTTACTCCAAAAAAAAAAAAAATTTTGGCCAAAAACGGGGGAATTGGGTATGAAATTCGCGAGAATTCCCCCCCACACTTAGAAATGAATATTGCCCTCAATATTCAAAGTACCGGCGGTTATGCCGAAACAAAGAACGTAAAAGGGAAATACTACGGCCATTATTTAGAAAGATTTTTTTTTTTTTTTTTTTTTTTTTTTTTTTTTTTTTTTTTTTTTTTATATATATATATAACATGTGGGGCACTCCCCCACACTTGGGTGGTACACACGGGTGAAAACCCATGTTAAGCTACTGTTTTTGATTACCGAGTCGCTAGCTTGACTCGACCCCGAATTCATTGGTTCATGGGGAAGCAAAGTGGAAGAAACAATCTCCATCGGACTTTCATTCAAGATGTTTGGATAAACATTCGAAGCACGTGAAAGTTCCACACCGATGAGATAAAGAGAGACAGACCCGGCTCAAAAATTATAATTGAAAATGCCGGGATCAAAAATAGTGTCTTCATTCCCGAAGGAGTGAAGAAGAGAGGAAGTCACCGAGTAGGTGAAGAAAAGAAGGAAAATCATGATAACAATCATGACTAGATCTTCTTCCTCGGGATTAAGTGCAGTTGCACTTATTTGGATTTTTTTGGTTGAGCTCTTAGGGTTGGAAGGCATCTCGGGAGGATGGGTGGGAAGATTTGTCATAACTATGCAAATTGAGATTCTCTCCCCCCGATCATGATTTTTGCCATCCACGCAATCATACTCCAGCGGAGATATGATATGAGTGAGTTCACCGGCGAACTCCTCATGAAGAATATACGGAGGTGGGACATGTGCGGTACTTCGTGGGCTATAAATATGCACCTCGTCCATTATAGTCTCCGTGTCAGACTCATCACTATCAAAGATTGGATTAACTGAATTTAGAGTAAATTCAGAACCGAATTCGAATAAGGGATTAGTGATAGTCGTATTAACTGTTGTGGAAACAACATGGTCAACATCCTCTTCTAAGTTGACGATCTCGGAATGTGGAAGTGATGCATCAATAAATTCTATGTCTTTAGAATATAAAGAATCGGCATCACTATAATTACTGTCAAAATCTGAGAAAGTCTCAACAAGATCATTTGTAAGAGGAGAAGACACATCACACTCATGGTCAAGAATTCCCTCAGACTCACTTGGGATTGGGACAAGGTCCTCAACACTAGACTTTATGAATTCGTCCGATTCCTTTTCAGGAACAGTGTCAAGATGCTCGTCCCCCATGTTCAGAGAGTGAGTGGGAGCTTTGGGTGTGATAGCAGTTGTTTGAGATGGAATCTCAACTGCTGGGATATGAATTGACTGAGGGAGTTGAGAAATAATATTCTTAAAAGGAATACTCTCCTCGTCATCATCATACATAGCTGCATTAAGAAATTGGGAACGCCTTAGAGCTGCATGCTCTAGGGCTAATAATTCTTCCCTAGAATTGCGAGCCTCTCGTTCTTCGGCTAGCAATTCTCCCATGGTTTTTTCACCACTCACTTGATTCTTAAGGTTTTGAAGTATATCATCAAGTTTTTTCATTGTGGATTCAAAATCATAGGAAATTTCTTGAGACAACGGCTCAGGTGGAGTTTGAACCGTATGGTGCTGTGGAGGTTGGAAATTGTCAAAACCGGAAGTATAGTAATTTTGATTCCATGGTTGACATTGAAGATTATCGTGAGGACCTCCACAATTTGTGCAAGAAAAATTCGGTACATTCTGAAACGATGTGTCATTAAAACTTTGATAGCACGGTTCTTGCTCAAATGAATACTGAGGAGTGTGGCTAAAATCGTTTTGAGGATGATTGGAAAAGTTCGGATAAGTGCATGAGTTTTCAGCATCCGAAGCACAAAACGAACAAAATCCATCCGTAAGATCATTTCCACACCTCTCGCAAGAACATCGTTGACATCGAAAATCAACTAACGGATCCCCACAACCATAGCAATACTGCTGATTGAACGAAAAATTTTGGGGTTGGGGTGGGTAGTCGGAGAAGTTTTTCGGCTCATTGAAAGAATTTTGATCATAAGAACATGAATTCCTCGAACCGCAAAACAAACAACTTCCGTTATGAATGTCATTACCGCATCGTTCGCACGTACACCAACGACACGGTAAACCGAAAAGCGGTTCTCCACAACCGACACAAGGAATCGATGATTCCATCAGAATTAAACGCAAAGAAGATCAAGAAGATAGAATTAAACGTTTAGAGGATACGAGAGAAAGAATCAAATGGATAACAGGGATAAGAAAAATCTTTTTGGATTTTTTGGAAAACATTATATAAAAATAGGAAGGAAAATCTTTTTGGGTTTTTGATTTTTTAGAAGAAAATATGGATATATATATATACAGAGATAGATGATATAAACAAATGAGTGAGGATTCAAACAACTAATCTGCTACACGGAAGATAGATCAGCACAGCTCCCCGGCAGCGGCGCCAAAAATTTGATGCGCGCAAAACAGTCAAGTTCTCTCACGTAAGAAAACTTAAAACTGCTTAAGCACGAACTCAATGAACATCTGAGGAGTATAGTGTTTCCCCGGGTCGTTATGTCCCAGCGAGTTGTGCAATGGATTATCAAACGTTTAGTGATCGAGAAGATTTGAATGGATACAGAGATTTGATTTATGATTATAACTACAGAAATAGCCAACAAATTACAGCGGCTTAAATGCAAATTAAAGGAAATCTAAAAAGATAAAATCTATTAAATAAACGCTATCACTATTATTAAAATGATGTTTTTGTTCTTTTTGTTTTAATAAAACTTAATTAAAAACTACGTGACGTACAAGCAAAAACGTGAAACTTACACAATATTAACCCTAAAAATATGAAAATGATATTTTTATAAACCTAATGATAAAAGAAAATTATTAGAAAAAGAAAATTAATTTTACAACTAATTATCTAATTATTATTAATTAAAAACTATTTTTAACTATTTAATAAATACTCTAAAATAAAAGAAAATATGAAATAAGATTAGAAAAATAAAATTAAGACTTAGAAAAATCTAAAATATGATAAAACTAATTTTAAAACTGAAAATATATTTTTTAGACTTTTTATGTATTTATTATTAATTTAAAACTATTTAAAACTAATTTAAATTATTAAAAATACCAAATAAAAGGATAAAAATAGGGAAAAATACTTTTTAAGCTTTTTACATTTATCTAAACTTAAGAAAAATGAAAAATTATTTTTTTGAGACTTTTTCTAATTTTTTATATTAAATGCTATTTAAAAATGCTTAAAAACTAATTTAAATTAATAAAAATAGCAAAACACCTTAGAAAAATCTGAAATTTTCAGGAAAAGTCTAAAATTAAATAAGGAATAAAGGAAAAATAGAAAAACAGGAGGTTGTTAGGAAGAATAAGGATCTGATGAGGAAGTGCTTATTGAAATAAGCACTTCAAATAGCAAATGAAGTCCAAAGTCTACCAAACCAAAACAGAAGCCATAATCTACTAAATTAAGCTAAAAGCAACTAAAAACACCTACTCCTATCAAGTACTAAGCTCAGATTGATGAATTGAGCCAACTGCTTATCTAAGCAAATCAGCTGTGTACCCCTACTGTATAAGCAGTTGCAACTGCTTATCCTGAAAGCCAAAGAGAAAACCTGAAATGTGGAACTCTAGTCCACCAACCAGAGAACATGTGCACCAAATTGCAGCAAATAAGGACTAGTATTAAAGAAGTTAGATAGCAAAACAAAATGGCAAAACCATGACATCAATCTGATTGCAGCAGAACAGGTAGCAAGGAAGCTAGTTTGAGCTTATTTATAAGCTAATTCACTGAGCTAAAAGGTAAAACAGAATTGGGGTCTTGAATACCACCTGACAAACTACAATATGACCAAATTTGAGACCATGAAAAACAGATTTGAGCAGTGTGCATCATCTGCAAGGTCTGAAGAAAACAGATATGACCTGGTGTTTTTGACTTTTTTAAACAGATAAGAAGTTTGACCATAATGAGTTTTAAGATCAAATGAAAAACTGATATGGATGAAATAAGATGTGAATGATCTTTAGCAAGCTACTTCTACTGACTTAGAACCTATATGTGATGATCTCAGTTCATTGATTCCAACAGTTAAGATGACAATGGCAGATTCAAAACAATTTTGACTTTCATGAGAAACTGAAACAAAATAAGGACAGATATGCACCTAATGAGCTATACCAAGCCTTAAACTACTGATCTACTCCACTGTATTGACCTCTAGCACAATACAAGCACTAATCCAAACACCCCTTTAAAAACAAATTTGTAATGAAACTGAAGCCAATTAATGAACAAGCTAGTGAAATAGATCAAATGGATTTTAACTACTCTAAGTACCATTAAATAAGCAAGATTAAACCAGATGTAAGCACAGATACATGTATAAAACCAATTATGCAAAATAGGTTGAAATTGACAAGTGACATTCAAACTCACATGGGTCCAGCTTGGATTGCAGGCTAAAACCAGAATCCCCACTATGCTAAACTAATCTAAACCAACCCAAAATCACCACTGCAATGCCCAATATCCATCTCCACTGCCAAATTCACCCATTTTGACTTTTGTTGACCATTGATCAAGTTTTCTAGAAACTGAAATATAAGCTTATGAAAAGCTTTAACAAGCTTAAACAAGCTTGTTTGAACATGAAAAGAGATTATTTGAAGCTTTAGAATGAGACTTTGATATGTAAATTTTCAACAGTAAGCTTTCAACATTAATTCTTAACAAAACTTAGATTTATAACTGGAAAGAGTTTATAAGGATACAATATACTTAATTTGATACAAAGAAACAAGAAATAACAGATTTTACACTAATTTGAAGACTTTAAATTAAAAACGACATTGAAGAAAAATTAAAAACTAGCTAGCTCCCTCCTTGTTGCTTCCTTTTGCCTTTTTATACACCCAAGAGGTTTCTCTCACCTCTTTCTTCAAATCCCAGCAACAATTTTGACCCTTGGATTATTAGGGATCATCTTAGCCGTTTACAAGGTTTTGGCGGGAAAACTGTTTTTGAGCATGTGAGTGAGATTGAGTGTAGGGGGGGGGGGAAGAATTATTGTCTCTTGGATTCATGTGTTTGGAGTGATAAGGTTGGGTGGATCATGGGCTGGGATGGAGTGTTGGCAGGAAGTTTGCAGGGCTAGAGGTTGAAGAAACAGAAAAGGGCGCGTAGGGGTTTAGTTGACCAGCGTTTGACCGGGTATTAGTTAATAAGGGGGGGTTCAAAATGGTAAAGTGACAGGGGTCCAAGGCTGAAAGGGTCAAAAATGGGTTTAAGGACTTTAAATATTCAAGGGCCTTTCATGTAATTTCTGAAAATGCAAGGACTAGAACTGCCAATTCATCAAAGATGTTTCAGGGGCTGAATTTGACAAGTTCCAAAAGTGCAAGGACCAAAGCTGTCATTTTGCCATTTTCCAGGGGCCTTTTCTGCCAAATTTGAAACTTGAAGAGCCATTCTTGTAATTTTCTCAAACTTTTGACATTTTTCACCAAAGGACTAAATTTGACAACTTATGATTTTAAAAGGACCTTTGGTGATTTTTCTTTTGAAATTTTGTGCTCAGGGACTGTTTTTGACAATTTATGAAACTTGGGGGACTAAAACTGCAATTTTTGCAAATTTGATATGTTTTTCATCTGATTTTGATATTTTTGTATTTAAAACACATAAAACACTGATTTGTGATATTTTGATCATTTTGATGTGTTTCTGAGTGTTTTCAGATGATTTTGCAGTTTATATTGTACAAAAATGATGAGTATTTAGACACTCATCACAATTTCTCACGACTAGGACAAATCTTTTTCATTATTAATACAAAGTAAAAACCCGTTTTCATTGCATCTCATGTCTTTTGAATGCTAAAGGGAACACATAACTAATATTTGTTTTCGGGTACATTCATTTAAGAAACAATGAATTTAGGAGCACTCGGGTTATCTCACATAATAGTATGCTTTTTCACTTTTAGTCTATTTTTCTTTTTCTTTTTAGGAGTCGAGATAACCGCAACTCCAAATGGTTTGCATATAGGCACACACTAGGCACAAATGTTTCCAAAAGGAAATTTTTGAGCTGCCTGAGTCACCAGTACCACGGATCCCAATATTAACGCTGGACGGTTCCCTCAAGGGAAGGATCCGTGGGAACCGTGGGAACCGTGAGACAGAAGCTAAATTTCTCTTCTATTTTTCTCATTTTGCCTAAAAACCTTCATATTTTCTTCATTTTATCCTTTTTACTAATGATTATGGTACGTAATGCTTGTGTTCTCATGATCACATGCCTTAAATTCATATCTAATCATTAGATTTTAGTCCACTTTTTGAGTCAAGCATTCATTACAATGCATTATTTTCTCTATAAATAAGGTTCCCAAAATGCTTGCATCTTCATCACTCCCAACCTTACAAACAACCATCATCATGTCATCTAAAAGATCTTCTAACATTAATGAATCACCTAGTGCAAACAACCCTCTTCAAGAAATCCAAAACTTTATCCTACCACCTTCCGTAGTGCCACCACCTAAATCTAGAAAAACCGCACGGATTAGCATCCGGCCTTATTGTCTAGCCAAAACATTGTCAAATAATTCATCACCAACTACTCATTCACCACCAAATGATTCCATAGTAGCACCTCCCTCATCTCCAACAAGCACACCACCATCATCACCTATCAATTCTCCACCTAAGATCACTCTATCGGAACTCCTTAAGACTCCGAAAACACTCCAACAAATCAACCCAAAAGAACTAGTCTTTTTAACACCTCCCACATCTCCAAACACAATTTACAAAGACATTGTAACTTCACCACCTTTAGCTCCCATTGTCTTACAAGAACATCTAGGTTCTTTTCCACAACCACTTCCAAACATTCCGGACTTTGATCCATATTTTCCAACTTTTTCACCACATCTTCCGCATCCCACAAATCAAACTAACCCGGAAACCATCCACACACATTACCCACATCATTTACATTGTGAAAATTGCCAATCTACTAGGGAACTTGCAATGGAAATTAGGGACGAAATGCGATTCATACTTAACCACATTCTTGATCGCATCACCATCATCACTCACCAAAACCTCCGTCAATAACCTTATGCAAGCATGGAAGGAATGATATTACTATTTTCTCTATTTTTTTCTTTTGAGTCATTTTAAATAACAAACCTTGTTCTTAGTTTTACATGTTTGTATGTGGCATAAATACCACTACACTTTGTTATTTTATTACAAGGCTTTGTTTACATACCTTGGATCTCCATCTTGTTTCTCGTCAATCACAAGTTTATATTACATGTTACTACTAACGTTTTCTTTGTAGAATTTATATTTTCTCACTTGACGCCCTTCTCTAGGGGGAGCTACCGACAAGGGCGAGTTAGTGATTCGTGGATTCTATTATTTCTCCACACTTTATTTCTTCGTTAAGGTCGCTTTTTGTTTCGACAAAAAGGGGGAGAAGAAGTAAAAACTTAGGCTTTCAAAACTTACATATAATCTTAAATTTTACTCATCATAACATTATGTTTTGTCATCAACAAAAAGGGGGAGATTGTTAATACAAATAAATCGTAAAAACGTTTATTCATATTTAGCGATCTCTTTGTGTTTTGTTGATAATAAATATAAAGTTATCATAAGTAAAATTATAAGGATATATGTTATTTTTGTAAAGCATTTATATATATAATCATTTAACATTAATTGTTGTAATGATTCACTTATTGTAATAGTTTATTAGGATGGGTAAAAACCATAACCCATGACCCATACCCATAGAGCATATCAATAACCCATGGAGCTAACCCATAACCCATTGAGATGCATTGCATCTTCTAGATATATTGTATCTATTTGGATACCCATGGTCCAAAGTCTAGGACCCATGATCCATGACCCATGACCTATAACCCATGGATAATGAGGAGCGTCCCACGGATCCCTCAGTTTACACTGGACAGATCCCTCATGCAAGGGATCCGTGGGATCCGTGCAACAGTGGCAAGTTTTTGCCTATAAATAGAGAGTCATTTCCTCATTGTAACTCACCCCTCTTCTTACAAACTCTCTCATATATTCTTTCATTCTTCTAATCTCAGATCTCTTGATCTAGATAGTAGTTCTCCTTTCTTTTGTTGTGATTCTCATATAGGTCCTTCTCTAAGGCGAGATCACGAGCTTCTACAAGTCATCCAAGCAAGGGGTCCTGTATTCATTTGTTCTTCCATAAGATTTATGTAGTAAAGATCTTGTATTTCATATTTCACATATTTGTTGTATTATAGTAGTGTTGGTTTGGTCCTCCGTGTTAAGGACTCGGTATTTAGCTTTGTACCGGAAAAAGTGTAAGCGACGTTGTGAAGGATTTTCCGCCAAGTTGTAGGAGTTTGTTGACATAGTGCTTGAACTCTCGAGTAGGTGACTCGGGGAGTGGAGTAGGGCAAGGAAGGTATCCTTGTAGCCGAACCACTAGAAATCGGTTGTGTCATTTCTATCATTTACTTTACTTGCTTTCTTTACTTACATTACTTATAGATCTATATTTCTATCCATCCATACGATTTCACATAACATCAAATCTAAAGTTTTTGAAACTAAGTTAAAATCGGAAAACTATTCGACCCCCCCCCCTTCTAGTTTTCCGTAAAGGATTTGATTTCGAAAGCTCCAAATCTTCCACCACTGACCACACCACGTAAAAGGTTCCCTCTAGCATGTTCTTCACTTTCCAACATAACTGAAGATTCTGAAGCCAAAACAACCACTCATCATGCAATTAAAATAAGGAAGTGAGACATCCCACCATCTGCTAACCTTTGCAAGAACATCACATGCCAAGGAATAAAAAAAATAGTTAGGGCAGGTATTAGCATCATTTTAGAGGGTTTGTATATCAAAACCTTACCCAGTTTGCATAGGCTCGTGCATCGATTTACGTTCAATAATCCCAGGGGCTTTCACTTCGACACGTCTTCGCTCGTGATCGCTTAGAGCCCCTCTTCCATCAATAGGTACTCCCAAGGCATCGATCACACGCCCTAGCATAGCCTTTCCCGCAGGGACATCCACAATAGAGCCGATGCGCTTGACAAGATCTCCTTCCTTAATTGCAGTATCACTACCAAAGACAACAATCCCTACATTCTCATTCTCAAGATTGAAGGCTATTCCTTTCACACCGCTGGCATATTCAACCATTTCCCCATCTTGAATCTCGTTCAACCCATAAACATGTGCAATCCCATCTTCAACTGAGACCACTCGACCAATCTCATCCACTTGAAAATTCTTGTAAAAGTTGTTAATTCTTCCAACCAATCGGCCAATCACGCTATCCTTACCTTTCAACTAAGCATTTCGATTCCTAAAAAAAAAGATTGTGTGTTATGGTCGCTAAGCCCATCACATCCACGTCAGTATCACATCATCATTCAACACACTATCAAACCCACCACCAAACATGTGTTATGGTAAAAAGTAAATAAACAAATAAACTTTATACTAAAATACCCCACAAGAAAAAAAAATGAAAATTGTTCGATGGCCTGCACCACCAAACCATTGCAAAATTATGCCTTTGGCGCACGGTTGGCGATGGCTTCCGTAGAGATGGCGCGTGGGAGTTGAAAGTGATGGTGATCCTTCTTCCACTAGAGTGACCATCCTTACAATAATCACACTCAAATTGTTGTAACGTTTTTGTATCATTAGAGTGAAAATAAGCTCAAACTAACTAACTTTACTGAATATGTCTTTTTAGCGGTCAATGACAATCTCAAACACCAACAATAATGCAATACTAAATAATTACACATGTGCTCCACACTTGACACTTGTCTTTAGTTAATATTCGAACACATTATCACTTGGTCGAGAAGCACATACTTTTACATGAACACCGCTTGAAAGAAGTTCAATAATTTGTTGTTGGATTATAATTTCTATTTATATTTTGATTAGCAATAGTCAATCTAAACAAAGTGATATGCACACCACAATAAATGATGTGCATACCACAAATATGCATATGTGATATTGTACTTTATGTGGATTACATGTGTGATTTTGTGGTGTGTACATCACTTATTGTTGTATGCATATCACTTCCTATTAATTTTGTTTTAATAGTGTCCTAATAGTAAGCCTTGAACCCATTGGTTGATTATACTCAAATAACGTTTAACACAAATGCTCATTATAACTATTGATACCATCAAATAATATCATCTTTTTGTTATCATTATTCCATGTTCATTGCTTTGTTTTATATTTATTTGATGATATTTGGTACTTATTTACTTCGTATTTGCATTATAGTACAAAATGGAACAATAAAACAGGAAGACAAGGAAAAGGACTAAGAATGAAGCAATATGAAGAAATCAAGATTTGATGATAAATCGAATAGAAAAGGGCATTAAGAATTCAAGTCCTTTGTAGGATATTTAAGGAGAATTGGTCAAGGATTGATAAACTTCCGATTAGAAGATTATTGCGGAAGGATTGTGAAAGAATCAATTTAAGAAATGAAGTCGAAAGTTGAAATTAAGTTTAAGTGATGTCTCTAAAACAGTGTTGTAGTATTTTGACCATAGCTTCTTCATATATATCATTTTTAGGTGATTCAAGTTGTCATGAAAAAAGAAAAGAGATTTCTACAACTTTCAGAGCTAAGCTTGAAAATAAACAGAAAAAATGAAAAAATTCGCGTTAGCTACGGCGTTGAGGGATCATTCCTCAACGACGTAAAGAAGATACAACATGTCGGTTTTTGTTAAAACCCTATAAAAATAAACTCAAACTCGACCTAAAAGGGATTTTACTTTCCTAAACGATTTCCAGAGGTTCCTTAGGAATTGTCTACTACTTTTGAAGGTGCAATCATCAAGAGAAGAATATTAAGATCATCATCATCATTAGTTTAATTCGGTTTGAATATCATACATTAAGATTTTGATTATCTTTAGAACTATTATTATTTTTGCTAATTCAAACATGATTTTAGGCTAAGCTATTTATGTGTTAGCCTCGTTATAAAGATATGATGCATATGTGATAACATCAAATAGTCCTGAATATTAAGTGTCAGTTTCCCCCGATAATTCTTGTAATTTATATCATTTATATGGATTTACGCTTGTTTTCCATTGTTTTCCACTTTCAGGTAAATTACAAGCATTGGAGCTAAAGAGACGCGGAATTGGAGAAATATCAAAAGGTTTATCATAGTATGTTGACTTTGAAGAAGTTACGTCGTAACTCCTCTCCACATTACACCGTAACTAAAGTGTGACTCAGAATACCAACTTATCATAAGGTTACGGCGTAACTCTTCCCTAAGGATACGACGTAACTATATTAGGTCAAATGAGGTTCCACGCCGCTGATAACTACGCCGTAACTATTTCATCAACTACGGCGTAACCAAGTATATTGAAGACTACGGCGTAACCACTAATAAGGTTACGCCGTAACTAGCAGATCTAGTGCAAAATACGAAGAAATTGAAGGTTACAACGTAACTCTTGTTATAGTTACGCCGTAACCCAGATCTGGCCTATAAATACCCGACAAATTCCAGCATTTCTAATCATTCCATTCCACACACAACAATCAGAGAACGTGGGAAAAAGCTAAAGGAAGGTCCAGAGGAGCATACGGAGCTGTCTCCAAGGGAGAAATCACTGCCCTACGATAAGCATTAGCATTTTATCTTTTCTTTATTTTCGATTCATGTATTTCGTACCTTTGAATATTGAAATGATTTGTATGGTTAATATGAGCGGCTAAGCACCTCTTGGTGCTGGCCTAGTTATGATTCCTTAATTGTTTTATTTGCGTTTACATTACTTCCGTACAATTATTTCTAAGTGTATGCATGCATAGTTTATTGGTAGCTACCTTTGTTTCGGTAGTTTTGATTGGCGGTAGAGGCCAATTGCCTAGGAGATATGACCAACTGACCCTAGGTGAGCGGACTGAGACGGGAAGGGTAAGATATGACCAACTGACGACCCTTTCTACTTGTGCGATTTAACCAACTGATCACCTACCGTTTGATGAACTTAAGAATTAGGGGGTGAGTGTTTAAGTTGCTAATGCCCGGGCACTCACTATTATAAATCTAGCATGTAGCTGTACTTAATGACTTGGCTTAGGGGACCAGGAACAACAGGACTTATGAGGGGACACTTGACTTCTCCTGTGGTGGCATCTTTGCTGATAGGTTAGGGCGAATTGACCAAATGATGTCCTCTCGACTTTGACCCCACCTGAAGTAATTGGAAGTAAGTAGACGTAGACATAACTAGCTAGGAGGAATAACTAGGTTAGCACCACTATCCTCTATTGATTTATCCTTTGCCTTTATTTGCTATTTTCTGCTTTAGTAGTTTAAATAATTAATTCCTTATCGAAACCATTATTAAATACTGTGACACCTAGACTTAGTAATAATCCAACACACATAGCTCTTGGGACGACCTCGGCTTTACCGATTACTACACTACACACGACCGGGTACACTGCCCGTTAGTGCACTAGGGTAGACCATAGGTATAACGAGACTTTATAAATATTAAAACCTGGTCAGTAAAACCTGCATCAAGTTTTTGGCGCCGCTGCCAGGGAGTTATATTAGGATTAATATTAAGTTTTTCATTTCGTTTTAAACTTTTCTATTATTCTCACGACCATATTTCGAGTTTTCAGGTACCATGGAAGTTGTTAACATCGATGACTTCACTCTTGAGGAATACTTGGCGTTGACAAGAGTGGAACAAGGGTCGTGTCTCGTAAGACCGGCAATTGGAGCGGATGTCCGTTTCGAAATCAAAGACCAATTTATGAGGGAGCTTCGTGCTAACCCTTTTTCAGGAAACAGGGACGAAGATGCATATGAGCACGTTGAAAATGTCCTATACATCGCAAGCCTTTTCAACATTCCGGGCGTGTCTCATGATTCTGTTATGCTAAGGGTATTCCCAATGACTCTTACTGGAGCTGCCAGAAGATGGATCGAAAGATTGCCTGTCGGGGCAATTAATACTTGGGCTCTACTTAAGAAGAACTTTATTCAGAGATATTATCCGCCATCAAAAATTTCTAACCAGCTTTTGGAGATCCATAATTTCAAGCAAGAAGGCGATGAAACGTTGTATCAAGCCTAGGATAGATACAACGATCTCCTTTACAAATGTCCTACACATGATCTGAACAACCAGCAAAAGGTCAACATCTTTTACAATGGAATCAACGTAACTACAAGGCAAATGCTGGACTATCAAGGACCTATCTCGAACATGACTCCTACTCTTGCAATTGAAACCATTCAAAAAATGGCTGATCATTCTCAAAAATGGCACGACGGAGGAAGTAAAAGAAACCAATGCGGAAGTTTCGATGGAATTGCAGCAATAACCAACAAGCTTGAGAATCTCTGTCGAGATATGCTAAAAATCAGAGAAACTGTTCATGCCATCCAAGTCGGCTGCGAAAACTGTGGTGGGGGACATCTGACTAAGAATTGTCCTAAAACTGACAAGGAAAATACGATCGAGGAAGCTAAATATAGAGAGAATAGGCCTTTCTACGAGGATAATCGTAATGGGTATCGTGAAGGACCCGCACCGTATTATGAGTGTAATGAAAGAAGAGCTAATCTGGAGGAAATTATTAACAAGTACCTTGTGGATACTACCAAGAGGCAAAAGGAGCAAGAGGAATGGCTGAAAAATTTCCAAGATAATACAAACAAGAGCCTTTCTTCCCATGACATATCACTAAAAAACTTGGAAACTTTAATTGGAAAGCTTGGCGATGAGGTACAAAGAAGAAATGAGGAACAAAAGAACAAATCTACTATATGTAAGGCTGTATTCTCTGAAAATGACAAGTCCTCCGATGAGTCTAATACTGATGGCGAAAGTGAGTTACGCCGTAATCACATCCTAGAGTTACGGTGTAACCAGAATTCAAGCAACAACACGGGTACCAAGCTTGACAACTCTAAAAGGAGAAGTCATTGGTGTAAGGCTATTGCAATTGACGATGGGGGATGCTACAGCTTATGGGCTTCGTGTGATCCTCGGAAAACCTGCGATGGAGGAGTTGATAAAGAGAGGGTAAATGATGACAGATACATGTGGACTACACTTAACGGATAAGAAAGGTTAGCCAAATTCTCAATTAACGAAGTGGAAGGACCACCTATCAAGCATTACTGCAAACCCTTACTCATCACGGAAAATGAGATTACTCACGCTTGGCCAACGTGCAACCCTTTTCGTGAGTATTGCAACGAAGGAGGTAATGTGAAGAATGAAGTTTGGATATGCCCACATGAATCAGGGAGGCATGACGTTGATTTTGGAGATCTATCATTCAGAGATTGGTATTCAGTAAGATTCGGGGACGCAATAATCAATTCGGTTTTGTTTAGAAATCTGGAACTCAAATATGAAAAACATATTCTTCAAGGAAAAACCATTAAGCCCCTCGATGATATTCCTTCTGAAAATGACAATGACGAAGGAACTCAAAATCATTGGTGTGAATAAATTAAAACCGCTGACGGAAACGTTTGGGCTTCCTGCAACCCTTTTGAGTATGAATGTGACGGGGGAAGCAGCATTGAGTGAGGTGGGGAAGACGAGTTCCTATGGACTTCAACTAATGATTCTGAAAGAACAGAATTGCCTTGGCCAGATGATCTCAGATTCGACGATTGGGTCAGAATCAAATACGGAAAAATTGACGCGTTAACTAAGGAGAAAATCTGGAATGGATGTATGAGTAAAGATCAACCTAACGACGAAATTCCTAATGAAAAATCAAAAGATGACACCAAGGACTCATCTAAGAAAGAAAAAGAAGAATGCAAGCAAATACTCATAGAAAACTCACCTAACAATGACCAACTTAAAGATACCGATTCCGACGACGATGATTTTGATTACCTCGAGTTACAAGGCGAAGACGGTTTCATTGACCCAGATGATGAAGTACACGAGAAAAGAAGATGCAAACTTCTTGGCATCCCGTTTAAGAGACCACCACCAATTACCACCAATTTGACCAACTGATCACCTACCGTTTGGATGAACTTAAGAATTAGGGGGTGAGTGTTTAAGTTGCTAACGCCCGGGCACTCACTATTATAAATCTAGCATGTAGCTGTACTTAATGACTTGGCTTAGGGGACCAGGAACAACAGGACTTATGAGGGGACACCTGACTTCTCCTGTGGTGGCATCTTTGCTGATAGGTTAGGGCGAATTGACCAAATGCTGTCCTCTCGACTTTGACCCCACCTGAAGTAATTGGAAGTAAGTAGACGTAGACATAACTAGCTAGGAGGAATAACTAGGTTAGCACCACTATCCTCTATTGATTTATCCTTTGCCTTTATTTGCTATTTTCTGCTTTAGTAGTTTAAATAATTAATTCCTTATCGAAACCATTATTAAACACTGTGACACCTAGACTTAGTAATAATCCAACACACATAGCTCTTAGGACGACCTCGGCTTTACCGATTACTACAATACACACGACCAGGTACACTGCCCGTTAGTGCACTAGGGTAGACCATAGGTATAACGAGACTTTATAAATATTAAAACCTGGTCAGTAAAACCTGCATCAATATGACATGATTTTCAAGTTTAATGATTGACTTTGTTGGATAAATTATATTGTGTGTTCCCAATCATTGCGTTTTGGTAGTTGTTAAGATTGATTAGCTGATAATAATTTAGTAATTAGGTTATACGATGAACACTAGGTTGTTAGATTGACTAATGGACAACAACTCCCGCTTAGTTACCAGAGTTATTACAATTAACCTAGCTTAAACTTAAAAAGTGCAAGATAACGAATGTTTATCGGAGTTATGTGTTGAGAATTCAACACTAGCATATCACATAACTTAGTTGGCGTAATTAATGACTGAAATCTAGATAACTTATTTACTAGAACTTGGGGTTAGTTATCTAGAGATCATAGGTATAAATTATAAGGAACAATGTTGGATTTATATGAATTTGGAGCAGTTATGACCAGACATTACACACGAAGATCATGTCGTTAGGATTATAAAGAATTGATGTGGTTGACACAATTTTCTCCTTCTTATTTAAACCTTTTTATTTTCAAGTATTTGTGTTTTAATTATTTTTAATTAACTTTAAATTAATAAACTGCGTGGATCAAAAGCACAATTTGAGATTTTAATTACTTTATTGATTGTATATCTTAATTTCATTTTATTTGCCAACTTTACCTGCTTTTAGGGTTTGACATTCGTTTTTACACAAACTACAAACGATCGGATACATTGCTTGTGTGAGTTAGTAAATCTCAGGTAGTCCTTGCTTATAAATTTTAAACCGGATTTCAAACATCAACTGCGAATGACATCATATGAATATACAAGAGTAACTTCTTAGAATTATGCTTCAACATAACTAGTTGCAATTTTTATTTATGTATAGTTAATATGGGTAAAAGCTAAAGATACGCAACATAGTTTTCAAAACACACGATTTACGCAATGAACTTTGAAAAGTACCATTGTACGCAAAATACTTTCAAATTTGGAACGATGTACGTAATATGACCGGAAACTAGTAGGTTACCAGGTCACAAAGTTTGAAAATTGGCAGAAATGGTCCTTGTGGCTTGCGTTGACTTTCACCGGTCATCCCTTAACTTTTTTTTCAGTTAAAAAAGTTACAGTAATGGTCCTTATGGTTATTGACTTTCAGATTTCGTCCATTTTTATACTTTTTCACCCGTTCTCTTACGTTTTTATCCGTTTTTGTCCGTTTTTCTTATGTTTTGTCCGTTTTTCTTACGTTTTATCGGTTTTTGTCCGTTTTGCTTACCGTTATTTTAGATTTTTGTCTGTTTTTATCAATTTTCTTACGTTTTGTCTATTTTTATTCGTTTTTGCCCGTTTTCATCCGTTTTTGTCCGTTTTTCTTACATTTTGTCTGTTTTTCTTACGTTTTTATTTGTTTTTAATTTCAACATATTGAAGAAAAAAAATCAAAAAGAAAAAAAATTTGAACAAATTTAAAGCAAATTGAAACTTTTTCGCAAATTTGAAAAAAAAAGCCAAAAAAATTTTGAAAAAAAAATTGGAAAAAAAATTACCGAATTTTTTTTTTTTTTGTAAATACTTTTTTTTTTCAAAAAAAAAAAGAAATTGGAATTTTTTTTTTCTAATTTGTTTTTTTCAAAATTCTTTTTACAAAAATAATTTTTTCGAAATTTGGACACATTGAAAAAAAAATTTGAAAAAAAAAATATTTTGCAAAAAAAAAAGTTTGGAAAAAAAAAGTCCAATTTTTTTTTTCGTAAATACTTCTTTTTTCAAAAAAAAAGAAATTGGAATTTCGAAAAAAAAATCCGAAAAAAAAGTAGTTAAGAAAAAAAAATTTGGAATTTGTTTTTTCAAATTTTTTTTCGGAAATCTTTTTTCCAATTTTTTTTTTCAAAATTTTTTTGGAAATTTTTCTTTTCAAATTTGGGAAAAAATTCCAATTTTTTTTTATTTGAAATTTTTCTTTTTCAAATATTTTCAAATTTTTTTTGTTTTTGAAATTTTTTTTCAATATGTTGAAATATTACAAAAACAAACAAACACGTAGAAAAAACAGACAAAATGTAAAAAAAATGGATAAAGACAGATGAAAACGGGGAAAAACGAATAAAAATAGACAAAATATAAGAAAAATGGATAAAAACGGACAAAAATCTAAAAAAAGGGTAAGAAAACGGACAAAAACGGACAAAAACCGATAAAAACGTAAGAAAACAGACAAAAACGAATAAAACGTAAGAGAACGGGTGAAAAAGTATAAAAACAGACTAATCTGAAAGTCAATAACCATAAGGACCATTACTGTAACTTTTTTAACTGAAAAAAAAGTTAAAGGATGACCGGTGAATATAAACGCAAGCCACAGGGAACATTTCTGCCAATTTTCAAACTTTGTGACCTGGTAACCTACTAGTTTCCGGTCAGATTACGTACATCGTTCCAAATTTGAAAGTATTTTGCGTACAATGGTAATTTTGAAAGTTCATTGCGTACATCGTCATTTTTTAAAAACTATGTTGCGTATTTTTAGCTTTCACCCTTAATATTTTTGTAAATGTATTATAAGAGGATGTTTTATAAATTTTGGTTGACTCTCCTTTGACCGTAGAGTATATAGTAGTTGCATCTTGTTTTAGCCTATTTGCATGAGTCTTTTGGACACTCAAAAAAAGTTTTTGGATACAAGCGGTATTCATGTGAAATGTTTTGTCAAAATACGTAGGAGGATAGTGACGTGGTGTCTTCGTCAGCAGGATACACCTAGGGAAGAGCGTATGGGAGGCCACGTGTCAAGGACCTACACCACGTTAATGGCGGGAAAAAGGGGGACGGGTAGGTGGGGAGTGACACGTAGGGCAACTATGGCGGGAAAAATAAGCGATGGGTTCTATTGGCTACTTTGTCCACTAATCACTACTTGCGTAACACATTTATCCTCCTTCATTCATCAAATAACATGATATATTTGTGCCATGCATAATGTAATTTCCATCTATGGGACCCAAATGGTTGAAATTTAACATGAACATAATCAATGAAAATTAGTCAAATTGATAGTTTTCGGCTTGAATATACGTCTGTTTTAGAAAATGAACAATTAATGACATAGTAATAACACAAGGAATAAACCTGAAAAGTAAAATTTACCGTAATATCTCCTTAGCCCGCTTAAATCTAAATATAAAACTTGACTCGTATTTTTACGAACAACTTGAACATGAAAAAATTGTACAGTTATCATTTTATTGATTTATACTAGTATATATACTTAAAATAAAACTAACAACATATTTTAAATTGGCCACTTTTTTAGAAACCAAAAAATGCGGTTCGGTTTCGGTTTTCTTCCAAAAACCAAACCGCAAAAACCGAACCGAACCAGTTTTATTATACAATAATATCTAATTAATATAATATGATTAAATAACTAAATAAATCAAATTTATAAATTCATATTCATTTTGTGAGTGGATTTATAATATATTTATCTTAACATTTATATTTATATGTTTGTTTGTCGTGTCGCGTGTTTTGTGTGAATATATCAATAAGTATTCGATAATGATTATACTACGTGTATGTTCACTTGTATGTGTATGTCTCATTTATATGTTTGTAATTGTAGAATTATGCAATAAACATTATTATGCTTAGATTGAAAAAAAAAGAGAGAACAAATTTTAATTTTGTAAATAAAACAAGTTTGTTGCTATAATTTGGCCATACCCAAATATTAACGGTTAGAAACCGAAAAAACCGAAACCGATGACAAACCGAAAAGAACCGCCAAAAACCGAACGGTTTCGGTTTCGGGTTCTACAAAAACCAAACATTGTGGTTCGGTTTCGGTTTTAGCCAAAAACCGACTCAAACCGAACCGTGCACCCCCCTAAATTTTAGTACATATGATGAAAAATTTTTAAAAAGTTGAACAAGACTATTAACTCACGTGAAAATAAGCAAAATCTTAGCCCCGTCACTGAATATTAGTGTATCAACCTAAAATATGTGCTTTTGTGGGGTTTGTGATTCGTAACCAAATATTAGAGTTGTTATAGTTACAAGAATATCGGGCACTCAGGTTGAATTGTCTAAATCTGTAAACATGCTAACATGAACAATGAGGAAAGAAGATGTGTGTAAGTTTGGAAATTATGTGGTGTACGTTAGACGACGCATGTTATATTTAGGCTGGATGTTAGTACGTGGTGCCACCTACCACGTGTCATACCCATTACACATTTTTTCACCGCGTGTGAACATTGGTTTGATGGTGCAAACCACCAAACTATTTCTTACCTTTGTGTGTGTGTGTGTGTGTGTTTGTGTGATATCGTGGGTATATTTATATAAACTGAGATACTTTTAATATGTTTTGTTTGATGGTGACCATTACACCTGTTTGGTGACGTGTTGAACTGTGATGTAGCATTGATGCAGATTTTTTTTTTTAATTTTTTTTTTTTTTTAGATCATAACACTTAGGCTGTGTTTGATAGCCTCTTAACAAAATAATTCAGTACTCAATACTGAATCGGTCAAAGGATACATTGTTTGATAGAAAAAAAAGTGGTCATGAGTGGGCCAGGCCAGTACTGAACGGGCCACCTCCATGTCCTTGCCCAGCGATTCAGTAGATTTAGTTTCTCCTAAATACCCTTTTTTCTTTTCTTTTTTTTCTTTTTTCCATATACGTACTCCTTTGAACAACCCCACCAGTACCCTTGAATATGCTTGTTTTTTGTTGGTCCCATTTGTCATACAATTGTTGCAGGTAAAAGTTTTTTAATTTGTAGAGTACATAGTTTTTCAACTTGTTTATTCCTTAGTTGTTTCTTTTTTCTATAACAAATAAACTTTATCAAACATTGAGAAAAATGTAAGCAAAGCTACCAAGTTTGTGTTTGTGTTTTATTCAAAATTTAATTTTTATCTAATTGTTTTTGGATCAATTTTAGAAACAATTATTATCATTTAGGAATTCTCGAATAAATTTAATATGGGCATTTAGGAAAATTAAGGTATAAAATTTAAGTTATAATAATTTTGGGACGTGAATTTGAGCTGGAACTTTAAACGAACAAGCGAACTAGCAATTATAGTATTAGGTTATGCCTATCTTTAGTTTATCCAATAACATGGCTAATCTACGTAATCAGATTGCTAATGAGCTATTTTTAAATGCTTCAACCTAAGATTAGTTCATAATTTATATTGTTTTACGATCATTTGATAAGACTATTTACATTTTTTGTTTATTCCAACATTACTTTCTTTATATTATATTTTACTTGAGATAATGATTTTTTTATCAAACGGTATATTTTGTTCAGTACATAATACAGAGGGTTAAATTGGTAATTTCAGGCAACTCATACTGCCCATTCAGAACAAATATCAAACAATCATTTTCACTCAGAATCAGGTTCACTCAGCATCTTCTAATCATTCAGCAGCTTTGATTCATTCAGCGCTAAATCATATTTTTTATCAAACAGCCCCTTAGCCTTATAGATAACAATGAACATGACGAGCTTATGGATTCTTGTGGATGTGACGGGAGAGTAGATTGAGCCGATATAAGGCATCTTGTTGAGTAGGATGGAAAATGAGCGGATTCATTATACAAGATCATAGATTATTTTCCATTCACACTTTCAACATCCATTACAAAATCAATGTCGCAGATTATCCAACAAATAAGTTCGACATTGTTTGAGGACTCTGAAGCCATTAACTAACAATTGAACATTATTCACATATATTATAAATATTTCGCCACATCTTAGTTTTTTTTTAGAAAGGCAACAATAAATTAGAACCCACCACAAATGAAAACAAAATACAAAGAGAAGGCATCCCACCCCAATTAATCAAGCAAATTAAATGGCAGAGGGACCCATGAGTTCAACATGAAGAATACAAAGGACCAAAAGTGTCCAACTGGAAACAAAATCCCAACATAGAAACTGTCACAAGGGGAATTACCATACAACTAATCTTGACATATACTCACTTTGAAGAAAACTAGCACACACTGTCGCCTTTTAAAGCCTTTTGAAAGGAAACCACTTGCAGCTTGGACTAACTTCAAAATACTGATGTGTAGACCAACAATTGAGTGGTACACATGAGCCACTCAGCACCATGACAAAATATTAATGTTCCATTCCCACTGAGAGACTAAAACCACTAGAAAAAAAAGGAGCAAACAGCAAGGAACAAAAAAAAAAAAAAAAAAAACATATAGTACATTCGGACATAGTCAACTGCCATCCTACAATGCCCTTTTGAACCTTACTGTCAACTCAGAACCACTCTTCTCAAAACTTACTGTACGAGCCAGCGATACATGCCGCTCAACAACAGTCCCATGAGAGATCAATACCAAAAAAAACACTACCTGAAGCAACCTGATGTTGACTGTCCAATAGAGCTTTTGATAAAGAAACCCATACACATCACGATACTTTAGCAGCACAATATTACTTAGATGCTAATGTAGCCGAATATTTCGAGGGTCCCGTAACCATTGTTGCCAATCAATCGATTTATATTTATTTGATCTTCTCACTATCCATTCGAAACACTTGAGTTGAATGTCTTGAACTATCTTGTTAGTGCTTGAAACTTTCTTACTGAAAACACGAGCGTTCTTTTCCTTGTAACCGATAGTTTAACCATACGGGCTCAACAAATATCACTACTGATTTTTATATATCAACACTAGTTTTATAAATTATTTCATTGAATTGATCATCCGTTACATTTTTTTCTCAAAATGATAAAGTGGTGTGAATTTGTAAAAAGGTCTTATATAAGAGCACTGATGAGTGTCTAAATACTCATCATTTTTGTATAATCTAAACTGCAAAATCATCTGAAAACACTCAGAAACACATCAAAATGATCAAAATATCACAAATCAGTGTTTTATGTGTTTTAAATGCAAAAATATCAAAATCAGATGAAAAATGTATCAAGTTTGCAAAATTGGCAGTTTTAGTCCCCCAAGTTTTAAAAATTGTCAAATCTAGTCCCTGGAATATCAAAATGTGGAATTTTATCATTCAAGGTCCCTGAAATATTCTAAGTTGTAAAAAATGATCCTTGAATGATTCTTTGGTCAATTGGCAAGAAAGGTCCTTAAACTTTGGAAAATTGCAAAATTAGTCCTTGGACCTTTTAAAATGGAATTTTTATGCAAAAAGGGTCCTTGTTCTATCAAAGTTGTCAAGTTTGGTCCTTGTGAGAGCATTGAAAAAGTTCAAGTTCAGTCCCTCTAGATTGGAGAAGTTGCAATTTTAGTCCTTAAAATCTAGCTAAACCAAACGGACCCTTTATGTTAATTATCCAAAATCCAATCCACTTATCCCCTTGGCCCAATCCAGCCCACCCTCGTTATTATTATACCCGGGTCAACGAAAGTCAAAAACACTCTCAACGCGCGCAAAACCAGGGTCACTGTAGCCTTTCCTCTTCCCCAGCTGAAACACCAAAACCAGGCATGGTTTTCCACCCTTTTCAACCCCTCTCTCCATACTTTGTCCCCTCCACCTCCACTAACACCCAAACTCTCTTAATTGACTCAACCCACCCCAATTAATGATAAAAACCTGCTTTGAAGAAATTGGCGCCAAAAACACAAGTGGACGGTTTTGATGAGTTAGAGTGATCCAATGGCTGGAATTTGGTGGGAAGCAATCAGAGACATGTGGGGATGCTAAAAAATCTATAAAGAAGAGGAGAGATGCATTGTATCAAGCTATCTAGTGTAAAAAATTTAAGTCTTTATGTCGTTTTAGTCATTTTCAGATTTCAAGTGTATTTTTAATCTTTCAAGTACTTTGTTTAAGTTATAAAAGTATATTTGAATCTTTTCTAATCCTTAGTTTCATTATCAAGTTCTATTTAAAGTTTATGCAAATTTCATGCTCAAAATCTCATATGATCAAATGTTGTTTTTATTAGTTGCTTTGGACTGAATTAGATCATGTAAGCTCCCATAAAGCTCATTCAAGCTTTTAGAAACATTTAAAATCAGTTTAGAATCAAAATCAGAAAATCACCAAAAATACAAATTAAATAGTTTAAAAATCAAAAATTAGTTGGAAATGGTGTACACAGCTGGAGCAGGGTAAATCATGGATGGCCTTGGGTTAGAAGCTTAGTGGTAAGCTAATAGGGGTGTTCATTGGTCCTTGATCTCAGTTTGCAGTTGGATAGCATTTGTAAGATTTTTGTTCATTTTTACATTTCTTTGTTTTAATTGTCTAGTAGTGGTAATTTCTGTTTCTTAGTAATCACTAGTCATAATTAAGTGTACCTAAGCCATAAAATCAGTAGGTTGTTCTTTGAAATTGGTAGTTTACAAAAATCTCATTTTGACAGTTAAAAGCTCATCTTGGTCATTTCTGAGTTTCTTGTTGTTAATGTTGTTGTTTAATGCTTCATTAGTTCTAATATATGATATTTCATGGTCTGCAATCAGTTTAATGGATTACATTTGTGATTTGCTTTGAAAATCACTATAACAGTGAAGTAAAGGTTGTTTGGATTTGTTTGCTTAAACTGTTATAGATATTTTTTGAGTTGTTGTTTGTGCTTGCTCTGTGTCTCTTTAGTGTCTATAAACTCATTTCAGTCATAAAAACAAGTCCTCATTCAAGCAAAAGTCAAAATTAGCTTTTTGATCAAATTGTGCAGTCACTGTTGGATTTTAAAAAGTAAGGATCATTATTTTGTGTAAGAAAGTTGTTGGTATTGATCAAATCAGTCTTATACTACCTTTTAACAACATATTCAGTGCATAGAATCAAATCAAAGTTCACTTTGGTCAAACTCTTAGTGCAAACCAAAAAGTCAAAATTTCTCATTTGGTCGTTTTTGATTAAAATAGATATTTTCATTGTGTGTTCAATAGTGAGTTTTAGCTTAAAAGATTTTGGGGTTTTAAAGTTCAGTTGCTAGACAAAAATAGAAAAATACTAGCTATCTTTGAATCAGCTTTTTAAGTGCTTTTTAATTAGCTTTTTGTTGGTACCTTGTCTGCAAACATGCCCTGTGCACAGTGAATGGCATCATTTTGATAAGCTTGCATAGAGCTTATTAGTTGCTCAAATCTTGTGATCTTTGTTTCTTTGGAAAGCCAACCAAGCCCTCTTGAGGTCTCAAGCCTTGTTTTTCATTTTGAAGCTTGTTTGCTAGGGCTGCTATAAGCCTCTATCTTGTCCCATTTCTGTGTTTAAGCCAAGTGCTTATTGTCTTTGTTCTAACTTTTCAGTGTGCTTATCTGTTCTTTTTAGCTTCATTCTAGTTCATCTAGCTTGTTTGTAGCTTATTTGAGCTTTTGTTTCAGTTGTGAGCTTGTTTGAGCTTATTTACACCAAATAAGCTCATTAAGCCATCTGTTGGTCCATAAGCTTGTCAAAACAGCTTATTTGTGACTTGTAAAATTTTTGTCTTTGTTAAAGTTTCATAATATCAGTAGTAAAGTAGTTTTAAAAAAGAAAATCCAGAAAAATTTCAATTTAAAATCAGTGATAGTGTTTATTTAATAAGTTTTAGCTTTTTGATTTTTCTTTTCATCTTATTAATAAGCAAATCTTGTTTTTCTATTTTTCTTAGTTTTCTGTCATCATATAGTATTTTTAGAAAAAGTTTCATATTTTTCTCTATCTTTTTAGTATTTATTATAATTTTAAATAGTTAAAAATAGTAATTAATTAGTAATAAATAATTAAAAAGCATAAAAAATATCTTTTCAGTTTTAAAATTAGTTTTATCATATTTTAGATTTTTCCAAGTTAAAATTTTATTTTTACAAGTTTATTTTATATTTTCTAGAATTTAAGTGTATTTTAAATAATAATTAATTAGTAATAATTAGATAAAAAGTGTGAAAAATATATTTTTTATTTTAAAATTAGTTTTATAATATTTTAGATTTTTCTGAATCATAATTTTATTTTTCTAGCCTTATTTTGTATTTTCTTCTATTTTAGAGTATTTATTAAATAATTAAAAGAGTTTTTAATTAATTATAATTAATTAAATAGTGTTAAAAATAATTTTCTTTTTCTAATAATTTTCTTTTATTTTTAGGATTCCAAAAATGTTATTTTCATATTTTTAGGTCTTTTATTTCTTAGATTTTACTTTTTATTTTGTACGTATACGTAGTTTTTAAACTTACGTTTACGATTTTCTTATCTGATTGTTGTGCTTTCCAATTCTGTATTCTATTCCATTCCAATCAGTCAGTAGTGTAATTTCTTAATCAAAACCTTTACTGATCACTATCCTTAGTGATCACTCTATCATCTGAGTTTGTTTTGACACACCATTGAGTCTCCGTGGGACTAAACGACCCGGGAATTCATTCTATTCTCCAGGACTTCATTGCATTTGTGCTTAAGCTGTTTTAAGTCTGTTACGGTTGGCCATTCACAAGTGGTCAGCTTGTGTGATTAGACTTGACGGTTTAGCACAGATCAAATTTTGGCGCCGCTGCCGGGGAGGCTTTAGCGTGTGTTTAGCCATTTTCAGACCCATTCTTGCACATAACCCATCATTTGTAAAAAGTTTTTTGTAAAGTTATAAGAAAATATCAAAAAGTTCATTAACACTTTTCCTAAAGTGTTAAAAACACCAAAAAAATATAAAACAACAAAACAATCGGAACGTTTTCTATCTTGTATTGTTTTTAAGGTGATTCTTAAAACAGTACGATTTGGTTAAACGAGACGATACCAAAAAGATTGTCCAAAAGTTTTTGAACCCATCTGCACAAATCTTACCTACGTCTTTTCAGTGGTACTTAATTTATACATAAAAATCAACCACCGCAAATCAAGGCAGTGCACTACCTAACTGGGGGTGCGACCATAATAAGTTCCCGAACATCAGATTTAAAACTTGCCTTTGTGTCCTTGTGATTTGGTGTACCTTTTTCAAAGAAGCCATTTCATTTGTGATTATTGGTTAAGTTCACTTGTCGTTTTGCCTCATTTGTTTTGAAAATTGATTTTTATACATAGTGCATGCGCACTCGTTCTTCCAGCTCTACAAGTCCACTTTCTGAACTTGGAAACATTCCTCGTAGACGTAGAGGACGTTCAACTCCTTCAGCCGTGACTGAGGAACGTCTACCACCACCACCTCCTGTCGAAATGGCAGAAGACAAACCCATGAATGAGCTTCTCCAAGCACCCATCGAGGGTTACGGAGATGCCATTGTTGTTCCAGCCATCGTGGCTGACACCTTCGAGCTCAAAACCGGGTTTCTTAATCTGGTAACCCAAAGCCAATTCTATGGTTTTGAGCGGGATGATCCTCATGCACACATTCGATGGTTTAACAAGATTGCATCTACCATCAAGTATAAGAATGTCCCACATGAAGCTATCAAGCTTCTTCTGTTCCCATTTTCTCTAGAGGGGCAAGCCCGAAATTGGCTTGAGAAACAACCCCCTCGTTCTATAGAGACATGGGAAGATCTAGTCACCAAGTTCGTTAACGAGTTCTATCCTCCATCCCGAACCACAAGTCTTAAGAATGAGATAATGAAATTTTCTCAGAGATTTGATGAATCATTCGGGGAGGCATGGGATCGTTACAAAGAGTTGCTTCGCAAGTGTCCGCATCACGGTTTTACCGAGTTAATGCAAATGGATACTTTCTATAATGGTCTCAATCAGACCAATCAAGACTCTTTGAATGCCTCCGCGGGAGGTAATTTCCTGAGCAAGACCACAAAAGAGGCCTTGCAAATCATTGAGAACAAATCTCAGGTCCGTCCTTTCAGAGCGAAGACATATCAGTCTCATGCTGGACCTTCTTCTTCTTCATCCCCCGTGAGTACATCTAGCACCGATGCTAAGATTGACAAACTCACAGACATTGTTCAGGCTTTAGTTCTTGCTAACCAAAAGAAAGTGACCTTCACTCAGACACCAACACATGGTGAAGTGAGGAAAGTCGAGAGTTGTGTTACTTGTGGTGGTCCTCATGCTTACTACAATTGTACTGCCACCGATGGTAGTCCTTTTGAAGCAAATGCTCTAGCCGGTAGTTCACAGCAAGGAGGTAATCAATACCGTCCTCAAAATGAACCACACTACCGTGCTAACACTAATCAGGCACCACCTGGTTTCAACCAGAATCATAACATGCAAAACCGGAATCAGAACCAACCAAGAATGAACCAAGGTTATCAAAACCAAGGTAATTTCTATCCTGGACCCAATCAAGGTTTCCAACATCAAGGAAACCCTAATCAAAACAATTTCAATCGAGGGAATCAATTTCATGGGAATATGAATCCTAATCAAGGGAATTTTGGCTATAATCAAAACATACGGCCTCAAATTATCCCTCCAGCTCCTCTCGTCATTGTTCCTCCAGGACCATCATCTGATGAGTTACTGAAGCAGTTCATGAAGTCCCAAGATGAAATGAACAGGTTGTTGGTCAGTCAGATTGCTGATCTTAAGAAGTCTTTAAATGATCAACCCTCGGGCTCAGGAAAACTTCCGAGCAACACGATCGCTAACCCGAGGGGCGATGCAAAGGCGATCACAACCAGAAGTGGTGTTTCATATGCTGGACCTCCTGTTCCTACTACCTCTTCTTCTTCTTCTCTCCCAAAGGTAGTGGAGAGTGAACCTCGGACACACAATGGACCTTTGACTCCAATGCCTCCTCCACCTGTGCCAATGAGTCAAGTTACCAAGGATCCAACGGACAAGGTGCATTATTCAAGCCTACGAAGTACCGCACACGTCCCACCTTCGGTAGTCCAACCTCAAGTTGTCCAGAAACCCAAGTCAAATCAAGGAGTTGTTATTGAACCTCCTGTAGCTCCTGTTGAGAAACAGAAATCCAAATCTTCTCTTCCTTACCCATCAAGAATGCATGATGAGAAGCTTAAAGACAAAACCAAAGAGCAAATGGAAAAATTTTTCCAAATTTTCAATGAATTGCACTTTGATATAAGCTTCGTTGATGCTCTCGTTCTAATGCCCAAATTTGCATCCACTCTTAAAGGGTTACTAAGCAACAAAGATAAGTTATCTGAAATGGCTAAAACCCCTCTAAATGAGCAATGCTCAGCGGTCCTTCTTAAAAAGCTTCCCGAAAAGCTTGAAGACCCTGGCAAGTTTTTAATCCCATGTGATTTCTTGGGGATGGTTCAATGCTCCGCCTTGGCCGATCTTGGCGCTAGCATTAACCTCATGCCACTCTCAGTATGGAAGAAACTTTCTCTCCCTGAACTTACTCCTACTTGTATGACTCTCGAGCTAGCGGACTGTACAATAACTCGTCCACTTGGAATAGCTGAGGATGTCGTGGTAAAGGTAGGGAAGTTTCATTTTCCCACTGACTTTGTTGTAGTAGACTTTGATGCAGATCCTAGAGTTCCCCTCATCTTAGGGAGAGCTTTCTTGAGAACGAGCCGTGCTCTGATCGATGTATTTGCTGAAGAGTTAACTATACGGGTTGATAACGAAGAGCTCACGTTGAATATCAACCAGAACTCCAAACCTCTGAACAAACATAGTGTTGCCACAATCGATCAAAAATCTAAAAGAATCGATGCAACACTCTCTAATTTCACGGTTAAGAGGAGTCACCAAAAACGTGCAGAGTTAAAAGCTCTAAAAATCAACCCTGGTTCAAACAAATGGTTTGAAAGTTGTACCAAGGGAGTCATGAGTATTCTTGATGATGATGATCTAGAATCGGAGACTTTATCGGAAGTGGTGGAAATTTCTAACTCTAAGAGCACACCACTTGTCCCACCTCCGGAATCAGTTTATCGTATTGAGTTTGTTAACTCTGTAGGTGAAACTGAACTCTCTTCAAAAGATCCATCATCCAATTCATATCCTGATCCAATGGTTTCCGACTTTTCCATTCCTTCTCTCACTTCGGATGAGGAAGATGATAATTTTTGGAATGAAGTCGATGCTTTTCTAAGTGATGAGTCAATCCCAACAGGGGTTGATGATTCTTACTTGGATTCAGAGGGGGACATCCTTTTTCTTGAAAGTTTATTAAACGAAGAATCGTCCCCAAACCTCCCTCCCGGAAATTCCTTTGACAATCACCATAAAAGCTTCAAATATAAGCTTAAAAATGTCAAAAATGGTGATTTACTTCTTTCTGATGAGGAATGGACATGCATTGTGATGCACATATTTATTCCATTCTTCACAAATGGTGTTATTGCTCTTTCCCTTTTCTCTTTCGGGAATGAGGACACCATCTTTGACCCCGATATTATTCTTTATAGTTTCTACTATTAAAATACCGGTTGTATCTCGTCGGAGTGGAACTTTCTGATGTTCATGTGTTTATTAACACTGTGAATGAAAGTCCGATTGAGATTGGTTTTCCACGTTACTTTCCCCATGAACAAATGAATGCGGGGATCGAGTCAAGCTAGTGACTCGGTAATCAAAAACATTAGCACACACCATATGGGTTTTCACCCATATTTCTATCTTCTTACCCCCTTTCTACCACCCTAGTGTGGGGGAGTTTCCCCACGCTGTTGTATATAAAATCATATTATTAAAAAAAAAAAAAAAAAAAAAAAAAAAAATCTTCTAAATAATGGCCGTAGTATTTCCCTTTAACGTTCTTTGTTTCGGCATAACCGCCGGTACTTTGAATATTGAGGGCAATATTCATTTCTAAGTGTGGGGGGGAATTCTCACGAATTTCATATATTATCTACCCAATTCCCCCGTTTTTGGCCGAAATTTTTTTTTTGGAGTAAGTGTTCTACACTTACTCAATGGGTTATCAGTCCGCCATGTCTGTAAAACAAAAGGATTGGCTAATCCAGGAGCAAACGGCTCTTGGTAAAGATTTCTCAAATCCGTTTATATGGCTTGCAATTTGCCCAAAATTGTATGGTTCTCAACTCACCATATCCTAAAAAGTGAAGAGTTGGCTAGCCCGCAAGTTTATGGCTTGTGGTAAAGGCAGTGGAAAATCCATAATTGGTATTCAGCTCACCAAAGATAATTCTGATAATTTATCTAAGAGTTGGCTAGTCCAGAAGGGTACGGCTTCTGGTAAAGACAAATCAAATCCGTTTATAGCTTATGATTTGCTCAAAATCATTTGGTTATCAGTGTACCAAGGTTCTTACTTGAACTGAAACATTTGGCTACTCCAGAAGTAATGGCTTTTGGTAAAGAGTTTTTCAAATCCATTAAAGTTCTAAAACATTGCTAGGGACTAGCAATATCTCAGTGGGGGGATTGATGAGTGTCTAAATACTCATCATTTTTGTATAATCTAAACTGCAAAATCATCTGAAAACACTCAGAAACACATCAAAATGATCAAAATATCACAAATCAGTGTTTTATGTGTTTTAAATGCAAAAATATCAAAATCAGATGAAAAATGTATCAAGTTTGCAAAATTGGCAGTTTTAGTCCCCCAAGTTTTAAAAATTGTCAAATCTAGTCCCTGGAATATCAAAATGTGGAATTTTATCATTCAAGGTCCCTGAAATATTCTAAGTTGTAAAAAATGATCCTTGAATGATTCTTTGGTCAATTGGCAAGAAAGGTCCTTAAACTTTGGAAAATTGCAAAATTAGTCCTTGGACCTTTTAAAATGGAATTTTTATGCAAAAAGGGTCCTTGTTCTATCAAAGTTGTCAAGTTTGGTCCTTGTGAGAGCATTGAAAAAGTTCAAGTTCAGTCCCTCTAGATTGGAGAAGTTGCAATTTTAGTCCTTAAAATCTAGCTAAACCAAACGGACCCTTTATGTTAATTATCCAAAATCCAATCCACTTATCCCCTTGGCCCAATCCACCCCACCCTCGTTATTATTATACCCGGGTCAACGAAAGTCAAAAACACTCTCAACGCGCGCAAAACCAAGGTCACTGTAGCCTTTCCTCTTCCCCAGCTGAAACACCAAAACCAGGCATGGTTTTCCACCCTTTTCAACCCCTCTCTCCATACTTTGTCCCCTCCACCTCCACTAACACCCAAACTCTCTTAATTGACTCAACCCACCCCAATTAATGATAAAAACCTGCTTTGAAGAAATTGGCGCCAAAAACACAAGTGGACGGTTTTGATGAGTTAGAGTGATCCAATGGCTGGAATTTGGTGGGAAGCAATCAGAGACATGTGGGGATGCTAAAAAATCTATAAAGAAGAGGAGAGATGCATTGTATCAAGCTATCTAGTGTAAAAAATTTAAGTCTTTATGTCGTTTTAGTCATTTTCAGATTTCAAGTGTATTTTTAATCTTTCAAGTACTTTGTTTAAGTTATAAAAGTATATTTGAATCTTTTCTAATCCTTAATTTCATTATCAAGTTCTATTTAAAGTTTATGCAAATTTCATGCTCAAAATCTCATATGATCAAATGTTGTTTTTATTAGTTGCTTTGGACTGAATTAGATCATGTAAGCTCCCATAAAGCTCATTCAAGCTTTTAGAAACATTTAAAATCAGTTTAGAATCAAAATCAGAAAATCACCAAAAATACAAATTAAATAGTTTAAAAATCAAAAATCAGTTGGAAATGGTGTACACAGCTGGAGCAGGGTAAATCATGGATGGCCTTGGGTTAGAAGCTTAGTGGTAAGCTAATAGGGGTGTTCATTGGTCCTTGATCTCAGTTTGCAGTTGGATAGCATTTGTAAGATTTTTGTTCATTTTTACATTTCTTTGTTTTAATTGTCTAGTAGTGGTAATTTCTGTTTCTTAGTAATCACTAGTCATAATTAAGTGTACCTAAGCCATAAAATCAGTAGGTTGTTCTTTGAAATTGGTAGTTTACAAAAATCTCATTTTGACAGTTAAAAGCTCATCTTGGTCATTTCTGAGTTTCTTGTTGTTAATGTTGTTGTTTAATGCTTCATTAGTTCTAATATATGATATTTCATGGTCTGCAATCAGTTTAATGGATTACATTTGTGATTTGCTTTGAAAATCACTATAACAGTGAAGTAAAGGTTGTTTGGATTTGTTTGCTTAAACTGTTATAGATATTTTTTGAGTTGTTGTTTGTGCTTGCTCTGTGTCTCTTTAGTGTCTATAAACTCATTTCAGTCATAAAAACAAGTCCTCATTCAAGCAAAAGTCAAAATTAGCTTTTTGATCAAATTGTGCAGTCACTGTTGGATTTTAAAAAGTAAGGATCATTATTTTGTGTAAGAAAGTTGTTGGTATTGATCAAATCAGTCTTATACTACCTTTTAACAACATATTCAGTGCATAGAATCAAATCAAAGTTCACTTTGGTCAAACTCTTAGTGCAAACCAAAAAGTCAAAATTTCTCATTTGGTCGTTTTTGATTAAAATAGATATTTTCATTGTGTGTTCAATAGTGAGTTTTAGCTTAAAAGATTTTGGGGTTTTAAAGTTCAGTTGCTAGACAAAAATAGAAAAATACTAGCTATCTTTGAATCGGCTTTTTAAGTGCTTTTTAATTAGCTTTTTGTTGGTACCTTGTCTGCAAACATGCCCTGTGCACAGTGAATGGCATCATTTTGATAAGCTTGCATAGAGCTTATTAGTTGCTCAAATCTTGTGATCTTTGTTTCTTTGGAAAGCCAACCAAGCCCTCTTGAGGTCTCAAGCCTTGTTTTTCATTTTGAAGCTTGTTTGCTAGGGCTGCTATAAGCCTCTATCTTGTCCCATTTCTGTGTTTAAGCCAAGTGCTTATTGTCTTTGCTCTAACTTTTCAGTGTGCTTATGTAAGATATAACTTTTCACATACACATCAAACCATACCACAAGGTGGCGAATAAGATGGAATTCTAGAGAGAGAAAGTTAGAGGTTTAGGGAACTTAGTGAGAGAAAGTGAAAAATATTATTATGAGCTCCAACTCTCTACCTTGGAAGGTAGAGAGTATTTATAGTCTTACATAATTCGCCACACTACGGGCTGTGGATCAGGCATACAGTGGGTAAAGACCCGTCCGTCCTCCACGGTGTTACTTAACTAAATAACTACTTAACTTAAAAGACCTATGACTACGAGCTTTCTAACGATTACATATACTTGAGGTGACCGACTCTTTAATACCTGGAATTTCTAATTCCTAACAATCTCCCCCTAAGGGAGGTCACCTCAAACATGTATCAAAATTACAAAGAATACAAATAGATATAACATTAACAAGTGATCTAGTATTCTTGATGTAGTCCTTTGCTCTTGAGTTCGTAGTCATTGATTCTTCACATTGCATGTTTGGTTATTCCAAGTGGAGGTCTTTTACTGATCCACGTGATAATAATTCTGAGCCATCATTTGAGATCATCGGCTATCAACAATCTCTGACACATCCTTTGTGGTGTTGGTATTTTGTGATGTTGTGACTTTGGGACCGACATGCTCACATTCTGGATCATGATATCTTCTCATCAGAGTAACGGAAGCATTTGTTGAATCACGATATTGGCAGCAGCGTAGCAGAAGCATGGAGTGAAAATATCAGAGTCATTGATGCACTAATCATGATTTCATTTGAGTTGAATGTGTTAAGTGAGCATGCGGCTGTGGATTGACCGCTTCATTCTGATCAGCTGCAAACGTCGGGCGTACCTGCATACAACAGTTAGCAACAAATCGCACGAAAGTGTCTTTGATCACTTTCGTTGAATTGAGGTACACGGCCCACGGTTCCCCGTTGATCAGTACAAGTACTGCCTGTGATCAGGTAGGATTCCTAAGAATCTCCTTGACAGGGTTTCGCAGCTGTTCTAGCTGTTCTCAAACCGGAACGTCTCAAAGAAGACAACACGGAGTGAGTGAACCAGCGAATTTTTAAGTCCACTGATTGATGAAAAGAGATTTGAAAAACAGTCGAGTATTGCTCAATAGAAATTGTTTTTGCAATACAACGAAGGTTTTATTGAAAATCAATTATCAATCATAAAAATACCTTTTGGTATGAAAAATGAGTACACGGTCGATGTGCTAAAGAAAAGAGTTTATAAGTACAAAGACCGGTTTTTCAAAGGTATCCGTCAATCCCTAACCTGAACCAGGTTTGATTCAAGAGATTGAATCGCCCCATTGTTTCTGTTCAGTTGTCACATGGTTGATCTATAAAATAGATCTCACATGCCACCTACCAGGAGCTTGTTTGATGTTGGCTCCAGAAGGCTTTCCATCTTCATTGTGAATATGTGAACACATCACTCAGATGTTCTGGCAATACCACAAGGATAATGCGTAGGACTCAAGATATAATCTCTCTTTCCACTTTGTGTGAAACAGAGAGTCTTCATTGAAAGTGTCCTAATGAGATTTATTGATGATCTCGTGGCTCTAGACTCAATTTGTGCATATTTGGATCCTATAACGGAGACTAGGGAGAGGGTCTCCTTCTTCAATATCAACCATCTCTAAGAGAAAGTCGATAGATAATGTCGGTTCCCCGTGAGAATGAAACAAGCCCTTTTAAGAGGAACTTGAGTGGTTTGGAAAGTTGAAGTGCAGTGCGTCACTGGGTCCATGACGTCTTGTCTTCAATACCGATGTTACCATCAGTAGCATATGAAGTGAACCCGGTTTCTGCCCTAAGGTTGAATTAATGGAGGGCTATTTGTTTTCACCCTATTTTCATTCAATTCTTTTTAATTCTTCAACCCCTTCAGTGCTTACCGAGACTTCATAGCTATTACCTTGTTGGGTTTATTCCAGTACTAGCTCAGTCTTAGTCTGCACTCTTCCCATATCTCACTTTTCTCCTTTTATCATCATACCTAAGGACTTCTACACTAACTAGTGGATTGTCCCTGGGTAGATCCCTCCGGTACTGGCGAATCATGGGAACACATACCTAACCTTATCATCCTTATATCACCGTACATGAAGTAAAGTTGGTCGGTCTATTTGGTATTGTTCATCTGCCAATGGATCCAATTGAAAACCATTTGAAAATCAATTCAGATACTTGTGATATATTATCAAAGCTTTTTGTACCTGAATTGTTTTTGATATTTTTAGAACAAGAACTCCCCCTCAACATGAGCATCAAGTATTGAAAATGTTTTGCACACGGAGGCAGGAGAAAGAATTAACTTCTTTTGATTACCATTTTCTAAAAGATATCAACATCACTTCCCTCAACAAATCAAGTAGATATAGCAATTCCGGGAAGGATGAGGTTTCCATAAATTTGCTCCCCCTCAATATGTGCCTCGAGGTTTGAAAAGAGTTTTGCACATACTAGAGGGAACCTGCACATTAGGATGAATGATCACGTTTCAAATCAAAGGTTTAAGATAGATGCTCCCCCTCAACATGTGCATTGAAAAATTGAAATCGTTTGTCACATGTGAGAAGGACAGCATGTACATTCTTTTATAACCATTTACCTGATTATCAGTTTAAATCCAATTTAAATCACACATTCTCCCCCGATCACAATTATCAAATCATTTGAGATTTGTGATCTCGTATAGATTTAAATTGATTTTGAAAACTTTTAAGGAGAATTGTGACTTGATTGTGAAAGTGTTTTAACTGATATGGATCAGATTTTAAGACTTTAAACTCCATTTATAAAACATGCATGTATATCTTTTGAAAACAGTTTTAATGCCAAATAACTTTTTAATTTAATTGAAATCATTCTCCCCCTCAATCAATGACATAGGTTGTTGATTGAGAGATAGAGATTTTGACATATAAGTTCTGATGATTATCAAAAATAGAATCCGAGTTATTTAGCAAAGTATTTGTTTTTCAGCAGATAGGAGTTTATAGAATCAGAGCATAGGAATTTGAAAACATGGCAAAACATGGCTCTGTTCTTTCTTTTAAAAGCGGGTTATTGCCTGAAAATGACAATAAACCATTTTTTCTCTTTCTCCCAAAAATATTTTTTGATTTTTTGAATTTTTTTTTTTTTTTTTTTTTTTTTTTTTTTTTTTTTTTTTTTTTTTTAATAAAAATTCGAACAACATCTAAAGTCCCGTGTCATTCTTTGAATGACAACATCAAGACCGTAGATATTATCGAATCGAGAGAAACATAACAAAATGACAATATTTTGAAGATTTTTCGAATTTTTCAAATTTTTATGGATTTTGAAAGATTTATATTTTTCTATTTGATTTTTTTTGAGGATTTTATAATTTTGTATTTTGTTTTTATGAATAAATATTTACAAGAGATAGATGAAGAAAGACCTTTACTCCTCGTCTTCCTCCTGAAGACGTTTGAGAGTTTCTGGTTGAAGGCTTTTCAAACCAAGACGTGGAAGAATAAACTCAAAACGTTCTCTTGGAAGAGCTTTGGTGAAGATGTCCGCTAACTGATATTCAGACCTCACAAAATATAGTTCCACTACACCTTTTTCCACTTGTTCCCTGATGAAATGATGTCGAATGTCGATATGCTTTGCTCTTGAGTGTTGAACGTTGTTGCATGAGAGAGCAATAGCACTTTTATTATCAAAGTACAGAGGGATTTTGTTGAATTCAAAGCCATAGTCAGATAATTGAGATCTCATCCATAAGATTTGAGCACAACAAGATGACATGGCTATGTATTCAGCCTCTGTAGAGGAAATAGAAGTACTCATTTGCTTCTTTGAAGACCAGCTCACAAGCTTATCACCCAAAAACTGAGCACCTCCAGACGTACTTCGACGAGTATCTTGACAACCTGCATGATCGGCATCTGCATAGGCCGTTAGTGACATACCGGTGTCCTTCGGGTACCATAGTCCCATATTAATGGTTCCTTGGAGATACCGAAAGACCCGTTTAACTGCTTCAAGGTGCTTTTTAGTAGGCTTAGCCTGGTATCTAGCACACATGCACACAGAGAATAAGATGTCTGGTCTACTAGCAGTGAGATACATCAGGGATCCAATCATACTCCTATATTTCGTTTGGTCAATCATGATCCCTGAGAGGTCCTCATCTAGTTTGGTTCGGTCAATCATGGGGGTGTCAACAGGGTCACTTGAATCAAATCCAAATTTCTTTAAAATCTCTGTTGCATATTTAGATTGATTTATGAAAATGCCTCCGGGACTTTGTGAAATTTGTAATCCCAGGAAAAATGACATTTGTCCCATCATTGACATTTGAAACTTTGAACTCATTTCATTAGAAAAACGATCACATTCCATTGGGTCAGTCGAGGCAAAAATAATATCATCAACATAAATTTGAACATGAGTTAAATGTTTGCCTGACTTCCTGGTGAACAATGTAGGATCAACTGCTCCTTTGCTGAATCCGGTTGAAAGAAGAAACTTTGAGAGTGTATCATACCAAGCCCTTGGAGCTTGCTTTAAACCGTAAAGAGCCTTCTTCAAACGATAAACGTGAGTAGGATGCTCTTGATTCACAAATCCTTCAGGTTGGCTGACGTAGACGACTTCTTAAAGATCTCCGTTCAGAAATGCCGTCTTTACATCCATCTGATATACCACCATGTTCTTACTTGCAGCATTAGCCAAAAAGATTCTGATTGCCTCGATTCGAGCAACTGGAGCAAATGATTCTTCAAAGTCTATACCCTCCTCTTGACGATATCCTTTAGCAACCAATCGAGCCTTGTTTTTCAACACATCACCATGCTCATCAAGTTTTACTTTGAAGATCCATTTTAGAGCTATAATCATAGCACAGTCTGGAGCAGGTACTAACTCCCATACATCCAGACGATCAAACTCATGAATTTCATCTTGCATAGCATTGAACCAGCTATCTTCATTCATGGCAGTTTTAACGTCTTTTGGTTCGATCTTAGATAGTACGGAGTTGAAGAAGCACCATAAGGCATCGGTTGCGAGTTGCTTCCGGGTTGATACAGGACGAGAGGGATTTCCAATGATGTTGTCTAATGGATGATCGTGAGTCCATTTTCTGAGGTGTTCATGTGGCATTTGTTGAGGAACTGAAGTAGCTGAGTCGATGTCTCCTGAAGAAGATGGTTCTGATGATGATACAGGAGTAGCAAATATGTTTTCAAATGGAGCATCTTCAGGAGTTGCAAAGGGATTAACTTCATCATTGGTGCCAGAAACATTTCCATGATGTACATTTGAAGAGAGATGATTTGTTGATGAGACTGAAGGATCAGCAGCAGGTGCTTCTTGACTTACAGATATAGAGACCGATGAATTGACTTCATTCACTGGAATATGAGCATCCTCTGTTGTAGGGATCAGCACCTCATTAGTAGTAGACTCATACAGTTCATCAAACATGGGATCAAACAATTTCTTTACATCATCTTCAGATGGAGGTACATATGGAGTTTCTTGAGATGAGTTAGGAACAAGGGATGAACCAATGGGACTGTTTTGAAGTGCGGGTCCTGAGCTGGAGTGTCCAGGAGCCATTTGACCACTGCGATAGAAACTCTCTCTGACTATCTTTATCAACCCATATGTAGACAATTTGAAGTGACCACTGATAAAGAAAACCTGATATACCAAACTTGAAACTGAAGAAGAATTCCCTGCATTTGCATCTTAAGCTTGCCTTTGTGAATTTTAATCTTCAATCTCAAATAAGTTATAATTGATTAACTCAAAAGTAATCAGCTTGTGTCAAATGCCCAACACTTGAATAAACGTACAACCGGATGTACGTCGATCCATTGAATGAACCGGAACAAATGATTTCTCGACATTAATGCATTCTTCCTAAAGGTATACACGTAGAGACAGATCTGGAAGATTCACCACAAATGTCTTCGAGCGAATGAGGTAGTCATTTTCCTTAATGTTCATGTGGTTGATTTATGGCGTGCACAATGAGAGGAACAATAATCCGTAAAGATTTGGCAAAGAAATACCAAAGAGCGGATCATTATCCATGAACAACAATCCGTGAAGATTTGGCACAAGAATACCAAAGCAAAGAGCGGATCATTATTCAATAGTGCAACTTACAATATCATGATAGTCATTACAAACGCCTTGTGAAATAACTGGAGATAAGGTTTCTTGAGAATTCCAAGAACCAGTTGAATCAATAGAAACCGGAGCATGAGCTTCAGAAGCTGGATGATCAACATTCGTCGAAGGTTGAAAGTACTCATCAAACATATCTTTGAAAAACAATGAATCCCAAACATTGATTCCCAATTATCCTTAGTAAGTGAAGCATTAGGCGTTGGAGGAGAGTCATCAAAAATCAAAACAATGAATCCCAGTTATCCTTAGTATATTCAATCTTCATCAAAAAGAATATACACTCATCATCATCAAAAATTAAGTCGTATAACCATTATTCAAACATCCATCATCATGTAGTATATTCACTCTTCTCCCCCTAAAAAATTGCATCCAAAGTTGCCATTTTTGATTTAACCAGTGAATAAGAGTATACATCAATGAACATAGATCCACTTGATGAATGAATGAGCATGGAAAAACATGAAGCTTGTTGATGAAGAATGTAGATGAGTATGGCCATTCATGAGAGAATTTCTCATTAGCTGAAGATAAAGCGCACAGAAGAGCGTACACTTTTCTTTTCTTTGAAGAACGGGGCCTGAAGTGTTATCTGCAGACACCATAATGATGAAGTACGAGGCCTGAACTGATGTGAGCAGACGTCATTATTAAGAGCCCAGTCATATGTTTAGAGCCGCCCGAATCCAAGTACCAAGGGACGATTTGTACGACCTGCTTTGGACAACAGACGAAGACAGAGAATTGGAAACATTGGATCCCCACGTGCTGATGGGTTCCTTTTGGTTAGCACAAACAGTCTTTGAATCAGCAGAAACCCTAGATGCAATGGCATAATCCCTAGGAGCTGAACTAGTAGAAGCATCAGACTTAGTCAAATGACATTTTGTGCTTAATGGGATTATTCTACCAGTTGGCTTCCAAACCTTAACAGGCACTATTCTAGGCATAGTGGATCTAGCTAAGGGGTAAGGTTTGCCATTCGTTAATATTCGACCTGTGGGCTTCCACTGAAATCCTACATTTGTAAACACATTCCCTGTAGGTTTCCAAGATTGCTTAATCTGTTTCGCTCTCCAAACTTTCTTAACTGGGTTATGAATCTTAGACCTCAGAAATAACACATCACATTTATCATGATTACCAGGAAATAAACATTTTTTACATGTTTTGCAGACAGCATGAGGCCTCGAATTAGTTTCAGTAAGCTTAGAGCTAATACTAGAACTAACACGATTCTTTTTGTTCAAATCAAACTTCTTGTCCCTATGGTGTTCTTTCACTTCCTTATCATGAACACTTTTAGTTTGCGTAATCCTATCCTTCTTTGCATTGCTTCTAGGTTTTGACCCGCTAACTTTAGTGTCAATCTTAACATCTGTAGAAGTAACGATGGGAACATTACATGGCTTCACTACTTTCTGCATTTCTGGTCTAGAAGTGCTGGGATCTGAAGATCTAGGAGGCACATCAAAGGTTGCTTGCTTGAATTTTGACATGGAACAAGGCATATCAAGGGTCACATGCTTGGCTTTAGGCATAGAACAAGGCACAACTATTCTATCTCGCCTATTGTTAGATTTCGGACTTGTGACAATTACATACTCTAAGAGTTCCTGAGATCGTTTGGCATCCATGCAGGCATAGGCTATAGTACTATCAAAAGGTTTTTCTAATCTTTCATCTTCAACAATCTCACGGAGACCCTTCAAACTTTCCTTAAGGTATGAGAGGTATGCTTTATGTGCAAGTTCATTATTCCTAATGGGCGGAGGAATATATAACATATCGATAGCATATTTATCACACTCAGAAACCTTAGGAACAGAGTATTTGCAATTGGGGATTGGCAACTTTCCTTTCACCTCATGCTTCAGATTCTCAATATCGTTAAGTAAAGAAGTTATCTTTTCAATTTGTTTATCATGATTAACTTTAAATGAATCACATAACTCTTTGTTTTGATCATTAACCTTTGAAATTTCAGCTTTAAAACAATCATTTTCCTTTTGCAAGTTATCAATTATGTTTTGAAGTTGGAAATTCTGAGAATCTAAAGGTGGAGGCATATGAGAACCAGTCACATCCTTCTTTTCACCTTTCAGTTGTGAAATTTGGGCTTTCAATCTTTTGATCGTGTGGCAATGAGCTCGAATTTGTTCATCACGTTTGCTAATTTCAAAAACTGCATCAAACTCAGGAGCATCAGAGGATGTCTTGATATTTGAGGTTTTAACATTTTCTTTGAGATGTTGATGTTTTAATTGCAAAGCAAGATGTTCAACTTCTAATTTAGAATAATGTTTGACCAAGTTATCATGATCATCCTGTTCTATTTTCTCATGCAATTTTGAATTTGTTGTTTCAAGCTCAATGACACGATCATGGGAGACTTTCAGAGCAACAGATAATTCATGAAATTGAGAAGCATTAATGGAACAATTTGTAGCAGTGAAAAACACATCTTGAGCAATACATTCAGAAATCAGATTCTCATTCAGTGTATGCAAGTTCTTCCTCTCAATCTCATTATATTTTAATTCTTTCTCATAATCACTAACCTCAACAATCATTGCATCAAATACCTTTTCCATTTCTTTAATATCAGAATGCGTCCCTTTTTTAAGACTCTCAAATTGATCTTTTAGTTGTTTAAAGAAAGGCATGACCTCAGTTAAATAGCATTCTTTAGTTTGCTCAAAACCCCTTTCCCCTTCAGTTATACCGGTGGGTGTGATCCTTTTCTTACAAGTTTTCTCAAAATCAACAAATAGTTGAAAGATAACATATTCACTGATTAAGGTCTTGCTTTTAGTGGCAAGAGATCTAGGAACTAAGTGCATTGGTGTATTAGGAGGATACACAGTTGATTTAGGCAGTTTCCTACAAGGGGGATTCTTTTCAACAAGATTTTCAGCTTTTTGCATTTCCATATCCTTTTTCCAGAACACTTGTTCAGGGGTTAATAGAGTCTGAGGCTTAAACTTGTTCAAGGAGATCCAATTTTCTTTAGTGTAATTATGGGGTTTGATCGTTATGTTATTCTTTTTACACTCAGGATCTTCTAACTTCTTATTCATTTTCTCCCTAGTGACTTCATCAGATTTCTTATCTTCCTCAGTGCACTCAACGCAACTAGGTTTCTGCCTAGGCTTAAGGATTTCATTACCATCATAAAGCACCTTATGAGCATTTCTAGCCTTTTTAATTACCTCTGGATTTGGTTCCTCAACAAGGGGAATGCTATGCTTATCGCTTAAGACTCTATGCTTAGTGATCATGTGAGCAGTTTGAATGGTATTCCCTTGTACGTACAACTTATTTTCAAGCTTGTTTTTCAAAGTTTTTAGATTGGAAAAATCATTCAAAAGTTTTGATTCCTTAGCCTTGAATTCTTGCTTAAGCATTTTAACATTTTCTTGAAGTTCGTGTTTTTGCTTAGCAGTTTTGGAAAGCTTTTCTTGTAAGGAGTTTAACTCTTGTTTTAATACTTCTTCTCTAAAATTACTTTTTCTAATAATTGTACGCATTTGGATATCCATCTCCTGCTCACGAGTGGTAAGTTCAAACTTAGCACGTTGTTCGTATATGGCAACTTGATCCTTATAGGTATTGAGTTCAGTGGTCAAGGAATCATCAGGCAAAAATGCAGTGTACTCATGCAATCCATAATCATCATTTTGAGAAGAAGATGCATACCTAGGTACTGCAGAAGCTTTCATGCAAGTTTCCTCTGCATTAACGTGCACAGGTTGTGGCCGGTGCATCTCTATCTTGGGTACATCCGAAGCTTCCATGTAGCGTTCCTTTGCATTAGCTTGCACGGGTTGTGGCTGGTGCACCTCTCTCTCTTGTGGCCATGAGCATGAAGATTCTATTTTAGCATTGTCTGACTCATCATTATTTGTTTTCTCTAACATTCTGCATTCAGCACCACCCGATTCTTTACCAGATACATTACCCAACTTATCACAACAATCTCTCAACTGCACCTGACACTCATTCACTTTTTCATCCTTTTGTGCAGTTTCCTCAATGTACTTTTTCACATTATCCATGAGTTGGATAAATGTCTCACTGAATTCCTGAATTTCCATTCCAGTATGTTTTTTGAAGGAAATTCCAGTCAAGTGTTGATCGTAATCTGCTGAATATTCCCCACTGATGAATGGTTGAAATTGTTTGTAGATTACTTGAAGAGCTGCACTGGAACCATCTTTTTGAACTTCTTCATTGGTAAGTTGCAGCTTTAAATGCTCTAAGTTCAACAGCAAGCTTTTTGTCAATGTAGGTAAGTCCTGGCGGAAAAGAGCACTACATGTTCGATCCCCAGCTATGGATAACAACTGTATGAGGTGCAGATGAAGTAGTTGATAGGGCTCAATGCTGCATTCCATTTGCATGGCATTCTGTAGCAGGTGCAATTCATTCTCATTGTACTCAGAACATGAAGATCTCACATCCTCGTTGTTTAATTCCAACATCTTTAATCGTTCAGTGTAGCATCCATTATCATTATTATCCACAGCATCATACAATTTAAGCACATCTGAAATCACTGGGTCAGTAGAGTAAGACATGATGTGGTAGAATGCACGGGATTTTACCAGTCTATGATTTAAACCGAGAAATAGAATCTTTCGCGGGATTTTACTAAAATCAAGACTAAACCGTTAAGCAATGACCAATGGAATGTGTTAAGACGACTAATGGATCGACACAATGATAGACAATTGTGTGTTAGGTCATATGATTGTTTGTGGGATAAGCAGAGATGTTGTTTGGTTGTGATTCGGATTGGTTTATGCCCGTTTTTCCTGAGAAATTTAGGTCTAAAAACTTAAAAACCTCAATAACTTCTGTTCGGAGCGGATTTAGACCTCGAAGGTTGACCCGAATGAACTTTAGTTGATTCGGCGGTCTATTCTCCTCGTTCTCACGGTCGTTTTGATGGGTAGAACGCTGAAAACGGAGTTACGGTTCAAAAGTTATGGCCGTTTGAAGTTTTGACAGGAAAAATCAACCAAGTCGCTACGAATTCTTGAACCAAGTCGCTAACAACTAATTCGCTACACCACTAATTCGCTAGAATCCCAAGTCGCTAACAGAAAAGCAAGTCGCTAAGTAGTAACTCGCTACAGACTAAGTCGCTAGCCAAATTTGTGCAGTAATTCGCTACACAAGTCGCTAGATATGCAAGTCGCTAAAGAGCAACTCGCTACAGACTAAGTCGCTACCACAAGTCGCTAACCGTAGTGGAGATTCCACTACTTGTACTATAACTCGCTAGCTCTAACTCGCTAGCTTTAACACTGTAACTCGCTACAATTTTGTGAAGCAAGTCGCTACCAAGAAAAAATCCGAGAGCTAAGTCGCTAGCTTGAAAAACCAAATAAACTTCACTTTTCAATCCAAAAACAACCCAACCAAGATGATTCAAGCTTACCAAATGAAAACCTAAACACTTTTGATGATTCTAAACATAAAAGTACCAACAAAATTCAAACTTTAACACAAGAAATCAACCAAATGATGCAAAAACCACTCAACTTTTTCAAACTCAAAAACCACCTAAAAACCACTATAAATCCAAAGATGTGCAAGATATGATCTAACCATGGCTCTTGATACCAATTGTAAGATATAACTTTTCACATACACATCAAACCATACCACAAGGTGGCGAATAAGATGGAATTCTAGAGAGAGAAAGTTAGAGGTTTAGGGAACTTAGTGAGAGAAAGTGAAAAATATTATTATGAGCTCCAACTCTCTACCTTGGAAGGTAGAGAGTATTTATAGTCTTACATAATTCGCCACACTACGGGCTGTGGATCAGGCATACAGTGGGTAAAGACCCGTCCGTCCTCCACGGTGTTACTTAACTAAATAACTACTTAACTTAAAAGACCTATGACTACGAGCTTTCTAACGATTACATATACTTGAGGTGACCGACTCTTTAATACCTGGAATTTCTAATTCCTAACAGCTTATCTATTCTTTTTAGCTTCATTCTAGTTCATCTAGCTTGTTTGTAGCTTATTTGAGCTTTTGTTTCAGTTGTGAGCTTGTTTGAGCTTATTTACACCAAATAAGCTCATTAAGCCATCTGTTGGTCCATAAGCTTGTCAAAACAGCTTATTTGTGATTTGTAAATTTTTTGTCTTTGTTAAAGTTTCATAATATCATTAGTAAAGTAGTTTTCAAAAAGAAAATCCAGAAAAATTTCAATTTAAAATCAGTGATAGTGTTTATTTAATAAGTTTTAGCTTTTTGATTTTTCTTTTCATCTTATTAATAAGCAAATCTTGTTTTTCTATTTTTCTTAGTTTTCTGTCATCATATAGTATTTTTAGAAAAAGTTTCATATTTTTCTCTATCTTTTTAGTATTTATTATATTTTTAAATAGTTAAAAATAGTAATTAATTAGTAATAAATAATTAAAAAGCATAAAAAATATCTTTTCAGTTTTAAAATTAGTTTTATCATATTTTAGATTTTTCCAAGTTAAAATTTTATTTTTCCAAGTTTATTTTATATTTTCTAGAATTTAAGTGTATTTTAAATAATAATTAATTAGTAATAATTAGATAAAAAGTGTGAAAAATATATTTTTAATTTTAAAATTAGTTTTATAATATTTTAGATTTTTCTGAATCATAATTTTATTTTTCTAGCCTTATTTTGTATTTTCTTCTATTTTAGAGTATTTATTAAATAGTTAAAAGAGTTTTTAATTAATTATAATTAATTAAATAGTGTTAAAAATAATTTTCTTTTTCTAATAATTTTCTTTTATTTTTAGGATTCCAAAAATGTTATTTTCATATTTTTAGGTCTTTTATTTCTTAGATTTTACTTTTTATTTTGTACGTATACGTAGTTTTTAAACTTACGTTTACGATTTTCTTATCTGATTGTTGTGCTTTCCAATTATGTATTCTATTCCATTCCAATCAGTCAGTAGTGTAATTTCTTAATCAAAACATTTACTGATCACTATCCTTAGTGATTACTCTATCATCTGAGTTTGTTTTGACACACCATTGAGTCTCCGTGGGACTAAACGACCCGGGAATTCATTCTATTCTCCAGGACTTCATTGCATTTGTGCTTAAGCTGTTTTAAGTCTGTTACGGTTGGCCATTCACAAGTGGCCAGCTTGTGTGATTAGACTTGACGGTTTAGCACAGATCAAGCACTCCCATCCATCACCTTCATAACGCCCGTTAGGGTCGGCGTTAACGCCGTTGAAGGCGTTACCCGTTGGAAGCGTAGCTCAGTAACGGCGTTAGAGGGAACGCTCGTTAAGGGGTAGGAAAAAAAAATTGAAAATGTTACAAAAGTAGTCCCTGTAACGTTAAGTTTTTAAAAAAATTTACATAAAACCCCCTAACGGCTAGTTTTTCTTAAAAAAAAAATAAAATTCAAAAACATTATTTTACCACTATAAATACCCAACTAAAACTCTATTTTTTTCACACTTCCTCTCACACTTTATATACTTCCTCTCACACTTTCATAATTCAAAAAATCAAATTCGTTCACAATGGATCCAAATCAAGCTGGTGATATTCCTCTGTCTTGGTCAGACAGAGAAGACCTAGCAGACTTCCAATTTATGGCGTCCGCGTACGAGTATCACCTTCAGTTGGAACACGAAGAAGGTATTGAATCTCAACATCCTACTCGTCCTCGTACACATATATATCGTGAATGTGAGCTTGCAGAGGAATGTCTTCTCAACGATTATTTCGTACAAGGTTGTAAGTATTCAAACCGAAATTTTCGTAGAAGATTTCGTATGAGCCGAAAACTATTCCTGCAAATAGTTGAAGGTATTGAATCTTATACTTCCGATAATATTCCAGATCATTTTAATTACTTTAAGCAAACACCCGATGCTTGTGGTCGAATGAGTATAAGTGCTCTAATGAAGTGTACGTCTGCCATACGCCAATTGGCGTATGACACCTCACCTGATGCATTTGATGAATACTTGCAAATGGGTGCGAGTACTTCACAATTATGTCTTGATAATTTTAACAAAAGTATTATTGATTTGTTTATGCCGGAGTATTTAAGAAAACCAACATGGGCCGACATTCAAAAAATTTATCAACAACATGAAGAAAAACATGGTTTTCCGGGAATGCTTTGTAGCATTGACTGCATGCACTGGGAATGGAAAAATTGTCCAGTGGCTTGGCAAGGGCATTTTGCTAGGGGTACCCAACAATTATGCTTGAAGCTGTTGCTTCTCAAGATTTATGGATCTGGCATGCATTTTTTGGGATGGCGGGGGCAAATAACGATATTAATGTTTTAGATAACTCTCCGTTATTCGACGACCTTCTTGCTGATAATGCCCCAAGAGCACCTTATATGGTCAACGGAACTAGGTATGAACAGGGGTATTACTTGGCTGATGGAATTTATCCACAGTGAGCAACTTTCGTCAAATCCTTCACGGCAACAACTGATGAAAAACATACGTACTTTAAAAGGAGACAAGAAAGTGCCCGAAAGGATATTGAACGTGCTTTTGGTGTTCTTCAAGGTCGTTGGGGTATACTACAACAACCGGCACGTCAATATGAAATTGCTACGATACGTAGAATCGTGTATTGTTGCATTATTATGCATAACATGATTGTAAAAGATCAAAAATTTGAATTACGTGACTATAATGAACTGTGGGTGGATCCGTCAAGAAATTTGAGGCAACGAAGATGGGTCGAAAGATGTGATACTCACAGTCGAAAGGCAAAAGAAATACACGACCGAGAAACGCATACCCAACTCCAACAGGACCTTATGGAGCATGTTTGGCAGAAGAATCTTGAACGACATGGACAACAACAAGAGAGCGACGACGATGAATAAGTATTTGCTATGTTTTTTTTTAATTGCAGTTTTTTTTTTTTTTTTTTTTTTTTTTTTTTTTTTTAATCTCGTATTGTAATATATTTTTAGTTTTAATGAAATGTTTGTTTTAGTTTAATAAATGAAGTGTTTGTTTTAGTTTAGTGGTTGAAATTGAAAATATGAAATATTATTGGTGTTATGGTGTTATTGGGATGTTATGGTTGTGAGTGTTTTTTGGGGATGTTAATGTTAAATGTTAAAGCTGACGTGGCGCTGACGTGAACGGTGTTATTGGTGTTATGGTGTTATGGATGGGAGTGCTATAAGAGCGTCCATAATGATTTAACATAAAAAGACTCTTTGCGTTTATTACAATGGAAAATAACTATAAATTAATAACGTACTTTACAAAAAAAAAACTCATTATGCTCTATTTATTTCACTTATTCTCATAATAAATAACCATTTTCATTTTATTCGGTTATTTTCTGTCCGTTTTTATCCGTTTTCGTAAATCGTCCATTTTTATCCGTTTTCATTTTACCATGTCCGGATAAAAACAGATAAAAATCGTTTTGACGTGGATAATAAAAATGGTTTTTATATGTTTTTATCTGGACAGATTAAAATGAAAACGGATAAAAATGGACGATTTACGAAAACTGATTAAAACGGACAGAAAATAACCGAATAAAATGAAAAGAGTTATGTATTATGCCAATAAGTGAAGTAGATAAAGCATAATGAGTTTTTTTGTAAAGTACGTTATGAATTTATAGCTTTTTTTTTCTTATTACAATCAATTTTTCAATATCTTCTATCTTTTAAAAAGTCATTCACAAACTTTCTCCATGCACAAAAGTCTTTCAAAAGTTTTTCCCAACTAAGTTATATTTAATGAGAGGGTGTGAAATGAAAATTCAACAAGCTATCATCTGATGGCGAGACTGATGCTTTGACTGTCTCCCATATCATTATAATAAAAATCTACTACTTGCGTTTTCAACGCTAAACTCAGCACCTCGCTTCCTTCCTAGTACACTTACTAGACCCATACTCATTACGAATGTGTTCACTAATCGCTTGTTTCATTTTCTTTCAAACGGTTGATATATAGCAAGTCCTTTTCTTAAAAGCTTTTAGTAAACCTTTTGTCACAATGGTTAAGTATTTTATACTGTATAACTTATCAAAATAGTGAAAAGTCTTTGGTAAAACTACTATTGTAGTTGCTCTAAGTGTACAACAATATTTTTCTTTTTCTTTCGGCCGGAGACAAATAGTCTACTGTATTAGAAAAGGGAATTAATTTGCATTTTTAAATTTATTGAGACACTTTATTTTGTGTATTATGCAATTGTAAATAATTTATAATATAATTTATCTATTTGTAGTGGAATGTGCAAACTAAAAATAAATACGTGAAAATCATCATTCATTAAAAAAAGGGTATTTTCGTCATTTGAGATATTTTGGTGGTATATAGTGTAATATGAAAAACGAGGTGTACCTAAGACTATGTTTATTAGTTGGGTTGCCAACCCAATTCATAGAATATAAGTACAAAATAATATTTTTTTAATCTTACCATCCAATCTTTTCTTTCAATCTAAATCATCAAGCAATCCAAGTTCCCAACCTACAATCTGCCACATGTCAATGTTTTAATGGCTATTTGCTTTTTTGTTTTTTTTTTTCCTTTAAATACTTATTATTTTATAAATGAATTGGTTGGTTGTATGTATTGGTTGAATTGGGTTGTTGATAAATAGTAAAAAAAATATAGATGGGTTATATGTATTGGTTATGCCAATGACTCCCAGCTCAGTTGGGAAGAGGTGGGAAGGTTTACTCCTTCGGGAGGTTCCTGTCCGGGAGGTACACGGTTCGAATCCCATGGGTGGCAAAAATACACCCCTTGACGTTGAAAGGGCTTAGGCCCTCTGGGACGATGCCTAATCGAGATCTCGAATCGGGGTACCTAGGTGATGTCCTTAGCCGATCTAAAAAATATATGTATTGGTTATGTAGGTGGAGGAAAGAGAAAATAATATTTTATTAAAAGATTGGGTTGTGATAGATTGTTGATAAAGATAGTCTAAAATCGACCAAAATATATTAGCTGTCATCTACGTTGCCGATTCGCAGCATTGCCAACATAATTCCAAAAAGCGCCACCCTTCTTTCTCACATGCGCGTGACATACACTTGCCAAAAGTTGCTAGCAATATTGGATCAACCAATAACACCTTAATATTTTGATGAACAAAGTTGCATACAAATTAATGTGTTATCGGTTTTAATCAGGCTGCTTGTTGATTATATGTTAAAAGTTTTTTCCTTTTTTTTTCTTTTTTTTTTTTTTTTTTCATAAAAGTAATTAAATAAACTCTAAACATAAATCAAATACAACGGAAACTTTTTAATGTACTACTAATAGTTCACTTAAACATTATTTACGTTTTAATTAAATTTTATGTAAAACACATGGTGCTACATTTATCATGACTCGTCGAAAAATATCTTAAATGTACAGATGGTTAGTACAAAATATGAACCGGTGTAAGTAGTGGTGGTTTTCATAAAGTTTGCTCATCTAGAAAATGTTAACTATGTTTCTGCTGAATATAAACAAAGGTCATACTATACAAAACTCTTTACCCAAAAGGAGATGATTTACACACTCTCAAATATGATTGGGACACTCAAAATATGAGTGTTTGGACATTTATACCATCATATTATTTTTAGTTATGTTTATCCTGTAAGGGTATAAATGTCCAAACACTTATATTTTGAGTGTACCAATCAATATTGAGAGTGTACAAATCACCTCCTCTACCGAAAGGTTAATGATTTGTACACTCACTTTTTTGATTCGCACACTCCATTTTATGCTATACAGAGTTGTACAGTTGTTATATGGTGCATCTCCAATTTGTACACTGGAGTGTACGAATAAAATAAATGACTGTACTAATCAACACTTTTACCGAAAACCCTTCTAATGTTTTTTCGATATTTGTGCCCAAATGGTACTAATGTCTGGTTTCTGCCGTTTGTGTCTTTTTTTTTTTTTTTTTTTTTTTTAGTTTGTATCACCTTCTTCTTTTTTTTTTAGTTTGTGTCATTGTACTTATGTTTTTATTTTTTTTTTATTTTTTCTGTTTAAAAGTAAATATAAACCATAATTTGGCTAGCAAAATATCGAGATTTTTAACAGGCTCAGATTCGAAAGTTGAAAGAATTAAAATATCACTTTACCGTCCATTCGGTTGCAAAATTGTATTTAGTAAAAAAGTCATCATCGTCTTATCTCAGAATAATTCACGTATCATCGCCTTATCCCAAAATAATTCACGTGTCATCGCCTTATCTCAATCTGAAAATAAAAGTTCCATCGACATAGTAATAGTGAAGATTCTCCTCTTCACTTATTTATTTATTTTTTTAGAATGCAGGCTTTGCTTTGTGTCAAATATGTAATAGTGAAGATTCGATTTCATTATAACCCAAGTGAACCACAATCACATTTCAGATCCACAATCACATTGACAGAAACACTACAACACTTGCATTCAAAAAAAAAAAAAAAAAAAAAAAAAGTGCTATCATATCAAAAGTGTTTGGGTTTATAAAAAATAAGTTGGTGCTAGCAGTGTTGGAATCACTCCTAAACAATATTTCAAGTATTTATATTTCATATGTAATAGGTAGCTTCATTATGGCCTTTATGTTTGTTTAAGGTCAAGCTTATGTAGAAGGCCCATAAGCTTAGGCCCAAGGCCAATAAGGAATAGGGAAGGAGAGGGAGTGTTGCCCTAGCTCCTTGCCTATATAAACAATGTAATAACCCTCACTTGAGGGTTGGTTGTTCAAGTTTTTCTTTGACATATGCCTCACGCCTAAACCGTCTTTAGTATATCGTGTGTGTGTGCTTGTTTACTTGTTCAATCGCCTTATCTCTTCTCTTATAACTTGTGTTTGTAAAACTTGTGACCTAACAGTGGTATCAATCGCCAAATAGTTGGGTGTACACTTTGTTTTTGAAGTTTTTGGTTTTGGGTCTTACGCGTAAAGATAACGCAATCTTTGGTTCTCTTAAAAACTCGTTTTTTACACTTTTTAATCCAAGATTCTTGTACTTTCAATGTTTTGAGGTGTTAAAATACTGGTTTTTGGCAAAAAGTTTCAAACTTTACGCGTGGATCTACGTTTTTAAGCTTGTTTTTGTTCGTGGGTGTCGTTCTACGCGTAACCCGTTTAGCAGTTTTGGTACATCAAAATTCACACTTTTGTGTTCTTTTGGTACTATTGAAGCTATTCCATAACAAAAAACTGGTTTAGAAACACATTTGGGCAAAATCAAAGTTACGAGTAATCCTACGCGTATCAAAACCCTAAAATTACGCGTAAGATTTTCCTTGGTTTGATCTTCATTTTCCTGGTTTATTCCGTGTTTTCTTACTTGGATAAGTCTGAAAATACGTCGACTTTGGATATCTTTTGCACTGTGAAGTGTAAAAGATCATTTGGGAAAAAAACCCTAAAATTACGCATAAGCATAAGCTTACGCGTAGAAATCCTACGCATAAGATTCACTTTACGCGTAAACTTAGGTCTACGCATAAGGTAATCCTACGCCTAACTTTCTACGCCTAACTTTTGTCTACGCATAACTTTAGTGCTTTTATCCTACTTACGCGTAAGCTAAATCCTACGCGTAACTCCTCATTGTTACGCGTAACTTTTGGTGTTTTTACGCTTAAGTACTACTTGGTTTCTTGCCTTTTCTACGCCTAAGGACACTTCATCAACAAAGGTTCATTCGACTACAAAGATCCATATTTACCACACAAGTTTATCATCATGTCTCAACCACCATACTCTAACTATTTCCCTCACACTTATAATCATCAACAACAACAACAATTAACTCCACAACATCAACAATGGAATCAACAACAAGCTATTTATCAACAACAATTTAATCAGCAACATACTCCACAACTTGGTGCAATTCCACAACCACAAATGGTTCATCCACCACCAAGCCTTCAAGTTCAAACCTACACAAATGATTTCAATCAACATCCATCAAGGAACACTATGAAGGAACCCACTTGGTTTGCAAAGATGTGTGAAGCTTAAAGCAGCCAACAATCAATTCATGAAGCTGGATCACTTGATAGACCTCCAATATTCACTCCAGGAAACTACGATCAATGGGTGATAAGGTTCTTTAGGTTTTGTGATCTGAAGAAGCCACATGGAAAGTTCTTAAAGAAGGTTATCTTGGAAGGTCCATTTGAGATGCCTACTGTCATTGTACCCGGAGATCCAACTGCTGTTCCACCAAGAGATGAACAAACCAACATTGCTACTGTTGCAGATTTAAATCCTACAGAACTTCTACACTATGAAGCTGATGAACTTGCAATGGAATACATCCTCTTAGGATTACCAAACCCAATTCTTCGTAGTGTTGATGCTCAAAAGACTGCACAAAAAATGTGGGATCATATTCGTCTACTTATGGAAGGATCTGTACTCAATCAGGAGGATTTGGAATCCAAAATTTACTTGGCTTATGAACACTTCATGATTGAACCTGGAGAGACACTAGAGTCCTATCATCATCGATTTTCAGACATCATCAATGATTTGGATAAACACAACATCATCATGCCAAGAATTGCAGTGAATACTAAGTTCCTGAGTAGTCTTGGTCCTGAATGGGAGAAGTATGTCATCTTTCACCGTCAAGCGAAGAATATGCATCATTCTACTTATGGATTGTTGTACGATTACTTGAAGCCTCATGAAAAGGAAGTTGATCGGGAAAGGATTCTCCGTGCTCAAATTGCTAAACAGTCACAACCGGATAATCAACAACTTGCCTTGTATGCTCAACAGAATTATCCCTCTCAACCAGCAACTCAACCAACTGCTTCAAACACACCTTCACAGCAACAACCTCAACAAAATCAATTGGTTCCATACAGCAACAATGCTCAAGCATATGTCAGTGAAGCTACTGAGGACATCGATCCATTCGAAGCATTGCAACAAGGATTTGTGATGATTGCTAATGCTTTTGGCCGTTACACCAACAAATCCAACAATCGTATTCACTCCTCATCTAACACACGGACTCAAGCTGTTGTGAACAATGGACGTGTTGAAGTTCAGAATCGTGATTATGGTCGTCAGATGGGCGGTGGTCAAGGGTTTAATGCTGTGGGTAGGAATAACAACAGAGCTCAAGTGGTGGAACAAGGAAATGCTCAGAATCGGTTAAATGGTCTTAGATGCTACAACTGCAATGAGAAGGGACATCTGGCTAATGCATGCCCAAAGCCAAGGACTAGGGGCAGTGCTTATTTCAAAGAGGCTTTACTTTTGGCTCTTAAGGATGAAGCTGGTGGATCTCTCACAGACAAAGAACAGAGCTTTATGGCAGATGCAGACTCGGATGATGATATGGAGGACTTGCAGGCCAATGCAGCTGTTATGTTGATGGCTAATATGCAAGAGTTACACATGAGTGAAACAGGCCCAGTGTATGACACTGATGGCTTGTCTCAGGTACCCGAACAAACCATCATCATATCTGAACTAATATCTCCATCAATATCTGAATCCGGCACGGCTCAGAATGTTCAAAATGAGTCATCTACATCTCATTCTGCCGATTTTCAAATAAACCCCGTAGTTACATTTGACGATCCAGAAGACCTTATGGTTTCCCTTGAAAATCAAATTGACTCCGTGGTTATACTTGAGGATCTAAATAATGATCATGTTGTGACTCACGTTGAACAAGATGAACCTTTGCCCCATCCAGATCTTGTTCTGTTACTTAAAGACCAACAATCCAAAATTGCTGAATGTGTTGCATTAAATCAGTCCTTAAAAAGTAAAAATGCACTGTTAACCAAGGATTTTGAATGCTTACAAATGCAACTCAACTTTTTCAAAACTCAAGAAAACCGTGAAAAAGGTTTTGAAGCCGCTTTTGCAAAATCTCATCAAAACAAAAAATATTTAGAGAGACAGATGCGTGATCTAGCCGCCTCGAAGAATGCTTTGTTGTCTGAATTAGAACAACTGAAACACGAACATAAAAAGCAAATTAACGCTCTCACCTTGGAAAATCAAAAAGCTAAGGCTGAGTTGTTAAATTGTCAAAAACAGTTCTCCGCATACAAAAAGCATTCAACGAATCGGGTAGATGACCTTCTTGAAGAAATTATCGGCTTGCAAAACAAACTTAAAGAGTTTAAAACTGTTGTTTACAAACATGGTGAATCAGTAACAGCTATTGAAAAGTTTACCTTAAAACCCAATCCAAAAGGATATGGAAAAAATCTAGCTGATTACAAACCAAAGCTTTCACTAAAAACATTCAAACCAACTCCTGAAGTTTCCAGTGCAGAATACAAAATTGATAATACTGTCATGAGTGTTGTTGAATATCATCGTCAAGAGGAATTTGATGCAGAAGACGAGAGTCGATCAAAATTAAAAAATGTTGTTTACAACAAACCTTTTAATTATAAAAACGCGGTCACTTTCGTCACACCAACGGATTCTTCTAACACACCAAGGGTTATCATCAAAACACCTGAGTCTTCTATTGTTAATCCCAAAACAGACTTTGCACAAACTTATGGTCCTTTACCTTCCATTAGTGAAGTAAACTCACAACCTGAAAATCGAAAAATTCTTCGATATTTTGACATTTTCATGGCTGACCTCAAAATTTTACAACATGAGATAGAATATCGATCTGAAATCAAAGTTGAACATTTTCAATCGCCTCTGGCGCGAGAACAAAGAGACATTTTTCAGAAAAATCTTTTACCTAATGTTAAAAACTTGAAAAGTTGTGCAATTTCCTGGGAAAAGGATTTTCATAAGGAACTTGGGGTAATGAAAAACGTTTTCGAGAAAACAGAAACATCTATTTCTAACACAAAACGCAAAAAGAAACTGTTGAGAAAAGATGTTGATCGACTCTTGGAAGATGTTATCTGTGCTGATATCCATAATGTTGTGTTACTTCATGCCTTGCCATTTGCATCTGATTACATCTCTGCTAATATTGTTGAAACTATTGTAACTGTTGAAAACACCGATAATGTGCTTCAGATCGAGTCTTTAAATGCTGAAAATAAACGATTGCTCACTGAAATTTACAATGCAAAACGTCGTCTTCATTGGTGTGAAAAAGATATTCACAATCATCAACTTAGTTTTCAAAAGAAAATCGCTCAGTTGAGTGCAAAATCTTCTGATCCTAAAATTGAGCTACTAGATGATCAAAACGTGTCTTTGAAAAGTCAAATCTCAAAATATGAACAAGAAAATTTAAAAGTTAAACAGGAATATGGTGTCATATTTGATTTACTCAAAAAGACTCGACTTGAAGCATCTAACGAACTTGATCACTATCTTGCTCACACTAGAGAAGTAATGAATTTTGCTGGTAATATTCGTTCTAAAAATCAAGATCTGATTCACACCATCTCTAAGTTACGGGAAATGTTAGGAAAGTATGAACAACTTCCGCCTACTGTGATCAAGAGATTAGCACCAGTCACACTTAGTAATCGTGAACCTAGAATTCCCACTGCCAAATCACAAGTTGCTAATGTGTTTCCCTCTACTGAAACAGGAATAGTTGCATCTTTTCCAAACGTCCGCACTTCACAGCCTAGGAGCACTCAAACGAAGAATAGGAAGTTGCGACCTAAGAAAAGATCAATAAGGAATGCTAAAGTAGAAGAACACCCTAGGACTCTGAATAAAACTAATGTTGCTTCCACTATAGATGTTGCGTCTGGCAAATGTAATACAAATAGTGATGTAACGAATGCTAAACCGTTAAGTACTTTTGATATTCAGTCTGATGCACCTTGTGTTATTTGTCGAAAGAGTATGAATTCTGATTGTCATGACAAATGTGTTGCTAAAGCTCTAATTTCTCGATTACGAAATCCTAAGAATCGGAATACCTCTAGGCCCACTAATCATTCTAAGTCTGTGCTTGGTAGACCACCTTCTTTAGATTCTAAGGCAACCATTGCTATCACAGTAGCTCCCGCTTCACCTCCTAAGAATGTAGTACCACCTAGTGCTTTCACTAAGACTAAAGCAAAGAGTAGTTATAGATGGCAGAAATGGATATATAACACACTAGGATTTAAATGGATGCCTAAAATTCTCAATGTGTGTATGTCTAACATACCTGCTTCGGAACCCTCTAACATTTCGGGTTCCACATCTACTTCTATTCCATCTGTGTCGTCTGTGTGTAATGCAGGTGATACAGATCATTCTCTGGATTGTTGATAGCGGATGTTCCCGACACATGACAGACAACCTTAAACTGTTATCAAACTTTATTGCAAAGTTCATTGGCACTGTCAGATTCATACTGTTATCAAAGCCCTGCCTCCCGCTAGGTTTAATGAGTTGGTCCACCGGATTGGTATGAGGTGTTTGACTCAAGAGGAATTGGATGACCTCTTAAAACAGTCTTAAAAACCTGTCAAACACCAAAACATCCTTCTGTAAATATTTTTTCAAAAACAAAATACAAAAATATAAAATCCGATAAAACAACAAAAATATTCTCCTAATCTATCTTTCTTTCAACATGGCAAGTACATTTCTTCCGTCAACACTTTAATCTTTCAAAATTCAGTATTTTTCCGATCAAGTGTTGAGGGGGAGAAAATTATCTCTTAACTGTTTCAAAATGTGACAACCCGTACTTCCAGGTCATTTCTCGAAACAATTTATGCCTCACTATTTCAACATTTATCGTAAACTTGGTTTACTTGTTTCAAATTCGCGTAACCTTTATGGTTTAGCGGCGAATTCATGATCATAACATCACGAACATTTCATATGGACTAAGTTTAGTCTACATTTCATTAACATCATTTGCATCATATTAGTTCATTCATGACATTTCATTTCACATTTAACGCGTAATTTTTATATTAAATAAACGTTATCGCGTGAGTTATTATTTTAAAAATTTAATCCGTTACTTCCAAAAATGATCCTGAGATATTTTTATACTTATATTTAGTTGATAAAAACTATATTTTGAGTTTACCTAGTGTTCTAAATTTATTTTGTATATAAATCATTAAATTTATATTATTACGACGTTTTTCTTAAAAACTATACGATAATTATTTTATCACTCAAATTTCACAAGGAACGTATTTTTACAATTTTTATAACATCATTATACTCTATTTTGATCTATTAAAAATTTACTTGTACCTAAAAGCTACCAAAACCTTACAAGTTATATTTATCTACACATGTACTTACACTTTTTACAATTAATTATACAATATAAGAAAGAAAGAAAAAAAAAATTTAATGGAAAGACACTATCCCCCCATATCCGGCCATGGGGGGGGGGGGGTGTATCTTAAATGTTGATAGATTTTTTTCTTTGATTGTACAAACCTACACACTTACTTAAAAGTCTACTCATTCATTTCACTCAATTTTCTTCATTATCTCAAGTCAAGAAAATTTTTCCTCTCTTGGTTTTCTCTCCATAGAACCGGTTCTCATCAAGGTGTACAAGGGATCACCATTTTTTTTTATCAAGCTCAAGTTATATTACAATCTAGATAATACTCTTTATTAGGTTTTGAAATAAAAACCAAGAGTGTTTAGGTTTAACCTTGTCCTTTGCACCTCATCATATACTTGTAAGCATGTTTCTTTCATTTTTCATGTTTCCTTATCATTTCATATTTATCTCTTCATATTTGGTACAAACATGCAAGACATATGTTGTTTATACCATTTTTACATGATTTTTAGCAATATATATATATGGTCATCCTATAATTATCCCCTTGGTATACTTTGGTCTTGATGATGTTTAGGAACCCATGACACCCTAAGAAGGTGTATGGTAGGATTAGATTAGCTTTGGAGTTGATTTGAAGGGATTAGAATAGGTTTTGTCCGAGAAAAACTATTTTCGATACTTATAAAATATGTTCTGTCCTTGTTTTGGTTTTCTGGAAAATCCGACAGTAGGCACGACTTTTTGGCCTTGATATTTAGAAAATATACTTTAAAACGAATCCGTGGCCGCTTGAACGGAATAAAACGGAGTTATAACGAAGAAGTTATGACTTTTTAAAGTTTGGTGACGAAATATATTATTTTCTGAAATTTCAGCATACTATTTTTACTCTATTCGGGTCAAAAACGAGTCCTAAGCTTCACAAATTATTTCGACTTATCAAAAATATATTAGTATACTTCGATACGAAGCTAAGGACATATTATACGTAGAAAACGGATTTGAAACGACAAAGATATGCACGTTTTCATAAAATTGCCGTAACTATTATTTTCTGAAAAACTATATTATTTTACGATACAAGTGTTACGGTAGCTGAAATGTCCATGTTGAGGGCTGTTTTTAACAAGGATGTGGAACTTTTTGGAACGAAATGTCTTCTAATAAAATCAAGATCACCGAGCATATTTTTCAAAACAATCAACCGTTTGTATAGCGGAGTTTTAATAAATTAATTACGGTTGCTCAAAATTGGCCGAAACTCACTTTTTACACAACAATTAGACAAAATCACCATCTTTAACCCTTATTATCTTTATGTTCGAGACCTTTATGTCGAAAACTCATGAACTGAAACTTTTAGATTTTGATACAAACTTTCTAAAACTGTCGAGTTCGTTTCCTAACGATCGACGTACACCATTTTACGACTAGTTTTTCGAAGCCATTTTTGTCAATTTCAAGAAATTTCCGACGACATTGTTTTACGACGAAAAGTGCTAATTTCACCATAAATCATTACGAAACCATTGTAGGATGACATTTTGACGTAAAAACTTATAAAGTGATTTAAGAATGGTCAAGACGTCAAAAGAGTATTTTTCGACGATAAGTACTATTTTCAAAACTCACAAATGGTATAAATAACATACGAAATGCATGCATAACATTACATTGCAACTCATTACATATCATATCATTCATAATAGGTCACTTTCGAGATTCACGCTACATTTCAGGGTATCCACTTTTGCCATCGCATTATTGTCCAAGTGAGTCATAGCCTCACTTTTTCTCGTTTTAATTATTTATGAAACTCTTTGGGGGAGATGCATGCTCAATAATTTTTATTACATTCATGACTATTTGCAATTTATATGTTTATCCGAACTGAATGTTTAGTCATGCAAAGTAACAGTATTACCATACGTAGTATTTCCATAGTATATTCATTGGACTGATGGTCTTGGTATATTCATTGGACTGATGGTCTTGGTATATTCATTGGACTGATGGTCTTGGTATATTCATTAGACTGATGGTCTTGGTACATTCATTGAACTGATGGTCTTGGTATAATCATTGCACTAATGGTCATGGAATAATTTGAAACCGTACGAATTATGTGTTATATTAAGTAACTGTGGATACATTAAGTTAGGCACTATTTTGTGAATTCATTTGATGATTTGGGCTTGAACATAAACTATATTACACTTTGGCAATGGGTTGTGAATACACAGGTTGCAAGTTTTGTATGGGCGGAACTTGGAACTGAGTGGATTTACAATGCCTTTGCTGCATAAACGATTTTTGAAAGGCTTTACATTTCAACACAAACTCTATGAACTCACTCAACCTTTGTGTTGACACTTTTTAGCATGTTTTATCTCAGGTATCTAAGGCATTCACTTCATGGCATGCATGTGGACACATCTTAGAGTCGCGGTGACGACGCGTCTCACTTGGGTTTTACTCACTTTAAACATCGTTTGAATTGTAACAAATTTATTTCCGCACAAGTTGATTTTCTTATGGGACCTATACTTTGTAAACTCTGATTGTTTTATTAAATCAAACGATGTATTTTCCAAACGACACTTTAGGTCGTTCAATATATCTGTAACTGTGATGCTATGACAGTCAATCCCCAGGAATTCCATTCCGCTGCAAAACAGGTAATTTGGGGGTGTGACAGATTGGCATCAGAGCTTCAGTTATAGAGAACTAGGTTGCATCATTGACCCTAGACTATAACTACATCATCATAGCATCTCATCATTTCATCATAAGTGCAAGTTCACTTTACATGCGGTTTATACGTACATTTTTCGAGTTATTTACTTTCATTTCATATCGATTGTCACATGGATGCCTTTAAATACCCATTCCATTATCTTTTCCTCATACTCTAACGTGGAGAATTCCTTGTCATTCCCTATCACAATTTTATATCAGCTGATTCATCACCGATAACGTCGAATGCCGAGATGAACCTTTAAATAGGGCGAAGTCACTTTCACTCCTTTGTTTCACCACTAACATGTCGAGTTACACGCTATTCACACTAAGTCACTAAACCATTATACATTTGAAGCACTTACGACATCTCATAACCCATTTCTTAGGAAACCGTCGATCATTTTGAAAAATAACCTCAAACTTATCATTTCTTATCACTTCTCTTTAGAGCGCTTATTCCTAACATACGATTTGACTACGTCTCATTTTTCCTCTTATTTTGAAGAGTTATGGCGCCGAAGAAAGCTGCACCCGAATGGACACAAGCGGCTATTCAAAAGTTGGTAATGGATAGCGTAGCCGATGCTTTAAGGATTGAAAGGGAAACGGTGGCTGCTGCTGTTACTGAGGCCGTGGCTGCTGCTGAAGCCGCTAGGCTTACTGTTGCTGCAGGAAATGCAGGAGGGTCCGGAGTTAAAATCTGTTCGTATAAGGATTTCAAAAGTGGAGATCCCACCAAGTTTAAAGGGACTGAAGGAGCCACTGCCATGGTGCGATGGTTCGAGAAATTGGAGTCCGTGTTTTTGCTGTGTAATTGCCCGGATGATAGTAAGGTCAAGTTTGCTACAAGTACACTACTCGATGGAGCATTGTCGTGGTGGAACTCATATGCTCAACCGATAGGAATGGAGAATGCTTTCAAGCTTACTTGGGAACAATTCAAGGGTTTGGTAACTAAGAAATTTTGTCCTCGTACGGAAGTGAAAAAGTTGGAGACCGAATTCTATGAGTTGGTAACTATTGGGTACGACATTGATACTTATATTCGAAGGTTTCAAGAATTGGCCGTGTTATGCCCATCTATGGTTTCGGATAATGAGAAGCTACTGGAGGCTTTCATTGAAGGACTTCCCGAGATTATTCAAGGCGATGTGACTTCCTTTGACCCGCAAACGATTGAGGAAGCTATTCGATTGTCTCAAAAGCTTATGGCACAAGTAGTAAAAAGGGACAACATCACCAACACCAACCGTAACCACAATACCAACAACCACACCAACTACAACAATAACCACGACAACAATAACAATAATCACACCATCAACAACAACACCAACAACCAAACTAACCACAATAAAAGGAAATGGGGAAACGACCGAGGAGGTTATAATAACAACAACCAAAACCGTAACACTAACCATCATCAACAACAGAATAGAGGGCAAGAAACTGCAATGGTTTATGTTGCTGCACCAATAGAAGGCAGAGGTTATGCTGGAACCTACCCACTATGTAATCGATGTAAGTATCATCACACGGGTCTTTGTCCTGCTAAGTGCTACAAGTGTCAACAACTGGGACACCTTGCCAGGAATTGTAGAGGCAAGGCCATGGTTACATGTTACAGATGCGGGGAGCAAGGACACTATCGGAACCAATGTCCTCAAAACCAAGGTCAACAAGTTGAAGGTGCTCATGGGAATGCATACATGTTAGGAGGAGGAGAAACTCGTCTAGGTATCAACGACGCGGAAGACTGAAGAAGTTCGGAAACTAACAGTCTTATTTCTCCTTATGTACTATGTCGTACTAAGTTTATGTTTTCTATCGTATCCGAACCCTTATAACTTAAGATGTACTACTTTTGCTAAACCACTCGTTGTAAAATATTCTCATCTATCGTACTTCTTTTCTTTCCGATTTGTTATTACTTACAAGAATTTTACTCCCTTTTTACTTTAACTATCATTTTAACGACACGGTATAAATCCTTGTAAGCATTGAGAGTTATAACAACTAAACCGAACGTCACATCATCGTTCCTTAATTATACATAGCCTAGCTAACTATGTCTAATTCTGGAGGGATCATGTTATGTTGGGAGCAGTTAATTATAAATCTTAGTGCAAGCAAAATCTTCACATACTTCAAAGTCAAAGTGTTACTTATGAGAGATTCATCCGATATTTTCTTTACTACGATGTTTTATACGCTCTCAATCATCGATACCCGTAACGACACTTCTCCATGTCTTCTCTCCTCGATATTCATCACAAACTCAAAAATTCGATAGACTAACACGAACTAAATTCAGGGACTGAATTCCTTTTTGGATGGGCGAATGTGACAACCCGTACTTCCAGGTCATTTCTCGAAACAATTTATGCCTCACTATTTCAACATTTATCGTAAACTTGGTTTACTTGTTTCAAATTCGCGTAACCTTTATGGTTTAGCGGCGAATTCATGATCATAACATCACGAACATTTCATATGGACTAAGTTTAGTCTACATTTCATTAACATCATTTGCATCATATTAGTTCATTCATGACATTTCATTTCACATTTAACGCGTAATTTTTATATTAAATAAACGTTATCGCGTGAGTTATTATTTTAAAAATTTAATCCGTTACTTCCAAAAATGATCCTGAGATATTTTTATACTTATATTCAGTTGATAAAAACTATATTTTGAGTTTACCTAGTGTTCTAAATTTATTTTGTATATAAATCATTAAATTTATATTATTACGACGTTTTTCTTAAAAACTATACGATAATTATTTTATCACTCAAATTTCACAAGGAACGTATTTTTACAATTTTTATAACATCATTATACTCTATTTTGATCTATTAAAAATTTACTTGTACCTAAAAGCTACCAAAACCTTACAAGTTATATTTATCTACACATGTACTTACACTTTTTACAATTAATTATACAATATAAGAAAGAAAGAAAAAAAAAAAATATAATGGAAAGACACTATCCCCCCATATCCGGCCATGGGGGGGGGGGGGGGTGTATCTTAAATGTTGATAGATTTTTTTCTTTGATTGTACAAACCTACACACTTACTTAAAAGTCTACTCATTCATTTCACTCAATTTTCTTCATTATCTCAAGTCAAGAAAATTTTTCCTCTCTTGGTTTTCTCTCCATAGAACCGGTTCTCATCAAGGTGTACAAGGGATCACCATTTTTTTTTTATCAAGCTCAAGTTATATTACAATCTAGATAATACTCTTTATTAGGTTTTGAAATAAAAACCAAGAGTGTTTAGGTTTAACCTTGTCCTTTGCACCTCATCATATACTTGTAAGCATGTTTCTTTCATTTTTCATGTTTCCTTATCATTTCATATTTATCTCTTCATATTTGGTACAAACATGCAAGACATATGTTGTTTATACCATTTTTACATGATTTTTAGCAATATATATATATGGTCATCCTATAATTATCCCCTTGGTATACTTTGGTCTTGATGATGTTTAGGAACCCATGACACCCTAAGAAGGTGTATGGTAGGATTAGATTAGCTTTGGAGTTGATTTGAAGGGATTAGAATAGGTTTTGTCCGAGAAAAACTATTTTCGATACTTATAAAATATGTTCTGTCCTTGTTTTGGTTTTCTGGAAAATCCGACAGTAGGCACGACTTTTTGGCCTTGATATTTAGAAAATATACTTTAAAACGAATCCGTGGCCGCTTGAACGGAATAAAACGGAGTTATAACGAAGAAGTTATGACTTTTTAAAGTTTGGTGACGAAATATATTATTTTCTGAAATTTCAGCATACTATTTTTACTCTATTCGGGTCAAAAACGAGTCCTAAGCTTCACAAATTATTTCGACTTATCAAAAATATATTAGTATACTTCGATACGAAGCTAAGGACATATTATACGTAGAAAACGGATTTGAAACGACAAAGATATGCACGTTTTCATAAAATTGCCGTAACTATTATTTTCTGAAAAACTATATTATTTTACGATACAAGTGTTACGGTAGCTGAAATGTCCATGTTGAGGGCTGTTTTTAACAAGGATGTGGAACTTTTTGGAACGAAATGTCTTCTAATAAAATCAAGATCACCGAGCATATTTTTCAAAACAATCAACCGTTTGTATAGCGGAGTTTTAATAAATTAATTACGGTTGCTCAAAATTGGCCGAAACTCACTTTTTACACAACAATTAGACAAAATCACCATCTTTAACCCTTATTATCTTTATGTTCGAGACCTTTATGTCGAAAACTCATGAACTGAAACTTTTAGATTTTGATACAAACTTTCTAAAACTGTCGAGTTCGTTTCCTAACGATCGACGTACACCATTTTACGACTAGTTTTTCGAAGCCATTTTTGTCAATTTCAAGAAATTTCCGACGACATTGTTTTACGACGAAAAGTGCTAATTTCACCATAAATCATTACGAAACCATTGTAGGATGACATTTTGACGTAAAAACTTATAAAGTGATTTAAGAATGGTCAAGACGTCAAAAGAGTATTTTTCGACGATAAGTACTATTTTCAAAACTCACAAATGGTATAAATAACATACGAAATGCATGCATAACATTACATTGCAACTCATTACATATCATATCATTCATAATAGGTCACTTTCGAGATTCACGCTACATTTCAGGGTATCCACTTTTGCCATCGCATTATTGTCCAAGTGAGTCATAGCCCCACTTTTTCTCGTTTTAATTATTTATGAAACTCTTTGGGGGAGATGCATGCTCAATAATTTTTATTACATTCATGACTATTTGCAATTTATATGTTTATCCGAACTGAATGTTTAGTCATGCAAAGTAACAGTATTACCATACGTAGTATTTCCATAGTATATTCATTGGACTGATGGTCTTGGTATATTCATTGGACTGATGGTCTTGGTATATTCATTGGACTGATGGTCTTGGTATATTCATTAGACTGATGGTCTTGGTACATTCATTGAACTGATGGTCTTGGTATAATCATTGCACTAATGGTCATGGAATAATTTGAAACCGTACGAATTATGTGTTATATTAAGTAACTGTGGATACATTAAGTTAGGCACTATTTTGTGAATTCATTTGATGATTTGGGCTTGAACATAAACTATATTACACTTTGGCAATGGGTTGTGAATACACAGGTTGCAAGTTTTGTATGGGCGGAACTTGGAACTGAGTGGATTTACAATGCCTTTGCTGCATAAACGATTTTTGAAAGGCTTTACATTTCAACACAAACTCTATGAACTCACTCAACCTTTGTGTTGACACTTTTTAGCATGTTTTATCTCAGGTATCTAAGGCATTCACTTCATGGCATGCATGTGGACACATCTTAGAGTCGCGGTGACGACGCGTCTCACTTGGGTTTTACTCACTTTAAACATCGTTTGAATTGTAACAAATTTATTTCCGCACAAGTTGATTTTCTTATGGGACCTATACTTTGTAAACTCTGATTGTTTTATTAAATCAAACGATGTATTTTCCAAACGACACTTTAGGTCGTTCAATATATCTGTAACTGTGATGCTATGACAGTCAATCCCCAGGAATTCCATTCCGCTGCAAAACAGGTAATTTGGGGGTGTGACACAAAACATCTGTGTACTTGCATGTTATCATATCTCGGTTGATTTTGTTACAAATGGTGGTACATTTTCTGGTTCAAAGACACTCCTCGGACTTAAATTAATAACCTTTCATTATTTTCTCAAGTCGAGGGGGAGTGTCGTCATGTTTCTTTCCTAAAAATCTTTGTTTGGTAACCAAAATGGAAGTTAAATGGCTTTGTTTGAAAAAGGAAAAGGTGGAGGGACCAAAACTGTCAAAATGATAAAAACCATTTTAATAAAATACACCTCCACCTAACTTACAACTCACATTTATTATCATCAAACTAATCCTACGCCTAAAATTCGCTCATCAAATCCGTGTTTCAGATCTTCAATTTGTAAGTGTTTTTGTGTTCCTAACAAGATTACAAACAATGGTTTCAAATCGTTTTAAATGTTAACGGTTAGATATTAACCTATGGTCGATCTTGTGTTCTATGCGTATGCGTATGAACACATAATCTTGTTTATGTGTTTGTGGCTAAAACGATAGTGTCAAAATGTTTTAATAACATCAATGATACTTTTTCTATCCTCAAAACGAACCCAGATTCACGAATTAAATGAGTTTGAAAATTAGGGTTTATGCGTGGTTTTGGGTATTTTCAAATGTGATTGTTTTTGGTCAAAAAGATTGTTGGGTTATGCTCTTGTGGTGTTGAATTAATGATTTCCAAGGTTTTTAACCACCCAGAAACACGAATTGGCTAACAATTTGAAATTAGGGTTTAATGTTCATGACTTTTGGGTATTTTTGATTCTCAGCAAACTAAGTGTTATAACTTGGCCTATAGACTCTCAACATATCTTAGGACTACCAGAATCAGTTTTATGCATATTCCATGGCTAGATCTCATACGCGTAGAATTAGGGTTTAGACTACGAGTAAGATTTTCTACGCGTAACTGTTAAAATGTCCAATTGTGTTATGATCTGTTATAAAATGAATGTTATGTGTTAAACATTGATGATATGATGCTTTGTTTCAGGCTTGCTACACCTAATATTCAGAATCAAGGTTGTTGTTAATCTACGCATAAGGATCACCTTACGCGTAGCTTGTTATGCGTAAGATTAGTCTTACGCGTAGCGTCTACGCATAAGGTTCTACATATGGGACTACGCGTATCCTGTGAAGGATATGCGTAAACAGTGCCTCTACGCATAAGGTCAACTCTTACGAGTAGTCTTACGCGTAAGGTTAATATATGCCTACGCATAAGCTCTACGCATAAGGTCTCCTTTTTCCTACGCGTAATACTTCTTACGCGTAAGTTAGGATTCTACGCGTAAGTTTATGCCTACGCATATATCATTCCTGTCTACGCATAACTTTACCAATCCTACGCATAAGCCGAGATCATACCTTCGTTATGAATTGTTACGTGTACAAACTTGTAAATAAACTAATCATATCATCACGAATCCTAAAATATCACTAATAAACTGAAATCGTTTGATATGTTGTGAACAATAAGTGATAAAATAAACTTTAAAACTTAAAGTTAACTAACTCACGAAACATTTCACGACGTCATTGGACTATTGAATATACAAGTGACTTAGGACTCGTAACAATCATTGACACTGTACATTCAATAACTAGACAATAAGACCTTCTGTTAACTAACATTATGTCTTTCGATATGTTGGTTCTTTTGGCTAATGTTATTTCAGATCACGACATGGCTGAACAAATGAATGTGGATGCATCTGAAGTTCTCTCCATTGCTGATATCTATCCTCATGGCTATCCAATGAAGATAGGAAAGAATAATCTCCGTGTTGACTTTGACACCCTCACTTGCTCAGAATCTTCGTGTCTAATTGCTATTGACATTCTGAGGACTCATCCGTATCAGAATATGCTCACTCACTCTGCAACTGTTCCTGAGATCTACATCCAACAGTTCTGGAACACTATGGAAAGGGTCAAAGGACGGACTGCTGTAACAGTGACTCTAAACCACAAACAAGTCACCATTACACCTGCAGACTTAAGGGCTGCTCTCCTAATTCCTGAAGTCAATCCAACCAAACTATATGCCACACCTACTGAAGAGCTCACTCTCCAATTCTTAATCGACATCGGTTATGACGAGGCTACAGGAGTAATCACCAAGCATTCTCACGTAGAGCTTAAGAGTATTCCTCAACCCTGGAGAACTCTCTACATGATCATCACCAAGTCTGTTTCTGGTCGTGACAGTGGCTATGAGCATCCTAAGCTCATGGAACTGCAAATATTTTGGGCACTGGTCAACATGAAACACATCGCTATCGAAGCTCTGATTTGGGATGACATGATGTCATTTCTCAACAAGCTTGGCTCAAAGATTCCCTACATCAGATATACTAAACTGTTGATCCAGAGAGCACTTGGACTTCATCCTGATATTCCCAAGAGGCTCAATGACCCCGACAATCACGATATGTTGACGGAACCTATTCTATCTGTCAGAATCAAGGAATCGTCTACAAAGAAACAAGGTGCTGTGTTGCCAGATTTCCTTCTAACTGAAGATGTCAGAAAGCTCGAAACGTACAAAAGGTATCTGGAAGAAGTTAGACAAGGCAAAGTTGGTCATCTCGACGAAAAATCTTCTGGAACACCTGTAAGAAGAACCAGAAGAGGAAGTGCAGGAAGCGCAACAAGTACTGTGAGTCAAAGGAAGGTTCCTAAAAGGAAACCTCCTTCTAAAAGGATTGTTCCCGTAAAGGAAGCCGAACCTATTCCCACACTTGAACCACAAAGACAACTTAGGGACGAGAGCTCTGAAGATACTGATACAGATGAAGAGTTTCATTACTCTGCAACTGCAACCGAAACACCTGCCTCAGTAGCAAAACCTCCAAGTCCTCCAGCTGTCCAAGAAAAAGGGAAGACTCCAGCAATTGTACCTTATGATGAGAGCTCTGAAGAAGAAGAAGAAGAGCAACTGGATAAATCATACAGGACGATGTTTAAAATCGTCAGACACCTTCAAAAAGATGAAGAATTTGCTAAAGATCAAATGGGTGGCCCCGGAGGATCAAGTGGTGCTGCCCACTCCTCTCCAGATCCTGATGCGGTTAATCGACCCGATAAGGGATCTGGTGCCACCACTCTTCTGCAACAACAAAAGCTTGTGGAGGATACTATCGACTATGATTTTGAGAAACCAGAAACTGAGAAAGATAAAGATGATGATTATACGAAGTTTCTTCTGGATAGTCCTACACGCTCACAGAAGGAAACTTCTGAACCACCAAAGGACCCGGAATATCCTCACATCTCATCATCATCGGATTCTTCGTCTCATTCATCACAACCACCATCTAAGAAGTCAACCAAATCATCATCCAAATCCGTGAAGAAACCACCTAAATCTTGGATTTCTCAGACTCATAAAAGAATTGTGAATGCTGTCCAACAAGTCAGAAAGAAGGACATACTTTACAGAAAAATGAATTGGTTTGCTGACCAAATTCAGTACTTAAATGATGAGAAAGACAAGATGCAGAAAGAAAGGGAATTTGTTCAGAAGTTCATGAAGAGTCATCGTAAAGAGGAACTGAACGAAATGATCGAAGGTTACACTAACAAGTACCTTCAGGATATCGTTCCTAAAGTCCAAAAGGAACTGGAGAAGACAGCAAGAGATCATACCCACAAGTTTCTTCTCGACACTGTCCCCGGTGTGACTAGAGAAGTATTTTCCAGACAACTCACCCCTAACATCGTCGCATTGGTTAAACATACAATGGCCAAAGAAGCTGATCTCTCTGAACCTGAGTTAATCGCTAAACTAGTGATGCAAATGTCAAAGCGATCTGGAACGTTTACTTCGGATGAAGCTAAATTTTTCGAAGGTCTACTTGATTTTCAACTCAGATCATCATGCAAGGAATCAGCCGATCAACCCAAACGGCCAAGAGATGACGATGATAAGGATAAAGACTCTGCACCAAAACGTCAGAAGCAGTCTGGTAAATCTTCTTCGATGCCACCTCCTCCACAACGGACTTCTTCTCAACAAAAGTCTCCTCCACCTCGGTCTTCAACTGATAAACCTCAGGACGATTCCGAGTAACCACCCCAGACTCAAAAAAACAGGTGACTACTTTGAGTATACGGGTGGTGACGATGAAGAGTTCCTTGAGCCCCTACAACAACCCACCTCTCCCAAACAAGGACAGAAACCATAATCATCATCTAAGCCTTCGAAAAAGAAGAAGAAGACGCTTCATACTGACGTCGTTTCATGGCTAGATGACGATAAAACTGAAGAATTTGAATGGTTTGCTACACTTGTCAACAACACTCCCTACCCTGAAGAAGGTCAAGAATTGGTAGACGGTAACACCTTGGAGCATGCAAAGATTTTGCAAGAAAGGTTCCGTGTGAAGAAGATGACGAAATCTGAGTTGAAACGCATCAAGAATGACGCATTCCTACTTTTGAAAAACAGCTCGGAAAGTGCAATCGAGGTTGAATATCACCTTGAAAACATTGCTCGAGCCATGTCTAACAACATGGATTGGCTCAACCCAGAAGCAAACATCGACTTCACCAAACAGGACAATCCTCCATATTACACCGACTGGTCTCGACCTCTACCTACAATTGGCCAACCTGATCAGCCTAGGATTCCCTTCAGACATTTCTTCAACAAAGACCTAGATTTTCTTCAACACGGTGGCGATGGTTCTAGGAAATACGCTACATCTCTGACACTTTCATTCCCTGCTGCAATATACTCTGATTGTATAGCCATCGAGGAACGTGCTACCCACATGTTCTCCGAAAAAGTGGTAGCATATGACCAAGATGCAATGTATGGGATTCACCATTGGCCGGAACGCCGAAGAATCTACTACAGAAGCTGCTTGGTTCAGAAGTCTCAACATGCAGTGTTAAGTACTAAAAGTATCGTTGCCATCCAACATGTTGGTCTTTCGTTTAAATGGGACTACACTTTTCTCAAGAAGATTGTAGTCAAAAGACAAGACGAAAGGGACTATGCATTCTCTGAAGCTGACTTTGAGAATTTGAACATCAACGATATTGAAGACATGTACCTTGCCAAAGTTCAAGGTCGCATGAGACAATTTCCAACTGAAGTACAACGTGAATTCATCAAGTCACTGCTCATCTTCATCAGACGCATTGTCATCAAAGAACGTGTTGAAGATCTTCAGCTTGCCGTTGAATCATATCAGAAACGTGTAAACTTCACTCCACCACAGCTTGATCTTCCCGACATCAACCAGCTTAAACAACTTACGCTCATCAGGAAACCTTTCGGCGTCGTTTACCGCAGTGAACTTCAACGAAACTGCTTAATGGCGTGTGACGATCTTCACAAATTTGGGGATCACACTTTGAAGCTGGTCAGGGATGGATTGGCTTATCGGTTGAAGGATATACATGAAAAGATTGGGAACCCAAAGCGATGGAATTCTAAGGACAGAAGGGATGTGAGAAGGATCATCAGAATGATTGATGAAAGGTTGTTTCGAAGGGACCAGTTCAGACGCTTGGAGAGCTTTGTTGGTGGTCGACCCAGGAGGAACATTACTGGTTTTCAACGCCCTGTTTGCACTCCTGGAAAAATCACTGGACTCCCTGGTACTCCTTGAATTGTTTCTATTCACTATATATTTGGATGCATGATATAATATGTCAATGGCTTGTGCACACATAACAGTGTACAACCCGTAATTGACAAGAAAGGACCCTGTGGTACGCCTCAGTGCCTCAATCCTTATAAAAGGAGCGAAAGCTTCTTATTTTTGAGTAAAACCTATCAAACCTTTCATTTTTCAAGGTTTTGCTCAAAAAGACAAGTACTTCCCCATATGATTTTAAAACCTCAACCGTTTATATCACTAGTTGAGGGGGAGTATTTGATGAAAACTTTGTTCACAAATTGTTCACAGTGGTCACTCTTCCCGCAACACTCGAAATGGTCATATTTTTTCTCAACCGTTCAAAAATAACATTTTATATGCCATTTTTGAGGGGGAGAAAATTGTGTGATAAGAAATATTTTGTGCAAAATGCAAATGAATCTGTGTACCTCAGACTTAACCAACGAATTGACGGTACTAAACTGTTTGTAACTCGAAAAGACTTGTCCTGGACGGGTAATAATTTCAAGCTAGTTCGCTAGTAATGTAAACGTGTCTCGCAAAGGACTTGTCCAAGTAGAAAGTACCATTCGAGAAACTCTTGATAGACATGAACTCTGACGGGTATGACAACCTTTCGAGGTTTGTCTACACCTTCAAGGTAGTTATTAGAGCTAGTTGTCACCTAAAAGCTGACAATGTAACTCTTTAACTACGCAACGTAACCGTGTCTCGCGGGGGATTGTCTATCTTTAGTGGATCAATTCAAAAAGTGCGCGCTCTTTCCTCACTGTGCATTTAACCATTAAAACTATTAAGCACATGTGGAGGGGGAGTATTTATGCAAAACCTCATCTCTCACAGTGGTTCAAACATGTTTTTCATTCACAAACCCTTTGAGAGATATTTTCACATACAGTGGTTTTAATGGCAACATAGGTTAGTCATGGAGTTATAAGGTGACTAAGGTTAGGAATAACCGTCCTATGATCCGCCAGAGCCGGAGGGATCTACCCAAGGAGACTACCATTAGTTAGTGTTAGAAGTCCTTAGGAATGATTATAAAAAGGAGAAAATGAGAATCGGAGAAAGAAGGAGTTGAAGAATCAAAAAGAAATGTAAAGTAAAGGGTGAAAAGAAATAGCCCTCCAGATTATTCAGCTTAGGGCAGACACCGGGTTCAATTCATATGCTACTGGTTGTCACTTAGTGACACCGGTATTGAAGATTAAAAGTCGTCATGGACCCAGTGACGCATGCACTAAACCTTCTTAGCCACTCAAGTTTCTCTCAACAGAAGCTTGTTTCATTCTCACAGGGAACCCTACGTAAACTATTGTCTTTCTCTTAGAGATCGCTGGTATTGAAGAAGGAGACCCTCTCCCTAGTCTCCGCTCAGGAAAACCAAAATGCACTATTGAGTCTAGAGCCACGAGATTCATCAAAAGATCTCTTAGGAACACTTGACATTTAATCACTTGATGATCAACAAATAAGATCATCAGTGGTTCATATCGAGTCCTTCACAGATCTTAGCAATCTGTCGAGAACATTTATGAGAGGTTCACATCTGTGATCCTCAGTGATTAAATGGAAACTCCTGCCAGGGTCTACATCAAACAGCCCTGACAGCAGGTCACTTCGGTAACTCCCCGTGGATTACGCGGAGTGTGTCTCAAACGGTCTACAGTCGTGAGGTGATGCTTCGGTGTACCTCAGCGACTCATCTGAACTGTAGATGTACTTCGGTACATCGCGTTATCTCACTTGTGGGACTCCAGTTCAGGAACGGCCTTTGTAAGAATTAGAGTTGTGTTTTCACACTATGCTGTTAACACTCTCGAAGTTCAAACTTGTAAGTGCCGGAAACCGCTTATTACTAACCGTTTGAAATGTTTTCTTCTTATGGAAGCTCCGGAGCGGGATGATCGTGCTGATTCTTCTCATGCTCACGCCAACATCAACACTAATGAAAGTTCTTTACGAATGCAACACAACAGTCAGAATGATTCTTCATCAATCAAAGAATCTACAAAGTCAAAGACTTAAAGAACTTCATCAGCATTGATTTCCAACGTCAAAGAGCGTGTGAGCATGTTGAAGAATGACGTGGAGACACTGGAGCAGCAAAGCAGACCTGAGGCAGACTGATGCAGACAACAACATACTATCACTTTCACCACAAAGAACAATGATCAAAGAACAAAGTTAAAGATGACGTCGAAGCATAACTGTTCAAAGATAACTATCTCTCTACTATGGGGAGATTGTTCGAATCAAGGCAATTCCTCTCACAAGAAAGAAGAATGTCAGAAGACGTCAGAGCTACTATTACATCAACGCCTTCACCGTTTACATTCATATATACTTGAGGGGGAGATTGTTGGAATCACTCCTAAACAATATTTCAAGTATTTATATTTCATATGTAATAGGTAGCTTCATTATGGCCTTTATGTTTGTTTAAGGTCAAGCTTATGTAGAAGGCCCATAAGCTTAGGTCCAAGCCCAATAAGGAATAGGGAAGGAGAGGGAGTGTTGCCCTAGCTCCTTGCCTATATAAACAATGTAATAACCCTCACTTGAGGGTTGGTTGTTCAAGTTTTTCTTTCACATATGCCTCACGCCTAAACCGTCTTTAGTATATCGTGTGTGTGTGCTTGTTTACTTGTTCAATCGCCTTATCTCTTCTCTTATAACTTGTGTTTGTAAAACTTGTGACCTAACAAGCAGAAAGGAAAATGTGGGTATTACGGGTTTATAAAAGTTTACGATGAATACATCACCGTTTTACACGATTGAGTAATTTTACGCTATTACTTAAAAAATGAGCAATGTTTATTAAAAAAATGATAAATCGAGATTTTTAATAGGCTCAGATTATCATCATTTTACCATTTTGGCTGCAAATTTCAAGGTTGCAAAGTGGAAAAAAACTCATTTTACCGTCCATTCGGTTATGCCACGCCAAAACTCTAAGGTTTTTTTTTCAAAATCATCATCGCTGTATCTCGATTTTTTTAACAAAAACCAAGTTTCAGATCTGCTTATCATAAAAATTGCTTAAACCAATTGCTTATCATAAAAACTGCTTAAACCAACTGCTTATCATAAAAATATTCTATAAAAATTTCATATCCAAGTTTTTTCAACAGCCATAACTTTCAAGAAACCAACTTCTTAAGCAGTTTCATAAAAATTAGTTTCAAAAACCCCAATCTGATAACAAGCAATTTAAGCAGTTTCATAACAAACTGCTTATCATAATAAGCAGTTTCAGGAAGCAACCATCACCATCACCAAATCATCCAAAAAATAATATTTTCAAATCTAAAAAATACTACCAATATCTAACAAGATCTTGAAAACAAGATCTAACAAGATTACTGAAACCACCATCAGAAACCATCACTGAAACCACAATATCTAACATGATCACTGAAACCACCATCAGAAACCACCAATATCTAAAAATATCTAACAAGATTTACCAATATCTAACAAGATCACTGAAACCACCATCATTGAAACCACAATCAGAAACAATCACTGAAACCATCAGAAACAAGATCTTAAGCAGAAACATCACTGAAAACAAGATCTAACAAGATCTTGAAAACAAGATCTAACAAGATCACTGAAACCACCATTAGAAATCATCACTGAAACCATCAGAAACAAGATCTTAAGAAGAAACATCACTGAAAACAAGATCTAACAAGATCTTGAAAACAAGATCTAAAAAGATCACTGAAACCACCATCAGAAACCATCACTGAAACCACCATAAAAAACAAGATCTTAAGTCGAAACCGTCACTGAAAACAAGATCTAACAAGATCACTGAAACCACCATCAGAAACCATCACTGAAACCACCATCAGAAACAATATCTTAAGCAGAAACCATCATTAAAATCAAGATCTAACTAGATCTTGAAAACAAGATCAAATAAGATCACGATCCACCATCAATTCTTTTTAAATCTAACTGCTTTTTTAATCAGTTTCGATAAGCAAGAACCACCATCATCAGATCTAAAAAATACCTTTCTCAGATAAAAAAAGTGATATCATCCAGATCTAACAAATAAAACCATATAAACACCCATCATCAGAAGCAAAAACCACCAAAAACAACCAGGAGAACATAAGCACCAAAGATCAAACATCCAAGATCTAACAAAAAAAACCATCAAATCTATTTTGATAATGAGAGAAATAGAGTGAGGGAGAGAGATAGAGAGAGAAAATGAGAGAGAAAGTGAGGTATGATCGAGTGAGAGAGAGAGAGTCAGAGTTATCAGTGGGTGGGGAGGGGTGGGTAAAAAACGGTGGGTGGGTAAACGGTTTTGTAAAAGTTTTTTTTGTTATTATTTTTTTTTTCAAATAAAGTATAAAAAGTTGTAAAAAAAATATAAAAGTTGTAATTTTTTTGTAAAACTGTGGGTGGGAACCGGTTATATAAAAAGTTGTAAAAAATATAAAAGTTAAAAATTTTGTGTTACAAATGAAAGTATGAGTTTTTTTAAAAGAGTATATATATATATATAAGTTGTAAAAAGAGTATAAAAGTTGTAAAAAAAAGGTTGTAATTTGATTTATTGTTAAGAAAATATATAAAAGTTGTAAAAAAGTTGTAAAAACTTATAAAAAAAGTTGTTAAAAAGTTGTAAAAAAAGTATAAAAGTTGTAAAAACTTAAAAAAAAAGTTGTTAAAAAGTTGTAAAAAAAGTGGCAAAACTAGTACCGTTAAAACCAATTGTCCATCAAATTAGTGCCAAAATATATTAAAACGTAAAATTATTGGATATTGATGGTGAAGGATGATAGGCATAATTATGATTTGGCAGAGACGTTGCATGGTGTCCCATATGCTATGCGACTAAATGATGATGAGTTCGGTTTGGTGCAACAGCTGACAGAATATAACGTAGCATCACGTCATATACTTTCGTCAATAAAGGAGCGTAATCCGGATAATGTGTCTGGCATTAGAACCAAATATAATGCACACAATAAGATCCGTGGAGCCATAATAGGTGATAAAACTCCAATCCAAGTCCTTTTGTCACATTTGATGAGTTAAGGTTATACATATTACCCGAGGGTAAATGAGGTCACTAATGAGCTTGAGAAACTATTCTTTGTTCACCCCACGTCATATGCTCTGTGGTGTACATTCCCTGAAATGATGCTAATGGAATCCACATACAATACCACGTTGTTTAAATTGCCATTTTTTGAAATTATCATATTAACTTCAACAAACAAAACATTTTCAATGGCGTTTTGTTTTTTAGACAAAGAAAAAGGTCCTAATTTTCGAAGGGTATTGCAATGTGTGAAGGAGGTTCACCATTACTAACAAAGATTTAGCGTTGGTTGGGGGCATGCAGAGAAGAATATTAACATCATAGATTTGCACCGCAAGACTACTGGATGAATATGCCAAACACGGGGTTGGTTATTGCCTCACTGTTTAACCGGCCAGTTGTATCTATATCCCCGCGATAAAGTTTTACGTGCTTTCCGCTTTTTTCTGGTCCAGACTTATCACAAGAATCTGGCCCTCTTGTGATTGCCCGTGTGGGGGACGGGGTCTGTGCTCACTTCATTTATGTGACACTAGACGGAAGTTCATCACTCCTGACTAGTCACCCACAATGGGGGGGTACCGATATGGCGAGGCATCCACATGGGAAACTCTGTATTCTGATCGGCAACGCATGTATACTGAAATTAATGACAATAGAAGAAGACAAATGTAGTAAATGATTACTGATATGTTGTAAATAATTATACCGACAAAACATAGTAAATGATTACTGATTTATGTTGTAAATAATTATACCGACAAAACATTTTAAATGATTACAGATATATGTTGTTATTATTTGTTAAAAGATTTATGCTCGTGCTCCAGTTCTTCCTCATATTTTGTTACAGACAAAACATACCATCTTTTGTTACATATTTATGCTCGTGCTCCGGTTATTCCTCATCTTTTGTTACAGGAGTCAGATGGCATTCAGTGGAGGGACATTGAGTGTGTCACCAACACAACCCTCTCGTGTTGAGAGTCCAGAATAGATGCCTTCTTCTCCATCTTATGTGCTTCCTTATCCAGCTATATCTCCAGCCGCTCGTGTTGAGACTACAGATTATGTGACTTATTCTCCATCTTATATGCCTCCCTCTCCAGCTATATCTCCAGCTGCAGATGATGAGAATGTTATTGATCGTGCTCCGGTTCTTCCTTATTTTTTGTTACAGCCGTCTCGCTTTGATGAGTACGAGCGAGAGATTTCCGGATTGAGGAGGGCAGTTCTGGAGGATCGCTATGAGATCTTGGCATCCAGGAAACGCATTTCAGAGTTAGAGTTTCGTGTGGGACAGATGGCAGTAGCATTGGAGCGACTACGCCTCGGGCGTGATTGATCTTAGTTTCTAGTTATCTTGTGATGTATTCTAATAAACTGACTATTCTCAGTTAGTTCCAACTATACTTTTCTTTTATGTATTCGAAGCTTGTAATTTTTTGAACCATGTATCAACTATTAATCTATAACAAGCTTGGTTATTTATGTATTCGAAGCTTGTTATTTTGTGAACCATGATACTACTGATTTATGTTGTAAATAATTATACAAATTCTTTGGCCAGATGGAACAAAAGAATCATTTCTTGTGTGATTGTCGGAGAGGATTCATTATAGAAAGAACATCATGTATACGCAAGACTTTTGGTCAACCGTATTACGCATGTCCTTTTTCAATGGTAAATACGTTTGCTTATTTACGTAAATATGTAAATAATTTGTTTGTTAAAAATACATTTCTTATAATTTTGTTAACATGTAACAGCCAGGTACATAAGAGTATGGGTGTGGATACTTTATGTGGAAGGATGCTTTTCAAAACAAGCACTTTAGTCAAGCCTCTTCTTCAACGCAATGCTCAAACTGTGAAGCTAAAGATAATAAAATTGACATGCTAGAAACAAGGAAAAAGTTGGTATTGTCTCAAAACACATGTAACAGCCAGGTACATTTCTTATAATTTTCTTAACATGTAACAGTCAGGTACAGAAGACTATGGGTGTGGATACTTTATGTGGAAGGATGTTTTTCAAAACAAGCACTTTAGTCAAGCCTCTTCTGCAACGCAATGCTCAAACTGTGAAGCTAAAGATAATAAAATTGACATGCTAGAAACAAGGAAAAAGTTGGTATTGTCTCAAAACACGATGTTGAAGATAAGAATAAAGACGCTGAGGGCATCACTGGAAATGGCAAGGAATCCCGTGGATCACGTATGTCAGTCGGGTGCAATACTCCATGAGCTTATTGATGACATAAATAATCTTCATGTGTGGTAGGTGTTGTTCTTTTTAAATAACGTGTTAACATTGTTGTCGCCAAAGTTACTCCAAACTTGTCGATTAGACTCCCAAGCTTACTACTTGGTATTTTTTGTAAGGTTGCATAACTCTCGTTCATGAAACTCAATATTTATTTTAAATATCATTATTTATTTTTATTAAAATGGTTTTTGAATAAAATAAAAATAACTAATTTAGGATAAATATTAGATGACGACAACGTCGTCCTGAATTTGTGTACGCTTTATTTTACATTTGACTAAAATCTGGTGTTTATATAGGTTGAAAAAGTTGGGTCCACCAAAATTTAGTGACGAAAACATTAGACGAATTTTGTGACGAAAACATTAGACGAATTTCGTGTCCAGAATATTAGACGAATTTAGTGACGACAACATTAGCCGAAGTTTATTCATCAAAAAAAAATTTTTTTTAAAAAACAAGTAACAAACTAAAATCAACTAAACATAAAAAGAAAAAAAGAGTGAAAAAAACAAAAAAAGGCCAAAAAAACAACAAAAAGAAAAAAATATATACAAAAGGGGGGGGGGTGCCCTTTGTATAAAAGGGGAGGTTCTTATAACCCACCCCTATAAATAAATCCGTTTTGACTTTTGAATCAAACTTTGACCTCAAATATTTTTGTTTGTATTATAAAATAATTAATGAAAATTATACCAATAAAAAATATATTTAAAACACAATTTATTTATATATTTTGCATCAAGTATTATATAATACAAACAAAAATATTTAAGGTTAAAAATGAATTCAAAAAGTCCAAATTAACTTAAATTTTGAAACGGAGGTAGTAATATGAAATGTGGTCAAACTTTTTAATTACACATTTGCATGATCTTTGTTATTTTTTAATTTCCCAGGAATTAAATACGGAATACCTCTTCGGAGCGACGGCATCACGATTCATAAGGTGACGTCGTCACAATAAGTCGGTGCCAATAAAGAAACCCTAATGACAATGTCACACTTTGAAAGTGACGCCGTCACAACTGTAATAATATATATATATATATATATATATATATATATATATATATATATATATATATATATATATATATATATATATATATATATATATATATATATATATATATATATATATATATATATATATATATATATATATATATATATATATATATATATATATATATATATACTAGCAGGGTACCCGCGCGTTGCGGCGGCGGGTACCCTGAAACTTAGATTTTTAGTGATCAATTACTTTCAATAATGAGTTTTTTTGTGACATTAACTTTACGAATAGCGAGATGTTTAGGCTGATCAATTACTTTCAAATGGTGTAATATGCCATGTGAAAATAACAAGCTACTCTCATGACACGGCGATAATATAAAGATGGTACTCGATGATATTATCAAGGTCGGAAGTCATTAAAATACGTCATCAAGAGTTTTGTGTACACAATATGATTTTGCTTTTATAAATACACATCGAGGTATATAGTTTTTCAAAATAAAATTTGGTAATGAATTTTTTTAATTGTAAAAACAGCATGATGAAAGTCAAAAAGTTACTTCTAAATAAATTGCACGACAAAAGATACACTGAAAGAGTAATGATTCAAAACATTGTTAATTGTTATATAATATTGCTTTACATGATATGTTTGCAAATTTGCATTGTCTTAGCCATTTCAAACTTTGCAACTTGCATTATTGTTATACACATCAAATAAACATTCATGTTACTACTTACTATTGCCGTTGAAAATAAATCTAATTGTATCATTGTTGACAATGTCAAATGATATTAAACATTTGTGATAATATATTGTCGCATTTGTTACAACATTAATCACAAGGACATGCAACATATTATTATTGATTAAGTTGATAACGTAAGGTGTATGGTTTGCTATTAGTTTAAAAAATAGATACAATTTAATCTATATTTGTTATTGCCATTATTTGATAATTAAAAATAGAATGAAATAATTACATTGATTCTTTCAACCATGTTGTTATGTTAATTTTTCAAGACAATAAATATTGTACATCACTAATATGGAAAACTAAAAAATTAGACAACATCCTACCTTTAAAACAAATCTTCCAAATATTGATTTTAAAACTTGGTTCCTGTAATCCCATATATTCTAGTATTTTATCATTTAGGGTAAAACCCATACACATTCTACAGCTCTTCACCTACAACAAACCTACCGCCGTCCTTTAACCCACCCCCACCTTCACGTTCAACCACCATAGAGCGACTTCACCACTCACAAATCTCTGGAAATAACCACCAAGATCCGACGGTAACCAAGCCTTAAGTACCAAATCAGATTCCAACTAATATCCGATCATAATCAAATTCTAAATCACCACGTTATCTTTCCTTGCCTCCATCCATAAGACTGTGATAAACAAATCACCGCTGTCCCACCACTCCCTTGACCTCTGCCACCTTCATCCACAATCAATCACCACGGGGCCGCTGTCGGCCGCCCCCGTATCACTTTACCACCGGCAAAAGATTCGTTTTGATCTAACCACACAAACTCCACCGAGACCACACAAACAACCAAACGATGACTAACCCACTTAAAACAGATCCGTTTGGATCCAGTTAGATCTTACCAAAAAGAAAACTAAAAAATTTGTTAACCACTTAAACAACACTAAACACCAAACGATGGCTAACCCACTTAAAACAAATCATTTGTGACGATGCTATTGGTGGCGATGGAGGATTTTTTAGGGAGAGTGTGAAAGCATATATATAGATAAAGAGAGTGAAGATGGTTTTGTGTAAAGGAAGATTGTAGACGTTCCTTTTCAAAGGCTGTTACTTTTTTGCGGTGGTTACAAGTCAACAATAATATTGGGGTGTTACTTTTTTCAGTGGTTACAACTGTACAATAATATCAGATGGCTGTTACCTTTTATTTATGAATTGTATCAATGTTAGCTGTACTACGTTTGCAATTGTATCAATGTTAGCTACACTACGTTAGCTTTTATAGCTCTATTGTAGCTTTTATTACATGGCTTTAATTACATGGTTTTAATGTACCAAGCATATGACTAAGACTAAATGGTGTTATTTCTTTATTAAGAAATGTTTTGTGGTCTTACAAATTTTAAGACTACTTTATTTAGCAAGTCCCAAACCTTTTACTAAGTAGTATATATATATATATATATATATATATATATATATATATATATATATATATATATTTCATTAGAAAGAGAAGAAACTTTATGCGGGATTGGAAAGATGCTTTGAGGTCCGAATTTTACAGCTTTTGTAAGGGTTGTTGGGAATTATGTGAAGTTTGGATTATGCTGAAATTACTGCCGAAGTGTTTCTACTGAAGAAGAGTGGATTCTGCTGAAGACATAATCTGCTGAAGTATAATAGTTATTAGTCTGTTTCTGCGGAAGTGTTTATTCCGTGTTTAGTTTATTTAGTGTGGATATACATGAGCTTTATTAGGAAGTGATTGTGTATATCTTATTTAGTTTTATGATTATACGTTTCTTGGGAAACGGTTTAGCGATATTGTTTAGGGTTCCTTGTCTATAAAAGGAACACATTAGAATGAGTTAGGTACCGATTGGAAAACTCAGTTTTAGTTAATATAAAGATCCATAGAGGATCACAGAGTTCTTAGTTATTTGTTACTTGTGTTTATATTCCGCTGATAAATATAAGTAGTAGAGATTGTCTTTTATTGTGCTTGTGATTACATAGGCATATATAACGATCCACGAGCTCAAGATCTATCAAGGTCTGTTTGTTTCAACAAGTGGTATCAGAGCCTCGTGAGAGTCTCTACGATACTAAGGACAAGTTTTTCTGAAACACCCATACAACCACAACAAAAACATCATGCCTGGTTCAGATGTTGATACTGAATTCACCAACAACCAAAACTCCACCCATCTGCAACAACTAAGTCTCTCTAATAGCAATGCTAAGTTTCCTTACCTTAAAAGGGAGGAATATGATCTTTGGGCGATGAAGATGCAAAACTGGATCTCCAACATTGATTGGAATCTATGGGAAATAGTCTTGAAGGGAAACAGTTTGAAGAGAACTACCACGGATGCTACGGGTAAGATGATGAATGTACCCCCCAAATCTGCTGAAGAGTTGCTGGCAGTTCAGAGAGAAACCAAGGTCAGAACCATTCTCCTACAAGCTATTCCTGAGGATCACTTGAGTGATTTTCACTTCATGCAAGATGCTAAGGATATATGGTTAGCAATTAAGGCAAAGTTCGGTGGGAATGAGGAGTCTAGGAGACTGAAGAAGTCCATGCTGAGACAACAGTTTCAGGACTTTCAAATCTCTGAAGAGGAAGGAATACACAAGGGCTATGACAAGTTTCACAAGATCTTAAGTCAGTTGAATCAGCTGCAGGCAAAGCCAGATAATGATGATTGTAATTCTAAGTTTCTGAGGTCTTTACCTCCATCCTGGCTACATGTAAGCATAGCTTTAAAAGCTAAAGGTGGTTTGGATATGATTACATTTGATGAGCTGTATCACAAACTTAAAGCTCTTGAACATGATGTAAGAAGCCCTTTTAGATCATCTTCTTCTGCAAGTCACACAGCATTCGTTGGAGCCTCTACTCCAAAGACGATTTATGGTCCAAGCCCATATCCATCATCATCTTATGCTGCTCCTTCATCAAGTTCTCATTCTAAAACGAGCAACATTATGGAAGATGTACTTGGATCCTTCTTTGCTGATTATGATCCTCAGCAGGATCTGGCTTATGAGGATTTTGATCAAGTGGACCCGATTGAGATGGAAGAGATGAAGCTAAGGTGGCAGGTGGCCATGCTTTCCATGGATATCAAGAACTTTGAGCGCAAAGCTGGCAGAAGGTTTGGATTCAAAGGACGCGATCCAGCAAGGTTTGACAAGAGGAAGGTTAAATGCTTCACATGCCAACAGATGGGTCACTTTTTTAGAGAATGCAAAGACAGGAAAGCTGGTGATGAGACAAGATACTCTTCTTATCAGCAGTATCAGAAGGAGGCAGGAACTTCAAAGGGTTCAGCTGCTTTGGTCACTCTGGATAGCAATGTGGACTGGAAGCAACATGAGGAGGCTGATAATGATGGTCCTGATAATGTTGGGTTGATTGCAAGCTGTACTTCAGAGGATAGGCATGATCAGATTGCCTTGATGGGCATCTCTCAGGTACAAAACTATTTGTTTGGTTGTAGTGAGCGTTATAATATCCTCAAAGAAGCTTATGATATTTTGGAATCTAAATATAATGAATGCTATGTTGAAGTTGAAGCTTATAAACAGGCTTTAAAAACACTAGAAAGACAAAAGGTTTGGTTTCAGAAGAATCAAATAGCGTATGATGAGAAAATAGGTGTTTTAGAAAGGGATCTCGAATGTGCTACAAATGAATTAAAATGGTCTGAGAAGTTAAGAGCAGATTTAGAGTCAGAAAATCTAGAGCTTAAGGAGAAACTTAAGGAGGAAATTGCTAGGCATAAAGAATGGATGATGAATGGAAATAAGTTAGTTGGTCTCATTTATAGTAGTCAAGCTTCCAATTCTACAGTGGCTTTAGGCTTTAAGAAATATGTAGGCTTAGAAGCTAGGGATGACACACGTAAATCTACATCAGCAGGCCTAGCTAATTTTGTGAAAGAAGGTGACCTACATGCTGTACGTGGACCAATTAGAGGTGAGCACATGCCCATTGACCTTTCTACTCTTAAGGACTTTGATGGATCACACCATCTGTATGGCAAAAAGTCAAGAGACATGCCAGACCCTAATACTTCTACTAATGACTTTGTCTCTTGTGTTAACAGTGACAAGTCCTCCAAGCAAGGGTCTACAGAGTGTGATTCAAATGACAAGTCTGACCTTCCCAAGTCTGACCTTCCCAAGTCTGCCCTTCCCAAGTCTTCACCCCTGCCTGCACCCAAGACTACCAATAAGCATGTCAGAGTTGCTGCCAAGGAATCCACTTCCAAGACAGTTGCCTCTGAAGACTTGCATTTTAATTCTTTGCATAATAGTACTGTTAAAAACAATTCTTTTTATGGTTTTTGTTTGAATACTTCTGCTTGTAATAATACTTCTTTTGGTTTAAATAAATCTTCTAATCAGAAGAAATGTTTTGTGTGTGGAAGTAAATCTCATTTAATTAAGGATTGTGATTATCATGAGCAAAGGATGAGTAGGTGTGGTGCTTCTAGGAAATCTAGACCAATGTGGACAAATGTAAATGATATACCACCTTATGTTCCACAAGATACAAATTATAATATTCCTTTTTCTTGGAGGAAACCAGTTGTAAAATCATATGTTCAACCAACGAGTGAATATTTTAAAAATGGTTTTTGGCCTAGATATGTTAACCCTATGACTGATGGGAAAGGGTACTGGGATACTGCTGTCAAGACCTCAGCAGGTTGTTCTTGGAATAAACAAGGACCTAAGTTTCATTGGAAACCCAAGAACAATAGTGGATCTTATACTTCTACATGGCACAACTCATATGATCCACAAGGCAGGTTCAAGTCAGCAATGACTTGAGCCTCCATAGTGTACTAATTTTCTGTATATTTTTTTGTTGTTGTAGGATCATCCCCTTAAGCATAAAGATGTTGGAATTGTTGACAGTGGTTGTTCTAGAAGTATGTCTGGAAACAGGGACATGATGCATAACTTTGTACCCATTGAAGGAGGAGGCAATGTAACCTTTGGAGGAAGTGATGGACGAATTACTGGAAAAGGGACCATCAAAACACCTCAGCTGGACTTTGAGAATGTTTATTATGTCAAGGAACTTCAACACTTCAATTTGTTTTCAGTCTCACAAATATGTGACACTAAGAACAAAGTACTCTTCACAGAGGATGAATGTCTTGTGCTGTCTAAAGACTTCAAACTCCCAGAAGAAACTTCAATTCTACTGAAGGTTCCTCGCAGTCACAATCTTTATACATTCAACTTAACTAATGTCCAACCACCAAATGGCACAGAAGGATGGCCCATGTCAATTTCAAGACCATAAACCAGCTTTCTAAACTGGGCCTAGTTCAAGGTCTTCCTGCCAAAGTATTCACCAATGATCATAACTGTGTTGCATGCAACAAAGGAAAGCAGCACAGAGCCTCATACAAAGGTGTTCCTGTTACAGCAGTAAGCATTATTTCTGAACCTCTTCAGCTGCTTCATATGGATCTGTTTGGTCCAACTAAAGTGAGAAGCATTGATCATAAATATTTTTGTCTAGTGATCACTGATGGTTATAGCAAATTTTGTTGGGTATTCTTTCTAAGGACCAAAGATGAAACATCTGAAGTATTGAAAGACTTCATTATCCTTATTGAGAATCAGTTGAACAAAAAGGTGAAAGGAATTAGGTGTGATAATGGGACAGAGTTCAAAAATGCAATTCTGATAGAACTCTGCAAGTCAAAGGGAATCAAAAGGGACTATAGCACTCCAAGAACCCCTCAACAAAATGGGGTGGCAGAAAGAAAAAATAGGACCTTAATAGAGGCTGCAAGATCAATGCTAGCAGACTCTAAACTTCCAACCATGTTTTGGACTGAGGCTGTTGGTACAGCTTGTTATGTACTAAATAGAGTGTCCATTACTAGACCACACCTTAAAACACCATATGAACTAAACAAACTAAATAAGATATACAGCTTCAAGGCCTGATATTACCTTTGCTGTGAGTGTTTGTTCACGACATCAAGTTACTCCACTGACTTCCCATCTCAATGCTGTTAAGAAGATCTTTAAGTACCTCAAAGGCCAACCTCTTCTAGGTCTTTGGTACCCAAAAGAGTCTTCTTTTAAGTTGGAAGCTTATAGTGATAGTGACTATGCTGGTGCTAATCTGGATAGGAGGTCCACCACTGGAGGTTGTCAGTTCCTTGGAAAGAGATTGATTTCTTGGCAATGCAAGAAATAGACTATTGTGGCTACCTCATCTACTGAAGCAGAGTACGTTGATGCTGCAAATTGCTGTGGACAGGTTCTTTGGATTCAAAATCAGTTGTTGGATTATGGGTATAATTTCATGAACACAACAATTTTTATTGATAATCAAAGTACCATATGCATTGTTAAAAATCCAGTTTTTCACAGTCGAACAAAACATATTGAAATCAGGCACCACTTTATAAGAGATGCATATGATAAAAATTTGATAAATGTGGTCAAAATTCATACTGATGATAATGTGGCTGATTTGTTAACAAAGGCTTTTGAGGGACCAAGGTTTCAACACCTTGTGGTCCATATTGGCATGCTTAACCCTTAACTGCAAAGTTTAAGGGGAGGCATAGGCCTCAGGGGAGGCATATGCCTCAGGGGAGGATTTGTGTATAACTTTGCATTTTGCTATGTAATTTGTATATTTGGTTGATTTTATCTAACTCTAACCAGCTAATGTAATCTTAGTGTGTTTCTCTTTGTTGGTTTGTGTGTTTCTCTGTGTTTGTTTTGTTTTGCAGAGTGTCTGTTCTGTTCAGTTGAGATATGGTCAGAAGTACTAAAGCTTGTTTCTATTGAATTCAAAGTGCTGAAGTGAGTCAATTGTTTCTTCTGAAGATGATGTGCTGAAGTTATATGATTCAATCAAAAGAAGTACTGAAGCAAATTGATAATTCATTCATTCAAGAAACAGTTTACAGCTTACAGCTTACAGAGTACTAGTAACATCAAATGCATCTACATGATCTACTAAGTCTAATCTATTGCATATCATCCGTTCCAACATCTAACAGGCTGTTGGATATGCATGATTGCTCACATCTTTCACACTAAATGCTGGCTACGCTTTTGTGACGTGCATAACCAACCCTAACAAGATGCTAAGGATCAAAATGGAGAGGATGGATTGATGCAAACGTTGATGATGACAATGACCACATTTGATGATGGAGAAAAACAATGTGTCCTTTGTGCTTCATCTATGTATTTCAACCAAAATGCAATCCATCTACCCTCTTTAAGTTCTTCCCTTATACGATATGTGATGATGCACCAAAACCTGATGCAGAAAGACCAAGAACCACCTCTCTATCTTCTGGAAGTGGTGGATTTTTGGCTCGTGGCCTTCGTTTAGGCCGAGGTGCTGGGGGTTGGGAGTAAGATGTTCCCTCCTTATAGGAGTCATCAGAATCATCAGCAGAATCACTTGGATTCACCACACTTTCATCTTCTGATGAAGGGAGAAAGGGTGATTTCTTAGGTTGTGGATATGGTTTTGGAAAGTAATGAAGCCATGGATTGGTATCTTCACTAGATGATGATGATGATGAGGATGTTGTTGTGAGATCTATGATCTCAGGTTTGGTACTCATGATTTATGATGGCTAATTTTGGAGTATTGGTGGAATTAGGGTTTGGAATAATATTTGGGGGTTTTTGATGAAGAGGAATATGTGCATTGGGATTGTTTTATAGACGGTTTCTGGTGGTGATGAGATTTAATGCAAGTGGATGAAACAGTAAAAAGATATTTACTGAAGCTTTTTGAATAAGTAATCTGTTATCGCTGATGGTTCTACTTCAGCAGAATGGTTTCCGTTTCTACCGAAGTTAAAAGTGAATATGAGTAAAAGTAGAAGTCCACGTCATCATTGGTCAACTTTGACCAAAATTGGGAAATTTCTATTTATTCTCTACCGGCATATATTCGTTCCATATTAAGTGATTTGATTAATACTCTCATTCAAAACACTTCCTTTTGTGCAAATCGTAACCCTAATTTTCAAAATCTCTCATGGCGCTTCAATTTAAACATGATCATAATAAGGTTGCTTTTCTCGGATCTGCTCGGGGAGATGAGTTATATAGGTCGATGATTTCATTCTTACAAAGATCAAAGATTCAGTATGCATTAACGCATTCTCCAAATGCTATATATGAATCCTTGGTTACTCAATTTTGGGCGTCGGCAGAAAGAAGAAGTGATACTGAGATAGTTGCAAGAGTTGATGGAACAGAGTATGTAGTCACAGAAGACCTGATAAGAAGACAACTTCGTTTGAATGATGAAAATGGAGTTTATCATTCTGATTCTGCGGTGGTACTTGAAGGGCTTAGAGCGATTGGATATCAAAGTATGAGGACAGATATGTGGTTAAAAAATAAGCTTTGTCCTATGTGGAGGTTCTTGGTTCATACATTGCTTCAGTGTGTAAGCAATAAGTCTAGAGGATGGGATCAGTTTTCAACCCAAATGGGATGTGGTATTGTTTGTTTATCTAAGGGTTTGACTTATAATTTTTCTAAGTTTATTTTTGATAATATGGTTGAAAATATAACTAGGAAAAAGGGTAAGTTTTTGATGTACCCTAGGTTCTTACAGATGATATTGAATGTTTCTACACAAACTCAAGCTTTTCATCCCATTAGTGTTTTGACTCCTAAGTTATTTGCCACGATGAGAACTAAATTCGAGGGGACACATTTTCCTTTGTTAGCTGCCATGTTGCCTCAGGAGAATGAGACTGCTGATGAGATTAATGTTGTTTTACCTTCTTCCAATACTACTGATGGAAATCTTTCAGTTGATATTGATGAGGGTCCTTCTGCTGTTAATGAGGCATCCATACCTTCACCTAGACCATGTCCTAGTCAAGCACCTACACAAGTTCATATTGATGCGGTTCAGGTTGATATTGATAGATTGCCTACACCGAGTCCTGTTAGGATTCCATTTGGTGAAGGTTGTTCTAATGTTGATCAGGTTAATGTTACTCCTGAACAGTCTAATGAAGTTCCAATTACAATTGAGCAATCAGCTGATGCAGATGAGGATCCTGTTACACTTACCTCATTATATGCTCTGATGAATAAGTATGCAAGTGAGGTAGCTGATATTAAGAAATAACTTGCAGAAACCAAGTCTATTCTTGGTAATAAGATTGTGGAATTGGAGACTAAAGTTGAGAACTTAGAGGAAATACTGAGTCAGAGGGGTAAAAAGAGAAGTTTGGTTTCTTCTGAGGAGGAGGATGAAGAGAATCTTCATGCATCCCTTGGAATATTGGCTGATGCAACACTTACATCTGATGTTTCTTCTCCTCTTGCTAAATCTTCAAGGAGCAAGGAGCCTATTATATATGCTAGCAAAAGAAGAAGACAATATTTAAATAAGGTATCGGCTAACACTTTAAAGGAGTCAAATGTTGTTGATGCATCTGCTGATGTTCTAGTTGAGGAGGTTGCTTCTGATCATGGTCAAATCTCGTCTATACAAGAACAACCAAATGTTTCACCTTCAGCAGATGATGAAGAAGTTTTTATTGCTGGGAGAATGTATAAGTTGAATTCTTCCTCTGAAGTTTTCTCTACACCTGTTGAGGAATTGTCTCAAACTGTTTTCTCTGATGTGGGTTTGATTGTTCCTTCTGAAGCTCACATTGATTCTGCTGAAATTGGTTCTACTGAGACATCTTCTGACAAAGGACAGGATCCTGTGATTGATGATATGATTAATTCAGGTATAGTGACTGAAGAAGAAAATCAAGCACAAGCTAGGATGTTTGCTGATTATGAGAATATGCAGAAGAGTCGTGTTGTTGCTAAATTTCTTCATGATCAGTCTGATTCTAATTTGTCTCCTGAAAGGAAGTTAGAGCTTGATGCATTACTTACTAAGATCACTGATGATCAATGGGATGCTTATACTACTCAAGGTGTATCTGATCCAAATCTTGCAAAACTTATATTAGGAGCATCTTTTGATAATGAGAATTTTGCGGATCAAATGGTGGCTCTTGGTAATCTAAGGAAGCAAGAAGCGGCTGCAAAGAGAAAAGTTATTATTGCTCAAAGATATCAAGCTAAAAGAGACAAACCCATGACTGTTGTTCAGAAGAGAAATCATATGAGGAGAGTTGTGAAGAATTCTGCTATTTATAATTCTGGGATGTCAATGAAGCAAATCAGTGAGTTGTCTGATGATGCTTTGATCAGAAAGTATAATATGGTTATGAAGCTTTCTTCTTCTGTTTCTACTTCTTCTTCTCAATTGGAAAGCATTGCTTCAATGTCTGATGTTCCTAAAGCTAAGAGACAGAAAACAGTTGAAATAGTGGATAATTTTGATGAAGTTTTGCCTCTGGTGATCTCTCCCGTTGTTACTTCTGAAACAACTTCTGAAGCTATGACTTCTTCTGATGTGATTGTTTCTGCTGAATCTTCTTTGGTTTCTTCTGAAGAGTTGCCAAGTGTGGATTTGGGTAACTCATTGGGTCAGGATGATGATCTCCAGATTGATACAGATCATCTTGTTGGTAAGAGGCAGAAGAGCTTGGTTAAAAGGAGTTCTGTCAGATTGGCTCGGAAACATTCTTCAAAGACTCCTTATTTGGATCTCAAGGCTGATGAATCTACTTTTATTGAAGTTGGACCTGTTGAAGTTTTTCCTGAAGGAACTCTTGTGGTATTGGTTAATTGGAAAGCTGGAAAGCTTAACACTGTTTATAGGCTGGATAATACTGTTATTGAGTTCAATTTCTTGAAGGACATTCTTCATTTGGTGACTAGACATGATTTGAAGATGCTGTATGCACATGTCACTCAGTATTATAATTTTCATCCAGCAACGGGTTCTGGTTTATATTTGTTGGGTGATCTTCTAGTTATGTTTGATTCTCATTCTCCAAATGGTAATGGGTATTCTATTTGGAAGAATTCACATAAGTGGGAGATTGAGAGTTGGAGATTTTATCCTCTGCCTTGTGTTCATGTGGTTCAGACCACATGTGGTATGATTTTGTGTATGCTGTCGGATAAGCTATATCCTTTATCGGTTACTTTTATGGAATGATTGCTAAGACAGAAGTTGGAAGTGCCTCCTACTCCAGTTGGCAATGATGAGCTTCATGCTACTCAATGCGTTGGTTTGATTAAAAATCAGCTTCTGTCACATAAAGGTTCATCTTGATTGTACTATTTTGTAATATTTGTTTTCTTTCTTTATTTCTTAGTTAAAAAAAAAAAAAAAAAAAAGAATTTTTTTGGGTTTATCTAACTTTTTCTGCAGGTTTGTTGTATACTTTTCATGGTTATTGACTCACCAGATATACCTTGTGTATGTCAAAGAGTTAGCTAGTCCAAAGGGTATAGCTTTGGTAAAGACACATCAAATCTGTTGATAGCTGTAATGATTTGCTAAAAATCATAGGGTATGCAACCATCCATGCTTAATTGCTGAGTGTTGTATGGTCATCAATTCACCATGGTTTATTCCTTATTGGAATCCAAGAATTGACTAGCCCACATGTATATGGCTTGTGGTAAAGGCAGTGGCATTCCATATTTGGTTATCAATTCACCAATTCTAAGAACTGTCTAGTCCTGAGCAAACGGCTACAGGTAAAGACATAACAAATCCGTTTATATGGTTGCTGGTTTGCCAATAAATCAGATGGTTCTCAGTGTACCATAGTTTACGAACTTAAACATATGACTACTCCAGTAGTGATGGCTATTGGTAAAGAGACATCAAATCCATTATTTTCAATGATTCACCTCTCACAGGAGTTAACACACCTGGATGTGATGAGAATAGTATGAAACTAATTTGTTTTGATGTATCTATTGTCATTTGTTGCTGCAAAGATATGGAGTTTCAGAGTTTCTTCATCATAGAGATGTTCTTATTTGGATTCTTTGCTGTTGCTGTTGTTCGTGCCCAATCCTCTGGTGCTGTAAGATCTATCAAGAAACTGGAACTTAACCAAGTCAAATTCCAGTTTAGGGGAGGATTGTTGGGAATTATGTGAAGTTTGGATTATGCTGAAATTACTGCCGAAGTGTTTCTACTGAAGAAGAGTGGATTCTGCTGAAGACATAATCTGCTGAAGTATAATAGTTATTAGTCTGTTTCTGCGGAAGTGTTTATTCCGTGTTTAGTTTATTTAGTGTGGATATACATGAGCTTTATTAGGAAGTGATTGTGTATATCTTATTTAGTTTTATGATTATACGTTTCTTGGGAAACGGTTTAGCGATATTGTTTAGGGTTCCTTGTCTATAAAAGGAACACATTAGAATGAGTTAGGTACCGATTGGAAAACTCAGTTTTAGTTAATATAAAGATCCATAGAGGATCACAGAGTTCTTAGTTATTTGTTACTTGTGTTTATATTCCGCTGATAAATATAAGTAGTAGAGATTGTCTTTTATTGTGCTTGTGATTACATAGGCATATATAACGATCCACGAGCTCAAGATCTATCAAGGTCTGTTTGTTTCAACAAGGGTTTTTAGCCTGCATAACTTCATGTTTTATTGAAGGTAAGTTATTCAATCCTTAATCATTACAATATGTCTATGTGTTGTGTAATTAATTGTTTGTCTTTTCTCCGATTTAACATGCTTTGCTAAATTAATTAGTGTTTGCCTAAGATTGTATAAAACTTACTTGTAGTCTTTAATATTATTGCTTCTTGTTAGTCGTGTTCACGTTAGGAATTAGAAAACTAGTTGTATCTCATACCGTAGTTAGACTGTAACACCCCAACCAGACACGGGTCAAAATATCACATTATGGTGTCATACAAAGCATATAAATACAAGCGGAAGTCTTATTAAATAAAATGCCAAGTCATATAATACGAATGACTTCAAAAAGAAAATACATAATCCAACATGTCTAAAAAGAAATGAAATATCCAAACAAATGTTCTTCAAAATGAGTTCAAAATGATAAGGAAAACTAGGGTCGGTTCACTGAAATGCTCCTACTCTCAGCCCATCAAAATCCCAGCATCCCACTTGGTACATGCCTCATGGAAAAGAAAATGCGGCTGAGCTTAAAAACCCCAGTGAAAAGATATAACAAAACGAAAGCTAAACATAATCAAAAGTACAAAAACGAATCAAAGGAGACTGATAACATAGTCGTAACGAATGAGCACAATGAGTCAATGAGGAACCTGCAGAACACAATATTAACATATATCCAGAAAGAAAAAAAATAAAAGGAGGCCAAAGCAAAGCAGAGCATCAGCGAACAGATATAAGCACATATAAATAACCAAACATACAAGTACCGAAACATAATCAAATAGGAGTTGATGAACGGTATCAAAATCAAAACAAGTAACCAAACAGCGTACAAGCATATCAGTCAGCGGATCAACTAAACATAATATAGCAAAACAAATAATTCAGATAATCAGATGTATATAAGCTAAGCTGAATTCTATAAGCAGACGGAAGCAACTGAATAGAATGTAAGCATGGCAATCACACAAGTCAGATAATTAATAATTAATAAACAAAACGAATATCAAACAAGCGGAAAATACTAACAGCAGAAAAGCATGATAGTCACATGTATCAGGTAGGAATACTGAACGGACATCATAATTAAATGAAGTAACTGAACAAGAATATAGCATGGCAACTAAACAAGTCAACTAAATAGATAACATAAGTTAAATCCAATTCCATCATTAAACGGTAGCATGAACAGAAGTGTAAGCATTGCAGATCAACAAGTCAGGTAAACATCAATTACTACGCCGAACCAATATCACAAGCAACGGGAAATACCAATCAGAGTACAAGCATGGTAGTCACTAATAGCAAATAGGAATACTAAATGATAATCATAGCACACTGAAATAACTGAACGAATGTATAACATGTTAAACGGATGAATCAGTTAATTACATAATAGCACGACAAACTGACGAACCAATTAGTCAGATAATAACATAGTAACTGGATAAATCAAATGATCATATAATAGCATGTGAACAAATGAATCAAGTAATTATATACTAGCATGGTAATCAGATGAGTCGAATAATCACATAATAGTATGGTAAACAGATGAAGTAGTAATCTGAAGTATAAGCTTGGTAGCCAACCGAAATGAAATGAGAGTATAGCAAATCAAATGAACTGGAGTATAGTATGGTAGTCGAATGAATCACATAAGGGTACTGAGTGAATGAGTAATCAAATGCAGAACTGAATAAAGTATGGCATATGATGCAAGTTTTACTGACCAGGTTTTAATATTTATAAAGTCTCGTTATACCTATGGTCTACCCTAATGCACTAACAGGCAGTGTACCCGGTCGTGTGTAGTGTAGTAATCGGTAGAGCCGAGGTCGTCCCAAGAGCTATGTGTGTTGGATTATTACTAAGTCTAGGTGTCACAGATTAATAATGGTTTCGATAGGGATTTAACTAATTAAACTACTAAATCAGAATAAAAAGCAGATAAATGGTAAAGGAAAATCAATAGAGGAAAGTGGTGCTAACCTAGTTAATCCTCCTAGCTAGTTATGTCTACGTCTACTTACTTCCAATTACTTCAGATGGGGTCAAAGCCGAGAGGACAACATTTGGTCAATTCGCCCTAACCTATCAGCAAAGATGCCACCACAGGAGAAGTCAGGTGTCCCTTCATAAGTCCTGTTGTTCCTGGTCCCCTAAGCCAAGTCATTAAGTACCGCTACATGCTAGATTTATAAAAGTGAGTGCCCGACCGTTAGGAACTTAGACCCTCACCCCCTAATTCTTAAGTTCATCCAAACGATAGGTGATCAGTTGGTCAAATCGCACAAGTAGAAAGGGTCGTCAGTTGGTCATATCTTACCCTTCACGTCTCAGTCCGCTCACCTAGGGTCAGTTGGTCATATCTCCTAGGCAATTGGCCTCTACCGCCATTCAAAACTACCGAACCAAGGGTGGCTACCAATAAACTATGCATGCATACACTTAGAAATAATTGTATGGAAGTAAAGCAAACACAAACAAAACAATTAAAGAATCATAACTAGGCCAGCACCAAGAGGTGCTTAGCCGCTCATATTAATCATGCAAACCAATTCAATATTCAAAGGTACGAAATAAATGAATTGAAAGTAAAAGAAATATAAAACGCTAATGCTTATTGTAGGGGAGTGATTTCTCCCTTGGAGACTGCTCCGTATGCTCATCTAGACCTGCCTTGAGCTTTTTCTCACGTTCTCTGAGTGTTCTATGTGGAATGGGATAATTAGAAATGCTGGAATTCGTGGGGTATTTATAGGCCAGATCTGGGTTACGGCGTAACTAATATAAGAGTTACGCCGTAACCTTCTATTTCATCGTATTTTGCACTAGATCTGTTGGTTACGGCGTAACCTTATGAGTGGTTACGCCGTAGTCTTCAATAAACTTGGTTATGCCGTAGTTGATGTAGTAGTTATGGCGTAAGTATCAGCGGCGTGGAACCTCATTTGACCTAATATAGTTACGTCGTAACCTTTGGGAAGAGTTACGCCGTAACCTTCTGATAAGTTGGTTTTCTGAGTCACGCAATAGTTACGGCATAATGTGAGAGACGAGTTACGCCGTAACTTCTTCAAAGTAGCATACTGTGATAATTCTTTAGATAATTCTCCAATTCCGCGTCTCTTTAGCTCCAATGCTCGTAATTTACCTGAAAGTGGAAAACAAGCGTAAATCCATATAAATGATATAAATTACAAGCATTATCGGGGGAAATTGACACTTAATAATCAGGACTATTTGATGTTATCAAATATCCCCCAACTTGAACTCTGCTTGCCCTCAAGTAGACCTTATTAGAAAGATTCCTAAAAAGATATCTCCCATAACCTGGAAAAATATAAGTTTATAAATCCCTTATGCTAGAATAAAACAAACCCGAACACCTCACGAAAGGGGAACAAAACACTCAAATCTCTCAACTATTCTAAGTGTCTATTTCGGGGTGATCACTCAATCGCACAGTCATACCATGTATTCTATCATAAGTTTGGCGGTTACACAAATCTCCACCAGTAGAGTTAAGGGCTAAACAATTCTCGAAGGCAATATGGGTAGACACGACAAAGGATAAGGGGTGACTCGTCATTACTAACATGTCACGGCGAAGTGGACAAAATCAATGATACATGACCAAATCCAGGGCCAAGACACCAAAGATTGCTCGTTGCATCACCTAGACACCCTTCATGACTAAAGGGTAGGATAAGACATGGGATATATAAATGGTGTAAAATAAAAAACAAGCAGGTAATCTAAATCTATAACCAAGTCATCACCACTTACCGTCCGCCCAAAGTTCAAGCTTTGAAGTCAAAAAACCAGATCATGAAATATAAGGTAGATGTATCATTAGAGGACGTCGTGATGGGCACACTACCTTTTCTCCAATCGTTGGCATAATTACCAACTATAATCTTCAAATGTGACCGAGGTGGCCTCCTCGATACTAAATCTATAAAGCTCATAACAGAGTGCTTATAATATCGCACTTTACAATAGCTAAATCATAACAACTATATTTTTTTTTCAACATAACCATAATAACTAAACATAATATCCCCCCACTTGAGATGAACAATGGGAATTCGGGGGGTCTTCAATGATCTTCAGGAATGTTGTCGATGAAAGCATGATTTCCGAACCTTTCCACTCCAACCTTGAACTTAGGTAAATGATGACTTCCCAATCACAAATAAAGACTACAGGGTAGGCTAAGGTGTATAGGTGTATCGAAACAATATATCGGGTTAACAAAATGAAAGGAATGGCTCAGATTATCTAGGGGTATCTTGCACTAAAGGTGAGTGCAACAAAAGGGAATCACATGGGGGTCGAGAAGTCGAGGTGACTAATCGATATACACACAATGGTGGGCTGTTTGGGTGATAATCCTATAATATTTCCTCCTAAAACTGAAAAGTCCAAATATATCGAGCTAACTCAACATACCTCGTCTATGGTCTTGAAATGATGCAAAGGCCAAGTTCTAAAGTTTACAAGCTACCGACACACTCATAATTTGGTGGATTTGGGGTAAAATATTAGAAACGGATAAGGCTAATCTCACCATATAATATCAAGGGTTGTATGTGCTCGGCTAAGGTCTAATCTAGTTAGGTTAAGAAAAACATGTCAAAAATTTAAAAATGGCATAATTTTTCAAAATAAACTAGAAAACGAGGGCAAAATAATGTTCAAGAGATAATTCTACTCCCGTCCCCCCACTTGAATTGTACAAAGTCCCTTTTGTACTAAGCATTAAATAAAGGTGAAGAGAAAAGTAGAATTAGAGCGAGAACTTCCCTGAAATTTGCTCCATAAAGAAGGAAGGCCCACAACAAGAGACGTGCCTTCGTATAAGCATCATGAACAAACTTCAATCCCTGAAATCACACTATCGACAAGCATAATTCTAAAAATAAAAAATTAAAAATGAAAAATGAAAAACAAACCTAACTCACTTTCGTAGGAATCACGGTTGCATTTAACATGCAACAAGCCTTTTAAACCACTTGGTGTCCCAAGTGGACGAGTGAAGTCTCGTGAGGGTTTATAGGGAACACACCCACAAAGTTCATTTAAAATACTAATACAAGGTTATTGTGTTTTAAAATGAAAGAATTAAAGCAGAGGAAAGTTACGTCGCAACTCTTTTGAGGGAGTTACGCCGTAACTGGCAAAACCTGGCATAAGCTGAAAAGCGAGTGGTTACGGCGTAACCACAGAGATGGTATTACGCCGTAATTCTTAATGCGTCAAGAATTCTGCTGCTAAAAGGTTGGTTACGGTGTAATCACATAGATGAGTTACGCCGTAACTCTGGTCAGATCAGCAAACTGCAGCAACAATTACTTCCTCGTTTCCTGCAAAAATGGTTAGAAAACACAAAACCCTACAGAAATGGAAATAAAAAAAAAGAAAGGGAAAATTCGGGTTGTCTCCCGAAAGAGCACTTTTCTTTATTTACGAGTCTTTAAGTTAGACTCAGAGCCGCGGGGCTTCTATGGGGGCCTTTGGACTTCCCCGACCTCTTTAATATCTTTCATCAAGTTATGCCTCATCGACATTCGTGGCCGTTCAGAGGTATTCATTAGTTTCGATTTTCCGAATTTTACAAAATTTTTCCTCCGGTCCCAAGTGGTAGCGAGTGAATTCGTATTTTTCGACAATAATAGGTGGTGGTCTCTTGTAGGGAATCCCAAGGAGTTTGCACCTCCTTTGCTCATAAGCTTCATCGTCAGGATCAGTAAACTCCTCATTCCCTTGCAATTCAAGGTAATCTAGGATCCCTTCAATGTCATCGTCATCAGAAGCTGTACCCTTAAACCATTCTTCATTGAGCAGATTCTCCACTAGTACACGCTTGCATTCTTCTTTTTCATCTCTAACCAACTCCTTGTCATCCTCAATTGTTATTTCACTCATGTTGTTCAGAATTTCGTTGTTTGAATTTTCTCGATCCATGTACTCCTTCGAAATCTTCTCTTTGGTTAACGTGTCCACATGTCCATACTTAATCTTCACCCAACTATCGAATCCTAGGTTGTCCAGCCAAGGAAAACTCGTTCTCTCCTCATCATTGGTTGAGGACCAAAAGAATTCGTCTTTTCCTATTCTCCCAGAGCTGCTTCCCCCGTTACACATATCGTCATAAGGGTTGCATGACGCCCATAAAATTTCCCTAGGAGATTTTACTCTTTCGCACCAGTGACTGCGTATTTCCTTGATGTCAGTTTCACTTAAATGCTCATCCATGCAGTAGATGTCTTTATTAGCCACTTCCTCTTTCTGAATGTGCTCCTTGTAATCAATTTTTAGCTTCTTAAGAAGATTCGGGTTAATATTGGCATCCCCGAATTGTATTGCGTACCAGTCATCAAATGCCAAGTCACCGAACTTTATACAATGTCTTTCACACTCTTGAGGGCATTTCCACTCTTCCTCTCTTTCACTATCCCCGCCATTGCAATACTCGCTGAAGGGGTTGCATGTAGGCCATGCTCGTGTGGACTCCTCGTCAGTTATGATGACCGGAGTACACCAGTGAGTGATAAGCGGCTCTTCTTCATCTTTTAAGGAGAGTTTCTCGAGTCTTTCATCATTAGTATATGCAGGCCACATAAATTTGTTATGGTTGATCCTATCCTTATTGCTTCCTCTATCACAAACCTCATTTCTCGGGTCACACGAGGCCCAAAGATCATACCAATCTCCCTTAGCAACTGGTATCATTTTGCACCAGTGATATTTCCTCTTAGATCTGGGCAGAGGGCACAAGTCAATGTCGTGGGATCAGTCGTTTCTTGATTCATCCACTTCGAGGAATTTTTCTGCCCACGTATCCCAGTTACGTTGTAACTGAGATTCTTTGTTACGGCGTAATTCGTTAGAGTTGTTTTCCTCAGTATTCTTTATAACCCCGTTATCGCTGTCAAAAACATAGTTACGCCGTAACTCATAAGGCAGGTTACAGCGTAACTCAGATCTGTCGACGAGATCAACCCCTGAATCCGTATCATTGGCCTGAACCTTCGAGTTATCATCAGCAAAAATCACTTTACATCCTATAGCTGGTTTTGATCCTTCGGGTTTATTGTTATTCATCCTTACTTTTTCACTGAGCTTTTCCACCATAGATTCAAGGTTTTTTAGGGTTGTGTCGTGCTTGGAAAGGTTTCTGTCAGTGTTTTCCTGGAATTCTTTTAACCACTCATCTTGCTCCTTTTGTCTTTGGGCTGAAGTCTCCAGGAACTGGTTGATTGTTTCTTCAAGACTGGGCTTTCTTTCTCCATAAGGCCCACGTTTGTAATTTCCACGATACCCGTTATTATTTTGATTATCTCCGTAAAACAGTCGATTTTCTCCATACTTGGCTTCTTCAATATTTTCTTCGTCGACATGAGGACAATTTTTCATGAGATGTCCTCCTCCACAGCTTTCACAACCCACTTGGATGGCATGAACGGTTTCTTTGACCTTCAGCATATCTCGACTAAGATTTTCAATTTTACTAGCGATTGCTGCAATTTCGTCAAAAATTCCGCTTTGGTTTCTTTTACTTCCTCCGTCATGCCATTTTTGAGAGTGATCTGCCATTTTTTGAATGGCTTCAATTGCAAGAGTAGGGGTCATGTTCGGGATGGGTCCTTGATAGTCTAGCATCTGCCTTGTAGTTACGTTAATTCCTTTGTAGAAGATGTTGACCTTTTGCTGGTTGTTCAGATCATTTGTAGGACATTTATAAAGGAGATCGTTATATCTATACCAGGCTTGGTACAACGTTTCGTCGCCTTCTTGCTTGAAATTATGGATTTCCAAAAGCTGGTTAGAAATCTTCGATGGCTGACAATATCTCTGAATAAAGTCCTTCTTAAGAAGGGCCCAAGTATTAACTGCCCCGGCGGGCAATCTTTCAATCCATCTTCTGGCAGCTCTAGTAAGAATCATTGGGAACACCCTTAGCATAACAGCATCATGAGACACGCCTGGAATGTTGAAAAGGCTTGCGATGTGTAGGACATTTTCAACGTGCTCATATGCATCTTCATCCCTGTTTCCTGAAAAAGGTTAGCACGAAGCTCCCTCATAAATTGGTCTTTGATTTCGAAACGGACATCCGCTCCAATTACCGGTCTTACGAGACCCGACCCTTGTTCCACTCTTGTCAATGCCAAATATTCCTCAAGAGTGAGGTCATCGATGTTAACAACTTCCATGGTACCTGAAAACTTAAAATATGATCGTGAGAAAAGTTTAAAATTAAATGAAAGACTTAATATTAATCCTAATATAACTCCCCGGCAGCGGCGCCAAAAATTTGATACAGGTTTTACTGACCAGGTTTTAATATTTATAAAGTCTTGTTATACTGATAACATCAAATAGTCCTGAATATTAAGTGTCAATTTCCCCCGATAATGCTCGTTATTTATATCATTTATATGGATTTACGCTTGTTTACCATTGTTTTCCACTTTCAGGCAAATTACGAGCATTGGAGCTAAAGAGACGCGGAAATGGAAACATTACAAAAGATTTATCACAATATGCCTATTTTGAAGAAGTTACGGCGTAACTCCTCTCTCACATTACGCCGTAAATATTGCGTGACCCAGAATACCAACTTATCAAGAGGTTACGACGTAACTCTTCCCAAAGGTCACGACGTAACTCCATTAGGTCAAAAGAGGTTTCACGCCGCTGTTATTTACGCCATAACTACTGCATCACTTACGACGTAACCGAGTTTATTGAAGACTATGGCGTAACCACTTATAAGGTTACGCCGTAACTAGCAGATCTAGTGCATTTACGAAGAAATAGAAGGTTACGGCGTAACTCCTCTATTGGTTACGCCGTAACCCAGACCTGGCCTATAAATACCCCACGAATTCCAGCATTTCAAAGCATCCCATTCCACACGCAACACTCTGAGAACGTGGGAAAAAGCTCAAGGCAGGTCTAGGGGAGCATACGGAGCTGTTTCCAAGGGAGAAGTCACACCATTACGATAAGCTTTAGCGTTTTATATTTCTTTTACTTTCAATTCATGTATTTTGTACTTTTGAATATTGAATTGATTTGCATGATTAATATGAGCGGCTAAGCACCCTTTGGTGCTAGCCTAGTTATGATTCCTTAATTGTTTTGTTTGCGTTTACCTTTACTTCCGTGCAATTATTTCTAAGTGTATGCATGCATAGTTCTTTGGTAGTCACCCTTGGTTCGGTAGTTTTGAATGGCGGTAGAGGCCAATTGCCTAGGAGATATGACCAACTGACCCTAGGTGAGCGGACTGAGACGGGAAGGGTAAGATATGACCAACTGACGACCCTTTCTACTTGTGCGATTTGACCAACTGATCACCTATCGTTTGGATGAACTTAAGAATTGGGGGGGGGGGGGGGGGTGTAGTGTCTAAGTTCCTAACGGCCGGGCACTCACTATTTAGAATCTAGCATGTAGCGGTACTTAATGACTTGGCTTAGGGGACCAGGAACAACATGACTTATGACGGTGCACCTGATTTCTCATGTGGTGGCATCTTTGCTGATAGGTTAGGGCGAATTGACCAAATGATGTCCTCTCGAATTTGACCCCACCTGAAGTAATTGGAAGTAGGTAGACGTAGACATAACTTGCTAGGAGGATTGACTAGGTTAGCACCACTATTCCTCTATTGATTTCCCTTTACCATTTATCTGCTTTTATTTTATTCTGCATTAGTAGTTTAATTAATTAAATCCCTATCGAAACCATTATTATTCTGTGACAATTAGACTTAGTAATAATCCAACACACATAGCTCTTGGGACGACCTCGTCTTTACCATTTACTACACTACACACGACCGGGTACACTGCCCGTTAGTGCATTAGGGTAGACCATAGGTATAGCGAGACACTATAAATATTAAGACCTGGTCAGTAAAACCTGCATCAAGTTTTTGGCGCCGATGCCGGGGAGTTATATTAGGATTGATATTAAGTCTTTCATTTCGTTTTTAAACTTTTCTCACGATCATATTTCAAGTTTTCAGGTACCATGGAAGTAGTTAACATCGATGACCTCACTCTTGAGGAATACTTGGCGTTGACTAGAGCAGATCAAGGGCCGGGTCTGGTAAGACCGGCAATTGGAGCGGATGTTCGTTTCGAAATTAAACACCAATTTATGAGGGAGCTTTGCGCTAGCCTTTTCAACATTCCGGGCATGTCTCATGATGCTGTTATGCTTAGGGTATTCCCAATGACTCTTGCTGGAGCAGCCAAATATGGATCGAAAGATTGCCCGCCGGGGCAGTTAATACTTGGGCGCTACTAAAGAAACACTTTATTCAAAGATATTGCCCGCCATCAAAGATTTCTAATCAACTTTTGGAGATCCATAATTTCAAACAAGAAGACGACGAAACTCTGTATCAAGCTTGGGACAGATACAACGATCTTCTTTATAATTGTCCTACCAATGATCTAAATAACCAACAGAAGGTCAATATTTTCTACAAAGGAATAAATGTAACTACAAGGCAGATGCTGGACTATCAAGGACCTATCCCGAACATGACTCCTACTAGTGCAATTGAAGCCATTCAAAAAATGGCGGACCACTCTCAAAAATGGCATAACGGTGGGTGTAAAAGAAACCAAGGCGGAAGTTTCGACAGAATTGCAGCAATCGCTAATAAAATTGAAAGTCTCAGTCGAGATATGCTGAAGGTCAGAGAAACCGTTCATGCCATCCAAGTGGGTTGTGAAAGCTGTGGAGGAGGACATCTTACGAAGAATTGTCCTCATATAGACGAAGAGGATATTGAAGAAGCTAAGTATGGAGAAAATCGACCATTTTACGGTGATAATCGAAATAGTAATGGTTATCGTGGAAATTACAACCGTGGGCCTTATGAAGAAAGAAAGCCCAGTCTTGAAGAAACAATTAATAAGTTTCTGGAAAATTCAGCCCAAAGACAAAAGGAGCAAGATGAGTGGTTGAAGGAATTCCAGGAAAACACTGACAGAAACCTTTCCAAGCACGACTCAACTCTGAAAAACCTAGAATCCATGGTGATAAAGCTCAGTGAAAAAGTAAGGAGAAATAACGATAACCCTGAAGGATCTAAACCAGCTATGGAATGTATGGTAATTTTTTCTGATGATAACTCAAAGATTCAGGTCAATGATACGAATTTAGGGGACGATTTTGTCGACAGATCCGAGTTACGCCGTAACATGCCTAATGAGTTACGGCGTAACTTTGTGTTTGACAGCAACAACGGGGTTGTAAAGAATACTGAAGAAAGAGACTCTAACGAATTACGCCGTAATCAAGAATCTCAGTTACGGCGTAACTGGGATACATGGGCAGAAAAATTCCTTGACATGGACGAGTCAGAAAAACTCGAGGAACTCTCCCTTGAAAATGAAGAAGAGCCACTTATCACTCATTGGTGTACTCCTGTCGTCATTACCGATGAGGAGACCACAAGGGCATGGCCTACATGCAGCCCCTTCCACGAGTATTATAATGGAGGAGACGATGAAAGAAACGAAGAATGGACATGCCCTCAAAAGCATGAAAGACATAGTATTAAATTCGGTGATTTGGCCTTTAAATATTGGTACGCAATTCAATTTGGGGATGCCAAGATCAATCCAAATCTTCTTATGAAGCTAAAAATTGATTACGCGGAGCACATTCAGAAAAAGGAAGAGACTAATAAAGACATATACTACACGGATGAGCATTTAAGTGAAACTGACAACAAGGAATTACGCAGTCACTGGTGCGAAAAAGTAAAATCTCCTGGGGAAATTTTCTGGGCGTCATGCAACCCGTATGACGATATGTGTAATGGGGGAAGCAACTCTGGAAGATTAGGAAAAGATGAATTCTTTTGGTCCTCGACCAATGATGAGGAGAGAACGAGTTTGCCTTGACTGGACAACCTAGGTTTTGATAGTTGGGTGAAAATTAAGTATGGACATGTGGACACATTAACCAAAGATAAGATTTGTAAGGAATACATGGATCGAGAAAATTCAAACGACAAAAGTCTCAACAACACGAGTAAAATAACAATTGACAATGACAAAGAGTGGGTTAGTAATGATAAAGAAGAATGCAAGCGCGTTCTAGTGGAGAATCTGCTCGATGAAGAATGGTTCAAGGACACTGCTTCTGATGACGATGATATCGAAGGGGTGCTAGATTACCTTGTGTTGCAAGGAAATGAGGAGTTCACTGATCCCGATGATGAAGCTTACGAACAAAGGAGGTGCTCCCTACAAAATACCACCTCCAATTATTGTCGAAAAATATGAATTCACTCGCTACCACCTGGGACCAGAAGAGAAATTTTGTAAAGTCCGAAAAATTGAAACCATTGAATACTTCCGAACTACCTCGAATGTTGCATGGATGAGGCATTATTTGATGAAAGATATTGAAGAAGTCGGGGATGTTCAAAGGCCCCCATAGGATCCCCGCGGCTCTGAGTCTAACTTAAAGACTCGTTAATAAAGAAAAGTGCTCTTTCGGGAGACAACCTGAATTATTCCTTTCTTTTGTTTTTATTTCCTTTCTATTGGGTTTTGTGTTTTCTAACCATTTTTGCAGGAAACGAGGAACTAATTGCTGCTGCAGTTGCTGATCTGAACAGAGTTACGGCGTAACTCATCTTGGTGATTACGCCGTAACCAACATTTTTGTAGGATCGTTATATTATTGTGTTTGATGATTCAGGTGGTCTTGGATGATGGAAATACATGTTAGCCATTAGAGAGAGAAATGATAAGAGAGGGTGTTCTTGGTAGAGACTTGTAGCACAAATTATGAAAGGTTAGATTATGAAAGAAAGCACCACCCCTTCCAAGGAGGGAAGGGGTATTTGTAGTTACAAGACTACACGACCTCCTGACGGCCTGTGGATCAGGTATACAGTGGGTAAAGACCCGTCCTTCCTCCACGATGTTGCACTAATCTAAACTACGCTACTAATTAACTAATTAACTACTAAATAACGTAACAAACGATATGTCTACAAGCTAACTTATGCTAGATAATACTTGGGGTGACCGACACTTTACTTATGGAATTTCCAATTCCTAACAATCTCCACCTAAGGGAGGTCACCCCATGTTTTACATTTTGAATCTTAGCATTCTATTCTTGACTTCGTTCTTGAGCTCGTAGACTTTAATTCTTCAACTTCCGTATCATTGTGCTTAAGCAGTGACTCTTCATAGTCCGATTATATTGTACTTTGAGTGGAGGCCTTTAACTGATCCACATCTTTGATGATCTTTGAGCATTCTTTGAGATCATCAGCCACATCAAATCTCTCTGGATCATCCATAGTTGTGTTGCCATCATGTGATGTTGTTACTTTTGGACCGACATGCTCACACTTTTGGATCATGACATCTTTCCATCAGAGTTGCGGAAGCTTTACTGGTTCATGATATTTGCAGCAGCGTAGCAGAAGCATAATATAAAAATATCAGAGCCAGGTTATGTAGATATGCACCAGTCATGATTTCTTCAATTAAGTGTGGATGCTGTGAGCATGCGGCTTTGGATTGACTCCTCAATTCTGATCAGCTGCAACCGTCCAAATGTACCTGCAAACAACAGTTAGTAATAAAACACACGAAAGTGTCTTTGATCACTTTCGTTGAATTGAGGTACACGGCCCACGGTTCCCCGTTGATCAGTACAAGTACTGCCTGTGATCAGGTATAATTCCGAAGAATCTCCTTGACAGGGTTTCGCAGCTGCTCTAGCCATTCTCAAACCGGAACGTCTCAAAGAAGACAACACGGAGTGAGTGAACCAGCAAATTGAGATTTACTGATTGATTTAAAATGATTTGAAAACAATCGCGTATTGCTTGAAGAAAGAGTTTTGAAATACGACGAAGGTTTTATAATAAAGTTCAATTATCAATCATAAATACCCTTTTATTTTGAAAACATAATACACAGTCGAAGTGCTAGAGAAAAGAGTTTTTGAGCACAACGACCGGTTTTTCAAAGGTACCCGTCAATCCATTTCCTGGACCAAGGTTGATTCAATAATGAATCGCCCCATTGTTTCTATCCAGTTGTCACAAGCTTGATCTTTTGCAAGATCTCACATGTCACCCACCAAGAGCTTGTTTGATGTTGGCTCTAGAAGGATTTCCATCTTCATCGTGAATATTTTCATATCACTCGGATGTTCTGGCAATACCACAAGGATAATGCGTAGGACTCTTAATATATATTTACTTTCCACATTGTGTGAAACAGAAAGTCATCATTAACATTGTGTCCTAATGAGATATTGTGGATGATCTCTTGGCTCTACACTCAATTGTGCACATTTGGTTTCCTATGTCGGAGACTAGGGAGAGGGTCTCCTTCTTCAATATCAACAATATCTAAGAGAAAGTCGATAGATTATGTCGGTTCCCCGTGAGAATGAAACAAGCCCTTTTTAGAGGAACTTGAGTAGCTTGGGAAGTTTAGTGCAGTGCGTCACTGGGTCCATGACGTCTTGTCTTCAATACCAGTGTTACCTTAGCAACCACCAGTAGCATATGTATTGAACCCGGTTTCTGCCCTAAGGTTGAATTATTGGAGGGCTATTTCTTTTCACCCTTTTTACATTCATTTCTTTTTCATTCTTCAACCCTTTCAGTGCTTACGAAGACTTCATAACTAGAACCTTGTTGGGTTTATTCCAGTTCTAGCTCTATCTCAGTCCGCACTCTTCCCAAATCTCACTTTTCTCCTTTTTTCATCATACCTAAGGACTTCTACACTATCTAGTGGATTGTCCCTGGGTAGATCCCTCCGGCTCTGGCGGGATCGTGGGAACGAATACCTAACCTCACCATCCTTATAACTCCATGCATAAAGTAAAATGGTCGGTCTTTTAGTACAGTTCATTCTTCCTTAAAACCGATTGAAAAATCATTTGGAAAATCAATCAAGGTACTTGTGATATAACATCAAAGCATTTTGTACCTTAATTGTTTTGATCTTTTAGAAATGCTCCCCCTCAACATGTGCATATGATTTTATAAATTGTTTAGCACATGGAGGCAAAAGTTCTTTTGAAATAAATTCTTGATCATAATTTCCATGGAAAAAGCCATTTGATTTTCTTTGGTAAATTCTCCCCCTCAATATGTGCATAGGATATTTGAAATCATTTTATCACATAGAGGCAAGAGTTCTTTAAAGTACTTCCACGATCACAATATGCCACAGAGAAAACCTTTAAAACTCAATCAAGGTACTTATGATAAAACATTGAAACCTTTGTACCTTGATAGTTTATTTTCTTTTGAAATGCTCCCCCTCAATATGTGCATCGAGATTCGAAAGCGTTTAGCACATATGAGAGAGCAGCCTGCACACTTGAATCAAAACGATCACCTTTTATCAAATTTTATTATTAAATCACAATTTCTCCCCCGATCAAAAATATCAAACCCTTTGAGATTTTGGATCTCAAGTGATTTAATAAGGTTTTAGAAAACATGGGAGAATATGTACCTGATTTAAAAGCTCTTCTGGTTTATGGTTAAATGCTCATCCACAATCATGTGCATTATGTATTTCAAAATCGTTTGGCACATGAAGGAAGGAGTGCTTTAGAAACAATCACCCTTTTAAAACCGTTTTGAGATTTAAATCACGATCTCTCCCCCGATCAAAAATTTCAAACCAATTGAGATTTTTGATCCCGATTGATTTAAATTATTTGGAAAATTTTGGGGAAAGATGTGGCTTGATTCAATTTTGAAGAATGATTAAAATGGACCAATTTTAGACATTAAAGATTGTTAGTGTCAGATATGATAGTTTTAAGAGATCTTTTAGTAAAATAAAACATTTTCACAATCAAACAAGAACAGAAAAAATTTCATTTTGAAAGATCTTTGGGTTTTAAAGAAAATCATACCATGACATAACATTAAATCTTTAGATCACCACATTTTTGTACAATCCGGACTTTTATGAAGAAATATTGTTTGAAAATATTTTATTTTAAATCACTCTCCCCCTCAATCGATGACCGTAGTCGATGATTGAGTGACTTAAGTTTTGATAAAATGAAGTCCGATGATTTTCAAAATTAAGTCCAATTAATTTTCAAAACAATATTTTCCATTTTCAAAACAATTTATTCAAATTTTTCAAAATTGTTTAAAAATGGTATCCTGCACAACGATACGTTAGGTGGTAGATATGCTTTTGTTGTTGTTGCTGAGGGTTGGAAGAAAACCATCTGCAGATGCAATGAGACTTCTTACGTTTCATTTTTTTATGCCAACTGAGGTCAAATTAAGCTCCGTTTCTTCATTTGATGACGAAGAAAACCATATGCTGATGCAGTGAGACCTCTTACGTTGCATTTCATGCCAACTCTCCATAGAAGTCAAATTAAGCTCCGTTTCTTCATTTGTCAGCCCAAGATATAGTTACCCTTTCCTTTCGGAATCCAATCATATTCATTTGTGGGATCCGGATCGGGAACATTCTTTTATACCAGTATACTTGCATATGTTAGTAGACATACAAACAGATATATGGTGGTCGACATCACCCAAACAGCAATCGACTAATAAAAGTCAATTCAACATTTTAGTCAGATCACATAAGGTATGGAATTTATGTGTTTATCAAACTCTAATCATCTAATCCTAACAATCATATACTAAATTCCTAGTCCTTCGACATAGGCAAATATCATTTTTGATATAGCACGTAGGATAATTAGATAAGTCCGATAGATGAAATAAAATTGAAAAACATTCTCCCCCTCAATCAATGACTCATTTCATAAAAAGTTTTAAAAGCGCTGAAGTCATTGATTGAGTTTGCAAATTTTATGAAAACTCTGAAACTGATTGTTTTTTAAAGCAACTCATTTACCACCATTTTGTTAAAACAAAAGTTTTTCTGAAGAATTTTTGAAGGAAACATATTTGAGTAGGAACAGCAGTCCTTCGACATACTTTCCTCATTTTGTTTTAGGATAAGTGCACGAAATATTTTGAAAATAGGTTTAGCGCAGCACTTTCCTTTCTTGAAGAGCGGGTTGCTATCAGAAATAATAGCAAACCATGGTTTAAGCACGGGTTACAGTCTGAAGTAACTACAAGCCATTGTTTAAGCACGGGTTACAGTCTGACGCAACTGTAAGCCATATGATTTGTGACATGTTTTGAAAAGAAATATTTACACCTTCTGCTCGAACTTCATATATGGTCCCGTGTCATTGTTGAATGACATTTCTAAGACCGCAGATGTTATCGATACCAGAAGACATGTCTTGAAAAAAAACATATTTTAGGTATTTTTAAATTTTCTGATTTTTATGGGTTGTTGTTGATTTTATATTTTTCTATTTTCTTTTTGTTGGTTTTATATTTTTGTATTTTGTTTTTAATAACTATTTACAATGATAGAGAAGATGATATAGTTAAAGAGGATGATGATACGAGTACCGAGATAAGGATATCGAGCAGCCCCGTTGTAGAAGATAGAAGTCATCATCTCTTAAACATTCACCACCAAAGCTTCCGAGGCTCCAGAATAGAAGATAGAACATGAGCCTTTGAGAAAGAGAGACTTTGGCAGCTTCCCCCCAAACCGAAAATCCATTGGATGAGCAGATTCGAAGCTCTATTTCAAGCTTGCCTTAGCCAGGTGCACAGAGAAGCACACCATTATCATAAATCCTGCTGCTCCTTTTAAGAACGATAATCGAGATTCTCCATTCGGGGTTATATCATCAAGAAGAAGAACAACAACGTATCATCCCACATTTGAATACCTCTTCTCAAATTTATTTTCCACTGAAGTCTGAAGCGATCCATTCCAAAAGGTGTCAAGAGAACAATTCCCCCAAGTAGTTGAATTGATGCAGTCAGTCTTTTTGTATAATGCTCAAGAACTCGAAGTACCCGAATGCCCAAAGAGAGAATAACCGATAACATTGAAGAAGCAGGCCGAATCATTGATTATCTTTGCGGATGACAATCTCTGCGGATGTCAACTCCGGAATAAGTGATTATATCTCTGAATCATTGATTAAGCCCTCAAGTGAGACAGATGAGCGTCCCCAATGTACACAATCTCTCTCCCCTGATGAATGCGATATCATCATCACACACTTGTGTACCTCTTTTATCATCAGAAACTAACTCTTCTATCTCTTCCCCCACATAGTTGGAATAAGAACACTAAACGCCATGAGTCAAACCTTGAGTGTCTCTGCTGTAATGACATTCGTCTTCTCGGGATATCTTCAATCACTTAGAAGTATTAAGTTCATCAAGTTTACTCGCGTTTAGATGCTTGTCTCCTTCCCCCTTGCTGGTTTTGACACTTCAGAATCAGCAACATATTATAAGCCCAAATACTTAAAATCTTTTGAGAAGACCAACATAAGCTCAGATGTATTTGTGAGAATAAACTTGCTAAAGAAATACGTGAGCATTTCTAATTGGGGATTGAATCTAACATTTCACTCTACCCCATTTAGTGCTCTCCCCTAAACTGACAATCTTTATGATGAGTGCCCGAAATAAGAAGAAGTCTTTAGATCGTTAAATGCAATTCGTCTTTTAGTCTTCTAACATGTAGCAGAAAATGTAGAACCGACTGTAGAATCGACCTTCTTCAAGATTGTACAGTTGGGGAATAGATAGTTAACATCTTCATCACACCAAAAAGCATTCCCGTTAACTTATATGTAGCAAATCCCCTTAACTCAAATCCCTCCCAATCAAACAAGAACAGAGAGATGTTCATCAAAGAAATCAGCCCAGCAACTGGAAGCACTTTGTCATTAATCAAATCAGCCCGTGTGAAGATGTTAACCAACGGCTCTTAGAAGAAAACTACATGTGAAGATGACCCGATAAGAAGAAGCTCGGTTCTTACATGAGTTTGGAGCCGTTTTGACCATTTATTCTCAGATAACAATCAACCATGCAGTAAATTCACACTTCTTCTCCCCCTCAAGAATTGCATACGGAGTTGCCATTCTTGATTGAATAAGTGAAATCATCCAAATGTAGTCTATTCACACTTCTCCCCCCGCAAAATTAGCACATGATGTCGCCATCGTCATTATAGTTGAGCAAGTGGAATCAGAAAACAATCAACTGTAGCCCGGTTCACTTGATAATTGAAAGCACATGGAAAAATCATGAATCATGTTGATGAGAATGGTCATAATTGAGAAGATTTCTCTTCTTCAGAAGATAAAGCACACTGAAACGTACACTTTTCTTTTCTCTAGAGTACGAGGCTTGAACTGTTGTGTTATAACCACTTTGGTTTCAGTGAATATCTGTTTTAGGGGAACATACAGCGGTTCATCAATGGTTCATTATCCAACGTCAACAATATCATCAACAATCCAATACACACTTTGGTAAACACATCTTCCACATATTCTGACGGCTATTGCTATGACCACTTGGTGAAGTAAACCCGATATACCAAACTTGATTATGAAGTAGAATTCCCTAGATTTGTTACTTAAGCTTGTACTAATCCTCATGAAAAAGAAACGGTGTACCCAATGTACAAAACCTCTTGACATTCTCAACTGTGTGAGACACCGAAGTGATAGCTACATTGTGGGTTAAGCGAGAAAGAAGCACAACCGTAACTAAATAGCCAAGTCTTTATCAAACTCAATAAACGCTCAAACAAGTCTTCTTCGCGAAGGGTAGAAAGAAAGAAGACATAATAAGTAAATGCATCCGGAAAATGTCACTTCAAACCCATATAAGAAATACCGAACAAACAACCCGTAGTCAACATTTTCAATAAACACTTCAAGCCGTGATGCAATATTCTTCGTGAAAATGTATACACCAAACTGTCATGAGCACAACAACAACTCTCATTATCAAACCAAATCTCAACACATCTCATCATCATCAAATCTCTTTAACAAATCACATCATCAATACTCATGATCAAATCTTATAACCCAACAAATCTCTTAATCAAAATGCACCAACAGAATATAAATCGCAACTCGAGAATATTTGATTCATAAGATTAATTATTCTTTCCACGTTGAAGCTCAAATATCCTAATAAGTGTAATCGACCCATGAATAAAATACTACTTGAGACCCGATTCATATCATTTTCTTAAATAAATTTGATCCAAAATTTGCTCACAATTATTGACTTACTATCCGACCAAAATTAGCACAAGCCAAATACATCATAAAATGCATGTCCATAAAACCTTCGAGCATTAGACGGCCCATGATATTAAAGTACATGATTGGTCCAATAAACACTACTAACGTCTAAATCATCCTTACGAACATGTATAAAAATCACAGGCCCAAGTCCAAAAATAACACAACATGATAAGATTTAAGGCCCAAAGCCATGTTTCTTACTGAAGCCCACGAGTGATAATACCGATCCAGTAGTAGAATAGATTTAGAAACCGGTTAAAAGCCATGTATAACCCTAATATTGGGGATTATATAAGACCACTAATACCACTCAACCCTAATTTCATTCACCCAAAAATCACCGCCTCTCTCTAAAACTCTCAAACAACAACCAGTCACCATCATCCTCAAAACATGTCACAAACCCTAATTTCACCACATATTAGGTCCGCCCCCTCCTAAATAATCTCACAAGCAGGAACGCAACATCAACTATCATTCTCCTCTCATTACCTCGCCACAGGGATGGCATGAGGGTCTAAATTAGCCATGAAATTAACTTCAAATGAGCACATGTAGGTTAACTTAGTTCCCTTTTAAATGATAATCGAACCAAGAAAAATGAATTAGCATTTTTGTTATATTCATTTTCTTATAATTCGTACATAATCACTCTGGTCATTGATGATTAATGTTCTTCTCATGTGCAAGGCCTTTGAGGCATAAAAATACTTTGTATGGCACGAGAAAATGAATCTGAGACCTTGAATTAACCGTAGTACACCCTTTAATCGAACATGGATTTGAGGATGAAACCATTTCTTGGTTTTGTTCTTAATTCAATATGTTCTGATATTATCATTAAGACCTAGATCTATGAGGCATATGTACTTATGTGAATAGATCGTTTGAGATCTATGTGTTTGACAAACCATTCACATAAGGTACAAGGCTGAGATCGAAGCTTGTAACATGTTTGAGTCATGGGTCTTTGATCAGTGATGAAGTTTTTCCATTTCGTGAGTGAGACGTATGAAAGTCTTGATGCAATTTTTTTGATAACCACGAGATAACAAAAAAAAACAAGCTGAGATCGGTTGATATTATGTTGTGACTTGTACTTACTTTAAGTTTGTTTCGAGTATTGTTAATTAAAATGGAGTTGGAATAGGATTTGTAGATGTAAGGTTACTGAAATATCATTTGAGTTTTGGGTTAGAACAAAGTCAAAGTCTAGAGTTGTTTTTGTATTTGGAATATGTTGTTGATGTCGTGGTCAATGGTATAACAGGTCTTCTTCTTCTACCTTTCTGTTTCTGTCAAGTCCCTAGCAGAGATTAGGGTCAAGTCGCTAGCATAAGTCGCTAGACCAAGTCGCTACCAGTTAAGGGTTATGAGTCAAGTAGCTACATCACATACAAGTCGCTACATCTCGTTAAATAACAAGTCGCTAGGTCTGTAGATGTGGCAACTCGCTGCCCAATATTCAATGAATCCAGTAACAAGTCGCTAGGTCTGTAGATGTGGCAACTCGCTGCCCAATATTCAATGAATCCAGACAAGTTGTAAATACAAGTCGCCACCAGTACATGAGACAAGTCGCTAGCAGTGATGACAAACAACTCGCTAACAAGATTCAATGGATCTGGACAATTAGTGACAAGTCACTAGGAAGAAGCTTTATAACCATTTCGTACTTAAACCCAGAAAAAAGTGTCAAATAAAGCTCTATTTACCCGGTTTGACAACAAATATAGACCAAAATAACCACTTTGACTTCATGGAAATTATATAGTTTGACCACAAGTTGCTATCAAGAAAAAAATACTACAAGTCGCTAGTAAGAAGCATGTTTAAAACAGTTTCAACATAAAACCTGCTCAAAGTTTGATATAGATTCAAAAATGTTAACCAAAACAGTTTAAACAAAGTAGCTTAAACCAGACCACCAAGTAATACCAACAGATTCATGACAAAAACAGCTTATGACATCCATAAAATAGTCAACAGAATCAGAACCACAACAAAACATGCATCAATCCACGAATCAAAACACTTCAAAACAGCCAACCCATCCAAGAAACCGTATAAACCACATACAACAAACCATATAAAACCATACGAATCACCAAAAAACAATACAACCTGGCTTTGATATCATTTGTAGGATCGTTATATTATTGTGTTTGATGATTCGGGTGGTCTTGGATGATGGAAATACATGTTAGCCATTAGAGAGAGAAATGATAAGAGAGGGTGTTCTTGGTAGAGACTTGTAGCACAAATTATGAAAGGTTAGATTATGAAAGAAAGCACCACCCCTTCCAAGGATGGAAGGGGTATTTATAGTTACAAGACTACACGACCTCCTGACGGCCTGTGGATCAGGTATACAGTGGGTAAAGACCCGTCCTTCCTCCACGGTGTTGCACTAATCTAAACTACGCTACTAATTAACTAATTAACTACTAAATAACGTAACAAACGATATGTCTATGAGCTAACTTATGCTAGATAATACTTGGGGTGACCGACACTTTACTTATAGAATTTCCAATTCCTAACAATTTTAGCAGCATAATTCTTGACGCATTACCAATTACGGCATAATACCATCTCTGTCGTTACGCCGTAACTACTCGCTTTACAACTCATACCAGGTTTTGCCAGTTACGGCGTAACTCCCTCATAGGAGTTACGACGTAACTCTCCTCTGCTTTAATTCTTTGATTTTAAAACAAAGTAACCTTGTATTAGTTTTTAAATAAACTTTGTGGGTGTGTTCCCTGTAAACCCTCACGAGACTTCACTCGCCACTTAGGACACCAAGTGGTTTAAAAGGCTTGTTGCATTCGCTAAATGCAACCATGATTCCTACGAAAGTGAGTTAGGTTTGTTTTTCATTTTATTTTTTTCTTTTTAGTATTATGCTTGTCGGTATTGTGATTTCAGGGATTGAAGTTTTTTCATGATGCTTAAACGAAGGCACGGTTCTTTCTCGTGGGCCTTCTTCTTTTTGGAGCAAATTTCAGGAAAGTTCTCGCTCCAATTCTACCTTTCTCTTCACCTTTATTTTAATGCCTAGTACAAAAGGGACTTTGTACAATTCAAGTCGGGGGACGGGAGTAGAATTATCTCTTGAACTTTATTTCGCCCTCATTTTTCTAGTTTATTTTGAAATTTTTTGCCATTTTTAAAAATTTGACATGTTTATCCGAACCTAACTAGATTAGACCTTAGCCGAGCACATACAACCCTTGACATTACATGGTGAGATTAGCCTTATACATTTCCTATATTTTACCCCAAATCCACCAAATTATGAGTGTGCCGGTAGCTTGTAACTTTAGAACTTGGCCTTTGCATCATTTCAAGACCATAGACGAGGTATGTTGAGTTAGCTCGATGTATTTGGACTTTTCAGTTTTAGAAGGCAATATTATAGGATTATCACTCAAACAACCTACCATTGTGAGTCTATCGATTAGTCACCTCGACTTTTTGACCCCCATGTGAAACCCTTTTGTTGCACTCCCCTTTAGTGCAAGATACCCTTAGATACACCCTTCTGAGCCATTCCTTTCATTTTGTCAACCCAATATATTGTTTCGTTACACCTATACACCTTAGCCTACCCTGTAGTCTTTATTTGTGATTGGGAAGTAATCATTTGCCTAAGTTCAAGGTTCGAGTGGAAAGGTTTAGAAATCACGCTTTCATCGACGACATTTATGAAGATCATTGAAGACCCCCCGAATTCCCATTGTTCATCTCAAGTGGAGGGATGTTATGTTATTATGTTAGATTCAAAAAAAAAAAAGTTGATTGAGTTATGATGTTGTAAAGTACGATGTTATAAGCACTGTAGTATGAGCTTTATTGATTAGTATCGAGGAGGCCACCTCGGTCACATTTGAAGATTGGAGTTGGTAGTTTTGCCAACAGAAGAAGAAAAGGTAGTATGCCCATCACGACGTCCTCTAATGACGCATCTACCTTACATTTCATGATCCGGTCTCTAGACTTCTAAGCTTGAACTTTGGGCGGACGGTAAGTGGTGATGACTTGGTTATAGATTTAGACTACCTGCTTGTTTTTCATTTTACACCAATTATATATCACATGTCTTATCCTACCCTTTTAGTCATGAAGCGTGTTTAGGTGATGCAGCGAGCAATCTTTGGTGTCTTGGCCATGGATTTGGTCATGTATCATTGATTTTGTCCACTTCGCCGTGACATGTTAGTAATGACGAGTCACCCCTTAACCTTTGTTGTGTCTACCCATATTGCCTTCGAGAATTGTTTAGCCCTTAACTCTGGTGGTGGAGATTTGTGTAACCGCCAAGCTTATGATAGAATACATGCTATGACTGTGCGATTGAGTGATCACCCCGAAATTGACACTTAGAATATTTGAGAGATTTGAGTCTTTGTTCCCCTTTCGTGAGGTGTTCGGCTTTGTTTTATTCTAGCATAAAGGATTTGAAAACTCATATTTTCCAGGTTTTGGGAGATATCTTTTTAGGAATCTATCTAATAAGGTCTACTTAAGGGCAAATAGAGTTCAAGTGGGGGGATATTTGATAACATCAAATAGTCCTGAATATTAAGTGTTAATTTCCCCCGATAATGCTCATTATTTATATCATTTATATGGATTTAAGCTTGTTTTCCATTGTTTTCCACTTTCAGGTAAATTACGCGGCATTGGAGCTAAAGAGACGCGGAAATGGAAACATTACTAAAGATTTATCACAGTATGCCAACTTATCAAGAGGTTACGGCGTAACTCTTCCCAAAGGTTACGACGTAACTCCATTAGGTCAAAAGAGGTTCCAAGCCGCTGTTATTTATGCCGTAAACTACTGCATCACTTACGACGTAACCGAGTTTATTGAAGACTACGGCGTAACCACTTATAAGGTTACGCCGTAACTAGCAGATCTAGTGCATTTACGAAGAAATAGAAGGTTACGACGTAACTCCTCTATTGGTTACGCCGTAACCCAGACTTGGCCTATAAATACCCCACGAATTCCAGCATTTCAAAGCATCCCATTCCACACACAACAATCTGAGAACGTGGGAAAAAGCTCAAGGCAGGGCTAGGGAAGCATAAGGAGCTGTTTCCAAGGGAGAAGTCACACCATTACGATAAGCTTTAGCGTTTTATATTTCTTTTACTTTCAATTCATGTATTTTGTACTTTTGAATATTGAATTGATTTGCATGATTAATAAGAGCGGCTAAGCACCCTTTGGTTCTAGCCTAGTTATGATTCCTTAATTGTTTTGTTTGCGTTTACCTTTACTTCTGTGCAATTATTTCTAAGTGTATGCATGCATAGTTCTTTGGTAGTCACCCTTGGTTTGGTAGTTTTGAATGGTGGTAGAGGCCAATTGCCTAGGAGATATGACCAACTGACCCTAGGTGAGCGGACTGAGACGGGAAGGGTAAGATATGACCAACTGACGACCCTTTCTACTTGTGCGATTTGACCAACTGATCACCTATCGTTTGGATGAACATAAGAATTGGGGGGTGTAGTGTCTAAGTTCCTAACGGCCGGGCACTCACTATTTAGAATCTAGCATGTAGCGGTACTTAATGATTTGGCTTAGGGGACCAGGAACAACAGGACTTATGACGGTGCGCCTGATTTCTCCTGTGGTGGCATCTTTGCTGATAGGTTAGGGCGAATTGACCAAATGTTGTCCTCTCGATTTTGACCCCACCTGAAGTAATTGGAAGTAGGTAGACGTAGTGTTGGAATCACTCCTAAACAGTATTTCAAGTATTTATATTTCATATGTAATAGGTAGCTTTATTATGGCCTTTATGTTTGTTTAAGGTCAAGCTTATGTAGAAGGCCCATAAGCTTGATCCAAGCCCAATAAGGAATAGGGAAGGAGAGGGAGTGTTGCCCTAGCTCCTTGCCTATATAAACTATTGTAAACCCTCATTTGAGGGTTAGTTGTTCAAGTTATTCTTTCACTCATACATTACGCCTAACCGTTTCATACTATTGTGTGTGTGTGTGCTTGTTTACTTGTTCAATCGCCTTATCTCTTCTCTTATAAGCTTGTGTTGTAAAACTAGTGACCTATCAGTGGTATCAATCGCCAAATAGTTGGGTGTACTCGTTTGTTTTTGAAGTTTTGATTTTGAATCTTACGCGTAGAGATAACGCTAACTTTGGTTATCTTAAAAACTCGTTTTTTACACTTTTTAATCCAAGATTCTTGTACTTTCAATGTTTTGAGGTGTTAAAATACTTGTTTTTGGCAAAAAGTTTCAAACTTTACGCGTGGATTTACGTTTTTAAGCTTGTTTTAGTTCGTGGGTGTCGTTCTACGCGTAACCCGTTTAGCAGTTTTGGTACATCAAAATTCACACTCTTGTGTTCTTTTGGTACTATTGAAGCTATTCCATAACAAAAAACTGGTTTAGAAACACATTTGGGCAGAATCAAAGTTACGAGTAATCCTACGCGTATCAATACCCTAATATTACGCGTAAGATTTTCCTTGGTTTGATCTTCAATTTTCTTGTTTATTCCGTGTTTTCTTACTTGGATAAGTCTGAAAATACGTCGACTTTGGATATCTTTTGCACTGTGAAGTGTAAAAGATCATTTGGGCAAAAACCCTAATCTTACGCTTAAGCATAAAGCTTACGCGTAGAAAATCTTACGCTTAAGATTCATCTTACGCGTAGACCTAGTCCTACGCATAAGGTAATCCTACGCCTAACTTTCTACGCCTAACTTACTGTTTACGCATAACTTTAGTCTTTTTTCCTGCTTACGCGTAAGCTAAATCCTACGCGTAACTATTCTTGTTACGCGTAACTTTTGGTGTTTTTACGCATAAGTGCTACTTGGTTCTTGTCTTTTCTACGCCTAAGGACACTTCATCAACAAAGGTTCATTCGACTACAAAGATCCATTTTTACCACACAAGTTTATCATCATGTCTCAACCACCATACTCTAACTATTTCCCTCACACTTATAATCAACAACAACAACAATTAACTCCACAACATCAACAATGGAATCAACAACAAGCCATTTATCAACAACAATTTAATCAGCAACATACTCCACAACTTGGTGCAATCTCACAACCACAAATGGTTCAACCACAATCAAGCCTTCAAGTTCAACCCTACACTACCGATTTCAATCAACATCCATCACGAAGCACTATGAAGGAACCCACTTGGTTTGCAAAGATGTGTGAAGCTTTAAGCAGCCAACAATCAATTCATGAAGCTGGATCACTTGATAGACCTCCAATGCTCACTCCAGGAAACTACGATCAATGGGTGATAAGGTTCTTTAGGTTCTGTGATCTGAAGAAGCCACATGGAAAGTTCTTAAAGAAGGTTATCTTGGAAGGTCCATTTGAGATGCCTACTGTCATTGTACCCGGAGATCCAAACGCTGTTCCACCAAGAGATGAACAAACCAACATTGCTACTGTTGCAGATTTAAATCCTACAGAACTTCTACACTATGAAGCTGATGAACTTGCAATGGAATACATCCTCTTAGGATTACCAAACCCAATTCTTCGTAGTGTTGATGCTCAAAAGACTGCACAAAAGATGTGGGATCATATTCGTCTTCTTATGGAAGGATCGGTACTCAATCAGGAGGATTTGGAATCCAAAATTTACTTGGCTTATGAACACTTCATGATTGAACCTGGAGAGACACTCGAGTCATATCATCATCGATTTTCAGACATCATCAATGATTTGGATAAACACAACATCATCATGCCAAGAATTACAGTGAATACTAAGTTCCTGAGTAGTCTTGGTCCAGAATGGGAGAAGTATGTCATTTTTCTCCGTCAAGCGAAGAATATGCATCATTCTACTTATGGATTGTTGTACGATTACTTGAAGCCTCATGAGAAGGAAGTTGATCGGGAAAGGATTCTCCGTACTCAAATTGCTAAACAGTCACAACCGGACAATCAACAACTTGCCTTGTATGCTCAACAGAATTATCCCTCTCAACCAGCAACTCAACCAACTGCTTCCAACACACCTTCATAGCAACAACCTCAACCTCAACAAAATCAATTGGTTCCATACAGCAACAATGCTCAAGCATATGTCAGTGAAGCTACTGAGGAAACAGATCCGTTCGAAGCATTGCAACAAGGATTTGTGATGATTGCTAATGCTTTTGGCCGTTACACCAACAAATCCAACAATCGTATTCGTTCCTCATCTAACACACGGACTCAAGCTGTTGTGAACAATGGACGTGTTGAAGTTCAGAATCGTGATTATGGTCGTCAGATGGGCGGTGGTCAAGGGTTTAATGCTGTGGGTAGGAATAACAACAGAGCTCAAGTGGTGGAACAGGGAAATGCTCAGACTCGATTAAATGGTCTTCGATGCTACAACTGCAATGAGAAGGGACACCTGGCTAATGCATGCCCAAAGCCAAGGACTAGGGGCAGTGCTTATTTCAAAGAGGCCTTACTTTTGGCTCTTAAGGATGAAGCTGGTGGATCTCTCACAACCAAAGAAAAGAGCTTTATGGCAGATGCAGACTCAGATGATGATATGGAGGATTTGCAGGCTAATGCAGCTGTTATGTTGATGGCTAATATGCATGAGCTGCACATGAGTGATACAGGCCCAGTGTATGACACTGATGGCTTGTCTCAGGTACCCGAACAAACCATCATCATATCTGAACTAATATCTCCGCCAATATCTGAATCCGGCACGGATCAGACTGTTCAAAATGAGTCTTCTACATCTTCTTCTGATGATTTTCAAGTTAACCCTGTAGTTACATTTGACGATCAAGATGACCTCATGGTTTCCTTTGATAATCAAATTGACTCCGTGGTCGTACTTGAGGATCTAAAGAATGATCATGTTGAGACTCACGTTGAACAAGATGATCTGTTGCCTCATCCGGATTTTGCTCGGTTAATTCAAGACCATAAAATCAAAATGGAGGAATGTTATGCATTAAATCAATCCTTAAAAAGTAAAAATGCACTGTTAACCAAGGATTTTGAATGTTTACAAATGCAACTCAACTTTTTCAAAACTCGAGAAAACCGTGAAAAAGGTTTTGAAGCCGCTTTTGCAAAATCTCATCAAAACGAAAAATATTTAGAGAGACAGATGCGTGATCTAGCCGCCTCGAAGAATGCTTTGTTGTCCGAATTAGAACAACTGAAACATGAACATAAAAAGCAAATTAACGCTCTCACCTTGGAAAATCAAAATGCTAAGGCTGAGTTGTTAAATTGTCAAAAATAGTTCTCCGCATACAAAAAGCATTCAACGAATCGGGTAGATGACCTTCTTGCAGAAATTCTCGGTTTGCAAAACAAACTTAAAGAGTTTAAAACTGTTGTTTACAAACATGGTGAATCAGTAACAGCTATTGAAAAGTTTACCTTAAAACCTAATCCAAATGGATATGGAAAAAATCTAGCTGATTACAAACCAAAGCTTTCACTAAAAACATTCAAACCAACTCCTGAAGTTTCCAGTGCAGAATACAAAATTGATAATACTGTCATGAGTGTTGTTGAATACCATCGTCAAGAGGAATTAGATGCAGAAGACGAGATTCGATCTAAATTAAAAAATGTTGTTTACAACAAACCTTTTAATTATAAAAACGCGGTCACTTTCGTCACACCAACGGATTCTTCTAACACACCAAGGGTTATTATCAAAACACCCGAGTCTTCTATTGTTAATCCCAAAACAGTCTTTGCACAAACTTATGGTCCTTTACCTTCCATTAGCGAAGTAAACTCACAACCTGAAAATCGAAAAATTCTTCGATATTTTGACATTTTCATGGCTGACCTCAAAATTTTACAACATGAGATAGAATATCGATCTAAAATCAAAGTTGAACATTTTCAATCGCCTCTGGCGCGAGAACAAAGAGACATTTTTCAGAAAAATCTTTTACCTAATGTTAAAAACTTGAAAAGTTGTGCAATTGCCTGGGAAAAGGATTTTCATAAGGAACTTGGGGTAATGAAAAACGTTTTCGAGAAAACAGAAACATCTATTACTAACACAAAACGCAAAAAGAAACTGTTGAGAAAAGATGTTGATCGACTCTTGGAAGATGTTATCTGTGCTGATATCCATAATGTTGTGCTATTCTATTCGTTGCCATATGCATCTGATCATATCTCTGCTGATATTGTTGAAACTGTTGTAACTGTTGAAAACACCGATAATGTGCTTCAGATCGAGTCTTTAAAAGCTGAAAATAAACGATTACACACGGAAATTTACAATGCAAAACGTCGTCTTCATTGGTGTGAAAAAGATATTCACAACCATCAACTTAGTTTTCAAAAGAAAATCGCTTAATTGAGTGCAAAGTCTTCTGATCCTAAAATTGAGCAACTGGATGATCAAAACGTGTCTTTGAAAAGTCAAATCTCAAAATATGAACAAGAACTTTTAAAAGTTAAACAGGAATATGGTGTCATATTTGATTTACTCAAAAAGACTCGAGATGAAGCATCTAATGAACTTGATCACTATCTTGCTCACACTAGAGAAGTCATGAATTTTGCTGGTAATATTCGTTCTGAAAATCAAGATCTGATTCACACCATCTCTAAGTTACGGGAAATGTTAGGAAAGTATGAACAACTCCCGCCTACTGTGATTAAGAGATTAGCACCAGTCACACTTAGTAATCGTGAACCTAGAATTCCCACTGCCAAATCACAAGTTGCTAATGTGTTTCCCTCTACTGAAACAGGAATAGTTGCATCTTTTCCAAACGTCCGCACTTCACAGCCTAGGAGCACTCAAACGAAGAATAGGAAGTTGCGACCTAAGAAAAGATCAATAAGGAATGCTAAAGTAGAAGAACACCCTAGGACTCTGAATAAAACTCATGTTACTTCCACTATAGATGTTGCGTCTGGCAAATGTAATAGAAATAGTGATGTAACGAATGCTAAACCGTTAAGTACCTTTGATATTCAGTCTGATGCACCTTGTGATATTTGTCAAAAGAGTATGAATTCTGATTGTCATGACAAATGTGTTGCTAAAGCTATAATCTCTAGATTACGGAATCCTAAGAATCGGAATACCTCTAGGCCCACTAATCATTCTAAGTCTGTGCTTGGTAAACCACCATCTTTAGATTCTAAGGCAACCATTGCTATCACAGTAGCTCCCGCTTCACCTCCTAAGAATGTAGTACCACCTAGTGCTTTCACTAAGACTAAAGCAAAGAGTAGTTATAGATGGCAGAAATGGATATATAACACAGTAGGATTTAAATGGATGCCTAAAATTATAAATGTGTGTATGTCTAACATATCTGCTTCGGAACCCTCTCACATTTTGGGTTCCACATCTACTTCTATTCCATCTGTGTCGTCTGTGTGTAATGCAGGTGATACAGATCATTCTCTGGATTGTTGATAGCGGATGTTCCCGACACATGACAGGCAACCTTAAACTGTTATCAAACTTTATTTCAAAGTTCATTGGCACTGTCAGATTCGGGAACGATCACTTCGCAGCCATCATGGGCTACGGAGATTATGTTAATGGGAACATCGAAATCAGCAGGGTTTACTATGTGGAAGGCCTCGATCACAATCTGTTTTCAGTAGGTCAATTTTGTGATGGAGATTTGGAGGTTGCTTTCAGGGAGAAAACTTGTTTCATTCGTGATCTACAAGGAAACGACCTTATGTCTGGCTCGCGTAATTCTAGTCTCTACACTATCTCTATGCAAGACATGGTTGCTTCCTCTCCCATTTGCTTACTTTCAAAGGCAACATCTACAAAATCATGGCTATGGCACCGTCGTCTCTCACATTTAAACTTTCAAACCATCACCAACCTTGCTCGACACAAACTAGTTGAAGGACTCCCACGATTCCGGTATTCAAAAGATCACCTTTGCTCCGCATGTGAACAAGGGAAAAGCGCTCGTGCTCATTTTCCTTCAAAGGTGGAACACAGCTCTCAGCATGTGCTTCATCTTCTTCACATGGATTTGTGTGGCCCGATGCGCGTGCAAACGATCAATGGCAAACGCTACATCTTAGTAATTGTTGATGACTACTCACGATGGACTTGGGTCTACTTTCTTCGTAGCAAAGACCAAGCTCCACAAATGATCATCACCTTTCTCACAAAGGAACTGAATTTGTTAACAAAACCCTTCGTGAAGTTTATGAGAAAGTGGGAATTCAGCATCAAACATCTATTGCACGGACACCTGAACAAAACGGAGTTGTTGAAAGACGAAACCGAACGTTAGTGGAAGCTGCAAGAACAATGTTAATCAATGCTAAACTTCCAGATTACTTATGGGCAGAAGCTGTATCTACTGCATGCTATACTCAAAACCGTTCTATGATCACAAAACGCCACAACAAAACACCTTTCGAGCTTGTCCACAACTATAAACCGAACCTCAAACACTTTCATGTATTTGGATCCCTTTGCTATCCAAATAATGATCGTGATGATTTTGGAAAGCTAAAAGCCAAAGCTGATATTGGAGTCTTTATTGGATACTGTGACAATTCTAAAGGTTTCCGAATCTGGAATCGTCGAACTAAGGAGGTAATGGAAACGATTCATGCTCATTTCGATGAACTCACGGAAATGGCTTCTGAGTATAACAGCTTAGAACCCGGTCACAACCGTTTAAACTTCCCTCAACCCCCATCATCAGCTGAAGAAAGCCCTCAGCTAACTCGTCAACAAATGGAAAGGTTATTTGCTCCTCTGTTCTGTGATGATATTGATGAACGTGCTCCTGGTGTATCCGCTGTCTCCGCTGCACAACCTGATAATATTCCTATACCTGATACACCTGCTACAACAACTACTGTTGAAGATGCACCTACACCAATTGACTCCAACACAACAGTTGAACACACCGCTTCCAACAATGATGAACCAGCTGATGATATTCTGAATGAAGTACCCCCACCTGCAGATTTTGATCCAAATGCGTTCTTCAACCCGTTTGCAAATGAGACTGCTGCACCAGATGTTGCGGAATCTTCAACAAACCATTTGAATCCTCAGAATCTGCACAATGTATACCAACATCAACCCTCTACACATAGATGGACAAAAGACCATCCTCTGGCTAACATTATTGGCATCCCGAATCAACCAGTCGTTACGAGACAACGTCTTCACTCAGATGGTGAACACTGCATTTATGCACTCACTGTCTGCCAATCTGAACCTAAAAACATTAAAGACGCAATGACAAAAGACAACTGGATTGAATCCATGCAGGAAGAACTAAACCAATTCAAACGTCTTGAAGTATGGGAACTGGTTGAACGACCAACAGGGGTCTACGTCATTGGTCTAAAATGGATTTGGAAAAACAAATTGGATGCTGAAGGGAATGTCATCCGAAACAAGTCACGGCTAGTTGCTAAGGGTTATCGTCAGGAAGAAGGGATAGACTTTGAAGAATCTTTTGCTCCGGTTGCTCGTCTTGAGGCTGTTCGGATATTTCTCGCGTTCGCGGCTCATATGAACATGACGGTCTATCAGATGGATGTCAAAACGGCGTTTCTCAATGGGCAACTTAAAGAAACGGTCTATGTCAGCCAACCAGATGGATTCGTTGATCCTGAGTTCCCGAACCATGTATACAAACTGAACAAAGCTCTTTATGGTCTCAAACAAGCCCCTCGGGCATGGTACGATAAGCTATCATCTTTCCTCATTGCCAATAATTTCACCAAAGGCTCGGTTGACCCAACTCTTTTTATACAATATCACGGGGCACACATCTTAATTGTTCAAATTTACGTGGATGACATCATTTTTGGGTTAACACATAAAAAGTTTTCAATCGCTTTTGCAAAACTAATGAAGAAAAATTTTGAAATGTCCATGATGGGTGAACTTACATTCTTTCTAGGACTGCAAGTTCATCAATCACCCCGTGGTATTTTTCTGAGTCAGTCCAAATATGCCCTTGAATTGTTAAACAAATTTGGAATGAAAACCTGTGATACTTATGCCACACCAATGACTCATACCAAGAAGCTAGATGCTGATTTACATGGGAAATTAGTTGACCCCACCAAATACCGAAGTATTATTGGGTCTCTCATGTATCTAACAGCTAGCAGACCTGATATTGTCTTTGCCGTTTATCTATGCTCCCGTTATCAGTCGCGACCAACTGAAACCCACCTCTCTGAGGCTAAAAGAATCCTCCGATACATCAAGGGAACCATTAACTTGGGGATCTGGTATCCGAAGGATTCTGGTTTTGAACTAATCGCTTTTTCAGACGCTGATCACGCAGGATGCTTAGACTCAAGAAAAAGTACTTCAGGAGCTCTACAATTTCTCGGTGATAAACTGGTGTCTTGGCAATCAAAGAAGCAGGATTGTACATCGCTGTCATCAACCGAAGCAGAATATGTAGCCATGTCCGCGTGTTGTGCTCAAGTCATTTGGATGAGAACACAACTCAAAGACTATGGTTACGTATTTGACAGAATCCCGATGTACTGCGACAATCGGAGTGCCATTGCAATCTCGTGCAACTCAGTTCAGCACTCGAAATCAAAGCACATCGATCTACGCTATCATTTCATCAAGGACCACGTGGAACAGGGTACCGTTGAATTATACTTTGTGGGTACTGAATACCAGTTGGCAGATCTACTCACCAAAGCCTTGCCTCCCGCTAGGTTTAATGAGTTGGTCCACCGAATTGGTATGAGGTGTTTGACTCAAGAGGAATTGGATGACCTCTTAAGACAGTCTCAAAAACCTGTCAAACACCAAAACATCTTTTGTAAATAAATTTTCAAAAACAAAATACAAAAATATAAAATCCGATAAAACAACAAAAATATTCTTCTAATCTATATTTCTCTCAACATGGCAAGTACATTTCTTCCGTCAACACTTCAATCTTTCAAAATTCAGTATTTTTCCGATCAAGTGTTGAGGGGGAGAAAATAATCCATTAACTGTTTCAAAACATCTGTGTACATGCATGTTATCACATCTCGGTTGATTCTTTTACAAATGGTGGTACATTTCCTGGTTCAAAGACACTCCTCGGACTTTAATTAATAACCTTTCATTATTTTCTCAAGTCGAGGGGGAGTGTCGTCGAGTTTCCTAAAATCTTCATTTGGTAACCAAAATGGAAGTTAAAAAGCTTTGGATGAAAATGGAAGTTAAAACCATCCCACGCTTAAGATTCACTCAAGAAAACCGTGTTTTTGATCCTCATCTTGTAAGTGTTTTCGTAATCACAACATGTTTTTATGATAAGGTTTTGAATCTCATGTAAATCCTACGGCTAAAACTTGTTCTACGCGTGATTTGGTGATCTACGCGTATGCGTAAGAACACACAATCAAAACGTGGGTGTTTGTGGTGAAATGATTGTGTCAAAACGTTCATAATACATCAATGATACTTTGTTAACCATCAAAATCCACCCAGATTCACTAATTGATGATTTTTGAAAATTAGGGTTTATAAGTCGAATTGGGTGTTTTCAAATGTGAAGTGTTTTGGTCTAAAAGACTGTTGGGTTATGCTTATATGTTGTTGAATTAATGATTTCCATAGTCTATAGCCACCCAGAAACACGAATTGGTCATCAATTCGAAACTAGGGTTTAAAGTTCATAAACTTTGGGTATTTTTGATTCACTCCATAATAAGTGTTAAAACTTGGTCTACATGCTCTCACAACTTATATGATATGCCAGAAAAACTTTGGTGCATAATCCATGGCTAGATTTGATACGCGTAGAACTAGGGTTTAGTCTACGCGTAAGATATTCTACGCGTAACTGATTTATGCATAATTCATGCCATGTGTTGTTATTGAAATGAATATGTGTGCAAATATTGATGATTTGATAAATTTATTTCAGGATTGCTACACTTAGAATTCAGAATCAAGGTCATTTGATTATCTACGCATAAGGATTACCCTACGCGTAGTTATGTTACGCGTAAGAAAATCCTACGCATAACAGCTACGCGTAAGGTTCTACAACGGACTACGCGTATCCTGTGAAGGATATGCGTAAACAGTGACCCCTACGCTTAAGGTCAACTCTTACGAGTAGCCTTACGCGTAAGGATAATATATGCCTACGCATAAGCTCTACGCATAAGGTCTCCTTTTCCTACGCATAACATTTCTTACGCGTAAGTTAGGATTCTACGCGTAAGTTTACGCCTAAGCATATATCATTCCTGTCTACGCGTATCTTTGCCAAAACTACGCTTAACCCTGGATTGACCTTCATGATGAATTGTTACTTGTACAAACTTGTAAATAAACTAATCATAATATCACGAATCCAAAAATGTCACTAATAAAATTAAATCGTTTGATATGTTGTGAACAATAAGTGATAAAATAAAATTTAAAACTTAAAGTTAACTAACTCACGAAACATTTCACGATATCATTGATTGAACATACAAGTGACTTAGGACTCGTAACAATCATTATCACTGTACATTCAACAACTAGACAATAAGACCTTCTGTTGACTAACATTATGTCTTTCGATATGTTGGTTCTTTTGGCTAATGTTATTTCAGATCACGACATGGCTGAACAAATGAATGTGGATGCACCTGAAGTTCTCTCCATTGCTGATATCTATCCTCATGGCTATCCAATGAAGATTGGAAAGAATAACCTCCGTGTTGACTTTGACACCCTCACTTGCTCTGAATCTTCATGTCTTATTGCTATCGACATTCTGAAGACTCATCCGTATCAGAACATGCTTACTCACTCTGCAACCATTCCTGAGATCTACATCCAACAGTTCTGGAACACTATGGAAAGGGTCAAAGGAAGGACTGCTGTGACAGTGACTCTGAACCACAAACAAGTCACTATTACACCTGCAGACTTAAGGGCTGCTCTCCTTATTCCTGAAGTCAATCCAACCAAACTTTATGCCACACCTGCTGAAGAGCTAACTCTCCAATTCTTAATCAATATCGGTTATGACGAGGCTACAGGAGTAATCACCAAGCACTCTCACGTAGAGCTTAAGAGTATTCCTCAACCTTGGAGAACACTCTACATGATCATCACCAAGTCTGTTTCTGGTCGTGACAGCGGCTATGAGCATCCTAAGCTCATAGAACTTCAAATATTTTGGGCATTCGTCAACATGAAACACATCGCTATTGAAGCTCTGATTTGGGATGACATGATGTCATTTCTCAACAAACTTGGCTCAAAGATTCCCTACATCAGATATACTAAACTGTTGATACAAAGAGCTCTTGGACTTCATCCTGATATTCCCAAAAGGCTCAATGACCCAGACAATCACGACATGTTGACGGAGCCTATTCTATCTGTAAGAATCAAGGAAACGTCTACAAAGAAACAAGGTGCCGTGCTCCCAGATTTCCTTCTAACTGAAGATGTCAGAAAGCTAGAATCGTACCAAAGGTATCTGGAAGCAGTCAGACAAGGCAAAGTTGGTCATCTTGACGAAAAATCTTCTGGAACACCTGTCAGGAGAACCAGAAGAGGAAGTGCAGGAAGCACAACAAGTTCTGTGAGTCAAAGGAAGGTTCCTAAAAGGAAAGCTCCTTCTAAAAGGATTGTTCCCGTAAAGGAAGCCGAACCTATTCCCACACTTGAACCTCAAAGACAACTTAGGGATGAAAGCTCTGAAGATACTGAGACAGATGAAGAGGTTCATTACTCTGCAACTGCAACCGAAACACCTGCCTCAGTGACAAAACCTCCAAGTCCTCCAGCTGTCCAAGAAAAAGGGAAGACTCCAGCTATTGTACCTTATGATGAGAGCTCTGAAGAAGAAGACGAAGAGCAATTGGATAAATCACACAGGAAAAAGTTTCACAACGTCCGACACACTCAAAAGGCCGCTGAATTTGCTAAAGATCAAATGGGTGGCCCCGGAGGATCAAGTGGTGCTGCCCACTCCTCTCCAGATCCTGATGCGGTTAATCAACCCGATAAGGGATCTGGTGCCACCACTCTTCTGCAACAACAACCGCCTGTTGAAGACACCATTGTGTATGATTTTGAGAAACAGGAAACTGAGAAAGAAAAGTCTAAGGATGACGAGGATGATTATACAAAGTTTCTTCTAGACAGTCCAACTCACTCAAAGGAGAAAACCTCAGAAACTCCTAAGGACATGAAGTCTCCTCATGTCTCCTCATCATCTGACTCTTCATCTCATTCATCACCACCACCATCAACTAAGTCAACCAGATCATCATCCAAATCCGTGAAGAAACCACCTAAATCTTGGATTTCTCAAACACATGCAAGAATTGTGAAAGCTGTCAAAAAAGTTAGAAAGAAGGACATGCTTCAAAGAAAACTTAATTGGTACGCTGAACAAATGCAGTACTTACATGATGAGAATGACGAGATGCGGAAAGATAGGAAAGCTATTCAGGAATTCATGAGAAGTCATCGTCAGGAGGAACTAAATGAAATGATTGAAGGCTACACTCAAAAGTACCTTCAGGATATCGTTCCAAAAGTCCAAAAGGAACTGGAGAAGTTAGCAAGAGAACAAACCCACAAGTTTCTTCTCGACACTGTCCCCGGTGTGACTAGAGAAATATTTTCCAGACAACTCACCCCTAACATCGTCTCATTGGTTAAACATACAATGGCAAAAGAAGCTGATCTCTCTGAATCTGAGTTAATCGCTAAACTAGTGATGCAAATGTCAAAGCGATCTGGAACGTTTACTTCAGATGAAGCTAAATTTTTTGAAGGTCTACTTGCTTTTCAACTCAATTCATCATGCAAGGAGTCAGCCGATCAACCCAAACGGACAAGAGATGACGATGATAAGGATAAGGACTCTGCACCTAAACGTCAGAAGCAGTCTGGTCAATCTACATCTATGCCACCTCCTCCACCACAGACTTCTTCTCAACATAAGTCTCCTCCACCTCGGTCTTCTACTGATAAACCTCAGGACGATTCCGAGTTACCACCCCGGACTCATAAAACAGGTGACTACTTTGAGTACACGGGTGGTGACGATGAAGAGGTCCTTGAGCCCCGACAACAACCCACCTCACCTAAACAAGTGCAGAAACCACAATCATCATCAAAACCTTCTAAACAGAAGAAGAAAACGACTCTGAATGACGTCGTATCATGGCTTGATGACGATAAAACTGCAGAATTTGATTGGTTTGCTACTCTTGTTAACGACACTCCCTACCCTGAAGAAGGTCAAGAATTGGTAGACGGTAGCACCTTGGAGCATGCAAAAATCTTGCAAGAAAGATTCCGTGTGAAGAAGATGACGAAATCCGAGTTGAAGCGCATCAAGAATGACGCATTCCTTCTTTTGAAAAACAGCTCGGAAAGTGCAATCGAGGTTGAATATCACCTTGAAAACATTGCTCGAGCCATGTCTAACAACATGGATTGGCTCAACCCAGAAGCAAACATCGACTTCACTAAAAGGAACAACCCTCCATATTACACTGACTGGACCAAACCTCTACCAACAATCGGCCAACCAGATGAACCAAGGATTCCCTTCAGATATTTCTTCAACACAGACCTGGATTTTCTTCTCCATGGTGGCGACGGTTCAAGAAAATACGCTACATCATTAACTCTTCCATTCCCAGCGGCTACCTACTCAAACTGCATAGCTATCGAGGAACGTGCAAATCACTTGTTTTCTGACAAAGTGCAAGCATACGACCAAGATGCATTGTATGGGATTCATCATTGGCCTGAACGCCGAAGAATCTACTACAGAAACTGCCTGGTTCAGAAGTCTCAACATGAAGTGTATTGCTCAAAGAACATCGTGGCCATCAAACACATTGATCTCAAGTCTAAGTGGGACTACACATTTTTGAAGAATATCACAGTCAAACGACAAGATGAACAGGACTATGAATTCTCAGAGGCTGACTTTGAGAACTTGTCACACAACGACATCGAAGACATGTATCTTGCCAAAGTACAGGGTCGTATGAGACAATTCTCGACTGAAATTCAACGTGAATTCATCAAGTCAGTTCTCATCTTCATTAGACGCATTGTGATCAAAGAACGTGTCGAAGATATCCAGATGGCTGTTGAATCATATCAGAAACGTGTAAACTTCACTCCACCACAGCTTGATCTTCCTGACATCAACCAGCTCAAACAACTTACGCTAATCAGCAAACCTTTCGGCATTGTTTACCTCAGTGAACTTCGCAGAAACTGCTTAATGGAGTGTAGTGAGCTCCATAAATTCGGGGATCATACCTTGAAGATGGTTAGGGATGGATTGGCGTACAGATTGAAGGATATACGCTTGAAGGTTGGGAATCCTAAGCGCTGGAACTCTCAGGATAGAAGGGATGTGAGAAGGATCATCACCATGATTGATGAACGGTTGTTCAGAAGGGATCAGTTCAGACGCTTGGAGAGCTATGTTGGTGGTCGACCCAGGAGAAACATCACCGGCTTTCAACGCCCTGTGCGCACTCCTGGGAACATCACTGCACTTCCTGGTACCCCTTGAATCGTTTCCTTCATATGATTTTGGATGTATGATTATATATGTGAATGGCTTGTGCACAAATAACAGTGTACAACCCGTAATTGTCAAGAAAGGACCCTGTGGTACGCCTCAGTGCCACAATCCTTATAAAAGGAGCGAAAGCTTCTTATTTTTGAGTAAAACCTATCAAACCTTTCATTTTTCAAGGTTTTGCTCAAAAAGACAAGTACTTCCCCATAAGATTTCTCAAAACCTCAACCGTTTTTATCACTAATTGAGGGGGAGTATTTGATGAAAATTTTGTTCACAAATTGTTCACAGTGGTCACTCTTCCCGCAACACTCAAAATGGTCATATTTTTTCTCAAACCGTTCAAAAATAACATTTTATATGCCATTTTTGAGGGGGAGAAAATTGTGTGATAAGAAATATGTTGTACAAAATGCAAATGAATCTGTGTACCTCAGACTTAACCTACGAATTGACGGTACTAAACTGTTAGTAACTCGAAAAGACTTGTCCGGGACGGGTAATAATTTCAAGCTAGTTCGCTAGTGATGTAAACGTGTCTCGCAAAGGACTTGTCTGAGTAGAAAGTACCATTCGAGAAACTCTTGATAGACATGAACTCTGACGGGTTTGACAACCTTCCAAGGTTTGTCTACACCTTCAAGGTAGTTATTAGAGCTAGTTGTCACCTAAAAGCTGACAATGTATCTCTTTAACTATTCAACGTAACCGCGTCTCGCGGGAGATTGTCTATCTTTAGTGGATCAATTCATAAAGTGCGCGCTCTTTCCTCACTGTGCATTTAACCATTAAAACTATTAAGCACATGTGGAGGGGGAGTATTTATGCAAAAACTTATCTCTCACCGTGGTTCAAACATGTTTTTCATTTACAAACCCTTTGAGAGATATTTTAACTTACAGTGGTTATAATGGCAAACATAGGTTAGTCATGGAGTTATAAGGTGACTAAGGTTAGGAATAACCGTCCTATGATCCGCCAGAGCCGGAGGGATCTACCCAAGGACACTACCATTAGTTAGTGTTAGAAGTCCTTACGAATGATTATAAAAAGGAGAAAATGAGAATCAGAGAAAGAAGGAGTTGAAGAATCAAAAAGAAATAAAGGGTGAAAAGAAATAGCCCTCCAGATTATTCAACTTAGGGCAGACACCGGGTTCAATTCATATGCTACTGGTTGTCACTTAGTGACACCGGTATTGAAGATTAAAAGTCGTCATGGACCCAGTGACGCATGCACTAAACCTTCTTAGCCACTCAAGTTTCTCACAACAGAAACTTGTTTCATTCTCACAGGGAACCCTACATAATCTATTGGCTTTCTCTTAGAGATCGCTGGTATTGAAGAAGGAGACCCTCTCCCTAGTCTCCGCTCAGGAAAACCAAAACGCACTGTTGAGTCTAGAGCCACGAGATTCATCAAATGATCTCTTAGGAACACTTGACATTTAATCACTTGTTGATCAACAAATAAGATCTTCAGTGATTTAGTGGTTCATATCGAGTCCTTCACAGATCTTAGCAATCTGTCGAGAACATTTATGAGAGGTTCACATCTGTGATCCTCGGTGATTGAATGGAAACTCCTGCCAGGGTCAACATCAAACAGCCCTGACAGCAGGTCACTTCGGTAACTCCCCGTGGATTACGCGGAGTGTGTCTCAAACGGTCTACAGTCGTGAGGTGATGCTTCGGTGTACCTCAGCGACTCATCTGAACTGTAGATGTACTTCGGTACATCGCGTTATCTCACTTGTGGGACTCCAGTTCAGGAACGGCCTTTGTAAGAATTAGAGTTGTGTTTTCACACTATGCTGTTAACACTCTCGAAGTTCAAACTTGTAAGTGCCGGAAACCGCTTATTTCTAACCGTTTGCAATGTTTTCTTCTTATGGAAGCTCCGGAGCGGGATGATCGTGCTGATTCTTCTCATGTTCACGCCAACATCATCACTAATGAAAGTTCTATTCAAAAGCAACACAACCGTCAGAATGATTCTTCGTCTAACCAAAGAATCTACAAAGTCAAAGATTTAAAGAACTTCATCAGTATTGATTTCCAACGTCAAAGAGCGTGTGAGCATGTTGAAGAATGACATGGAGACACTGGAGCAGCGAAGCAGACCTGAGGCAGACTGATGCAGACAACAACATACTATCACTTTCACCACAAAGAACAATGATCAAAGAACAAAGTCAATGATGACGTCAAAGTAGAACTGTTCAAAGTTAACGATCTCTCTACACTGGGGAGATTGTTCGAATCAAGACAATTCCTCTCACAAGAAAGAAGAATGTCAGAAGACGTCACTGCTACTATTACATCAACGCCTTCACCGTTTACATTCATATATACTTGAGGGGGAGATTGTTGGAATCACTCCTAAACAGTATTTCAAGTATTTATATTTCATATGTAATAGGTAGCTTTATTATGGCCTTTATGTTTGTTTAAGGTCAAGCTTATGTAGAAGGCCCATAAGCTTGATCCAAGCCCAATAAGGAATAGGGAAGGAGAGGGAGTGTTGCCCTAGCTCCTTGCCTATATAAACTATTGTAAACCCTCATTTGAGGGTTGGTTGTTCAAGTTATTCTTTGACTCATACATTACGCCTAACCGTTTCATACTGTTGTGTGTGTGTGTGCTTGTTTACTTGTTCAATCGCCTTATCTCTTCTCTTATAAGCTTGTGTTGTAAAACTAGTGACCTATCACGTAGACATAACTAGCTAGGAGGATTGACTAGGTTAGCACCACTATTCCTCTATTGATTTTCCTTTACCATTTATCTGCTTTTATTTTATTCTGCATTAGTAGTTTAATTAATTAAACCCTATCGAAACCATTATTATTCTGTGACAATTAGACTTAGTAATAATCCAACACACATAGCTCTTGGGATGACCTCGGCTTTACCATTTACTACACTACACACGACCGGGTACACTGCCCGTTAGTGCATTAGGGTAGACCATAGATATAGCGAGACACTATAAATATTAAGACCTGGTCAGTAAAACCTGCATCATATACCTATGGTCTACCCTAATGCACTAACGGGCAGTGTACCCGGTCGTGTGTAGTGTAGTAATCGGTAAAGCCAAGGTTGTCCCAAGAGCTATGTGTGTTGGATTATTTTTAAGTGTAGGTGTCACAGATTAATAATGGTTTCGATAGGGATTTAATTAATTAAACTACTAAAGCAGAATAAAAAGCAGATAAATGGTAAAGGGAAATCAATAGAGGAAAGTGGTGCTAACCTAGTTAATCCTCCTAGCTAGTTATGTCTACGTCTACTTACTTCCAATTACTTCAGGTGGGGTCAAAGTCGAGAGGACAACATTTGGTCAATTCGCCCTAACCTATCAGCAAAGATGCCACCACAGGAGAAGTCAAGTGTCCCTTCATAAGTCTTGTTGTTCCTGGTCCCCTAAGCCAAGTCATTAAGTACCGCTACATGCTAGATTAATAAAAGTGAGTGCCCGGCCGTTAGGAACTTAGACCCTCACCCCCTAATTCTTAAGTTCATCCAAACGATAGGTGATCAGTTGGTCAAATCGCACAAGTAGAAAGGGTCGTTAGTTGGTCATATCTTACCCTTCCCGTCTCAGTCCGCTCACCTAGGGTCAGTTGGTCATATCTCCTAGGCAATTGGCCTCTACCGCCATTCAAAACTACCAAACCAAGGGTGGCTATCAATAAACTATGCATGCATACACTTAGAAATAATTGAATGGAAGTAAAGCAAACGCAAACAAAACAATTAAGGAATCAAACTAGGCCAGCACCAAGAGGTGCTTAGCCTCTCATATTAATCATGCAAACCAATTCAATATTCAAAGGTACGAAATACATGAATTGAAAGTAAAAGAAATATAAAACACTAATGCTTATCGTAGGGGAGTGATTTCTCCCTTGGAGACTGATCCGTATGCTCCTCTAGACCTGCCTTGAGCTTTTTCCGACGTTCTCTGAGTGTTGTGTGTAGAATGGGATGATTAGAAATGCTGGAATTCGTGGGGTATTTATAGGCCAGATCTGGGTTACGGCGTAACTAATATAAGAGTTACGCCGTAACCTTCTATTTCATCGTATTTTGCACTAGATCTGCTGGTTACGGCGTAACCTTATGAGTGGTTACGCCGTAGTCTTCAATAAACTTGGTTACGCCGTAGTTGATGTAGTAGTTACAGCATAAGTATCAGCGGCGTGGAACCTCATTTGACCTAATATAGTTACGTCGTAACCTTTGGGAAGAGTTACGCCGTAACCTTCTGATAAGTTGGTTTTCTGAGTCACGCAATAGTTACGGTGTAATGTGAGAGACGAGTTACGCCGTAACTTCTTCAAAGTAGCATACTGTGATAATTCTTTAGATAATTCTCTAATTCTGCGTCTCTTTAGCTCCAATGCTCGTAATTTACCTGAAAGTGGAAAACAATGGAAAACAAGCGTAAATCCATATAAATGATATAAATTACAAGCATTATCGGGGGAAATTGACACTTAATAATCAGGACTATTTGATGTTATCAGCATATCAACCAAATGAATAAGAATGTCATAAGTCACATAGTCACAAAATCAGAATACTGCCCACGAGCTCAAATACTAAAGGAAATACTCCAATAGCCACACATCAAATCATATATCATAATCCGTCGAATCATAAGTGCACAAGGATGGGAGACCTCTCAAGTACCAAATAAGGAGTAGCTAGCTCCCAAATTTGAGGGGGTGTATTGCACACACTCACCACATCAACAAAACTGAACAAAATACCTTGGATGAATCCATACACTCCCTGCAAAAGAAATCAAATATACATATGCCAGTTCGAGACTGTACATACGTATCGATAATGGCCAAGTGATCACCTATATCATATCATATCAAAAAGGGAACGTCGTGGACTAATCACACCAACATAGATAGTGTCATGCCACTAGTGCATCAGTGCCATGGTCATGGTACCTCCATGACTAGTTAGCTCAGGAAACTGAATAGAACGAATCATATCAAAGCGTATCCATAATCATATCATATCCAAACCAATCATATCAACAGAACTGAATCATATCATAGCAAACGGATATCACAACAAATGTCATAACAAAATGGATAGCAGATCGAATATCGTAACGGATGAAATCATATAAGAGGAATCATACCAAAGAGATCATATCGGATGGATCATATCAAATAGAATCATATCAAAGAAAAGGAGTCAAAGTCAAGGATCGAGAAGTCATGAGAATAAACCCTTGCTGAGAAAGGGTAGAATATATGTACCTTAAACCACAAATGAAACCATATCAGAAACACAAGGATAGAAAGTTACTCTTTCTCCAGTGAATCTACACGAATTTATGATCGTCTTAATATTTAAGAACTATTTCATAAGTTATTACTGATTTGGTTTCTATTGTTGCTCATATTGACATAATAAGGTATCCTGCTATATATAGTAACTTCCCATTTTTAGTTACTGTCCATATTTAGTAACTTTGGTTTACAAATCAAAATTAATCAAATTAGGATTTCGCTATCGAAAATCAGATTAACATATGGCCAATTATATCATACTTAAACATACTCTCGAAACACAACATAAACACACCCTTAGTAATACAAGACACCACTCACTCATCATCGAACCAAAATATATTAAACCCAAGTCTTATACGAAATGATGACACGCCAAAACAAAGGAATAAGAGACATGCATAAATATATATGTCCATTTACACTCCGACACCAAACATACACAAATGTCAAGGACATGCTCTCCCCATATCATGCACACCTAAAACACTTATGGTTCTATTATCAATTTATAAAAGGACTGCATGCAAATCGAGTCTACATTAAATCATGTACCCATAACTCCATGCGTATAAAACACACCCAACCTATTCCTTTTTATATCCGATTAACACATGCATTACACACTTCCCATTCTAAATTATGAAATCACACATGAACCCTTTTTGCCTTTCTAACTCCGATACTCATAAGTTTAGACACACCTCAACCCATAAATACCCACAATACTTGATCGACTTCCCTTTTTTTCATGACACACATAAAACCATAATATATGAACTTACGACACTTCATGTTATGCACCCCTCTCGGTAATCCTTTTAAATCCGATTATTATGAATATGTACATGCATGGTTCTAGACATCACATTGACACATATCAAACACATAGGAAATCACAAAAATAACGAACCCAGATCAATCTAAAAGAACAAGTATATACGATTTAATATTAATACCCTAGCCTTTCGTTAAAATCAATTATCGTCATTAAATATTTTCTCAGAGAATGATTATACATACCATGTTAACGTGTATCCAATGAGGTTTAAACAAATCGAAACATAGCTTATCTTAGATTATTTTTCGTATAATTACATTCGAATGAAAAACCAGGATTGTATTAATGGAACACGTTTTTAGGTTTATTATTTAGATCGCATTCTATAAAGTGTAAAACCATATGATTTAGGGATACCTTGGATCGGATTGAGGACGAATCACATGACTAAATGAACACCTTCAAATCAAACCCACACCATCACACATGATCACAACAACCTTTCGAAACATGAAGATCCGATTACGCCCATGGAACACCAACAAAATCACCACACCACGATCACAACGAGGCTAGGTATTAAGTAGTAAACCGATCACAACCTTGTTTACCCTCCGTACCTACTTCTCTTGTATTTCTTGGAGACAAAGCATGAGCCACTTTGATTTTATTTTAGGGTTTAATGTTCGGGATTTTTGGAGAGAATAAATGAGAACCGATTGTAATTTGTTTTTGTTTTAGGGTTTTCGGTATAGAGAGCAGGTGGGGAAATGGTATACGGTATTAGAGATGGAGTGGGATCAAATAAAATGGCGAAAATTAAGTGAGTAAATCAAGGCAAAGAAATCTTCCATATTTTCAAATATATTCAGTATCCTCTTCTATTATCTTCAACTCGTGTGGAATAAAGTAACAAGTGAAAGAAAAATCGTTTCTAATAACATTCTAACGCGTGATATACATTTAGGAAAATAAGGATGAGCCGATTTTTACATAACTTAGGTTAGGTTTTATATTATGTAACTTTTATTCATAACATATATTTTAATAAAGCTTATTTGTTTATCAACCTTAGTTCAATTGTTATTCAGATTTTCAGGTTGTTATAATTCTTCCCCTCTAAAAAGAAAATTTCGACTTCGAAATTGAAGTTGCAAAAGTTAGACGGAGACATACTAATTCACGAAGAGATAACAACAAATAGCCTCACGATTGGAGAGGTTCTTCCAAAAGATCTTGACAAACGTAATTGTTTTGTTTCTCATGTCTCGATTCGGACAAATAGGATAACCCCAGGCTCTCCAAAGAACACAAATCATAACAAATATGATCCAACGGGTACGAAGCAAATACGTAACAGATGATAGCTGTAATCCCATAAAGAGATACATGAAACACATATGCACACGAGGTAAATATGGAGGTAGTGCTAAAGGGCAAGAAAACTTCATCAATTCAAACCAGATTCCAAACGGATCAAGGAGCGTGCTAATAATCAGAGAAGCACATACCGAATTATCAAACATATCAAGAGTTTCATAATGAGGTGGTTAACATATTCGTACAGAAGATCAACTAAGCACATATCAGAGTATCAAAACGTATCAGAATGTGAAATTGAATAGGTAGGATACCTGCACAGTCGAGAATAACGTAAAGGCCGACAAATCACATATATAATTCTAATTTACCAAACGTACTAAACTCAAGCACTTCTCAAGACAACGTATGATTCCAATAAGTTCAAGTCATATGATCTCGGTATTATCACGTTGATCAGGCGTCATAATACTTGCATCATATAAACATACCTTTATTGCCATCATATTCTATTTTGAGTCGTGACAAAATAATCTACTAATACAATCAAATCAGATTCACATGCAGGTAATAAGTAGGTCATCAAATCAAACTCCAAAAAAAATCAAAAGACTAAAGAAAACTTACCAATTCAGGAAAATAATGAAGGTGGTTGCCTTACTCGAGAAGATTCCTCAAGACTCATTTATGACGATCCAAAACAGTCTCAGGCGCACAAACAGTGCCAAAATATCAAAAATATGATCCTGCTGATACGAATCACATAAACAAAATAGATGATAATTGAAATCTCTCAAAGAGATACGAGATATGATACGAAGCTGAAGTAATACAGAAAATGCCAAATCATAAAACTTCACAATTTAAACTGAGTCCAGAACAAATCGAAGAGAAGTACTACCGATCAAAATCACATAACAAAATATCAAACTGTCTCAAAACGCGTGACGAAACAAATGAGGGGGACAACGAATCGCGCTAGCTCTAACTTCTACCATTCTCAGGATCATCATGGGCCCGATGCCCCACCAAACCACACAGAGCAGATGAAATCTTCTCAACATCTATTCTTTAATACGACGACCTAGTAGCTTGGCTGAACTGCTGACCATTAATATACCCAAACTCGTGGTAGTAGTTTCTCCGCCTATCTGCAATACGCCGGTCATAGTTCTTATACTCGTACGACTTATGAGTGCCCGCTTGTTGAATCTCATCTCCGTCTTTGCTCTTCTTGTTATTCTGTCCAGCTCTCTCCTGCAGCATCTTGATGTTTTCAGCAGCATCGCAATACTCCAATGATCTTCTCGACACGAGCAATCATGTCTTCAATTTAACTGGAGCGGCAGCTGTACTAAACGGATGTGGCTTCTTCATGAACCTCTCTAAATCAGCAACTATTGTAGCAAACTCAGGAATGAAACACCATCTTTGATTATACGAGTAACCACCATCTAAACAATCGACAAACTAATCTACAAAGACAAAATAGGCAAAATCAAATGTGGAAGGAGGAAGATCAAATCAGTAAAGACAAAAGAATAACTAAATCAAATCTAGACGAAAAGGTCCAACCGAACAGAATAGGTCAAAACAAACGGAAGCCTGATGTCTACCTAAATCCTCACAGGTCATAGCCTAAACTCTACAGGGCGAAACCTAAGCTCTGATACCTTAATTGTAACACCCCAACCTGACACGGGTCTAAATGTCACATTATGGTGTCATACAAAGCATATAAACGCAAGAGGACGTCTTATTAAATAAAATACCAAGTCATATACTACGAATGACTTCAAAATGAAAATACATAATCCAACAAGTCTAAAAGAAATGAAATATCCAAACAAATGTTCTTCAAAATGAGTTCAAAATGATAAGGGAAACTAGAGTCAGTTCACTCAAATGCTCCTACTCTAAGCCCATCAAAAGGCCAACATCTCACTTGGTACCTGCCGCATGGAAAGGAAAATGCGTCTGAGCTTAAAAAGCCCAGTGAACAGAGATAACAAAACGAAGGCTAAACATAATCAAAAGTACAAAAACGAATCAAAGGAGAATGATAACAAACTCGTAACGAATGAGCACAATGAGTCAATGAGGAACCTGCAAAACACAATATTAACAGATATCCAGAAAGAACAAAAATCAAAGGAGACCAAACAAAAGCAACGCATTAGTGAACATATATAAGCACATATAAATAACCAAACATACAAGTACCGAAACATAATCAAATAGGAGTTGATGAACGGTATCAAAATCAAAACAAGTAACCAAACAGCATACAAGCATATTAATCAGCGGATCAACTAAATATAAATATAACAAAACAAATAATTCAGATAATCAGATGTATATAAGCTAAGCTGAATTCTATAAGCAGGCGGAAGCAACTGAATAGAATATAAGCATGGCAATCACACAAGTCAGATAATCAGTAATTAATAAAACATGACGAATATCAAACAAGCGGAAAATACTAACAGAAGTATAAGCATGATAGTCACATGTATCAGGTAGGAATACTGAATGAATATCATAATTAAATGAAGTAACTGAACAAGAGTATAGCATGGAAACTAAATAAGTCAACTAAATAGATAACATAAGTTGAATCCAATTCCATCATTAAACGGTTGCATGAACAGAAGTGTAAGCATTGCAGATCAACAAGTCAGGTAAACATCAATTACTACGCCGAACCAATATCATAAGCAACGGAAAATACCAATCAGAGTACAAGCATGGTAGTCACTAATAGCAAATAGGAATACTGAATGATAATCATAGCCAACTGAAATAACTGAACGAATGTATAATATGGTAAACAGATGAATCAGTTAATCACATAATACCATGGCAAACGGATGAACCAATTAGTCAGATAATTGCATAGTAAACGGATAAATCAAATGATCATATAATAGCATGGTGAACAAATAAATCAAGAAATTATATACTAGCATGGTAATCAGATGAGTCGAATAATCACATAATAGTATGGTAAATAGACGAAGTAGAAATCTGAAGTATAAGCTTGGTAGCCAACCGAAATGAAATGAGAGTATAGCAAATCAAATGAACTGGAGTATAGTTTGCTAGTCGGATGAATCACATAAGGGTACTGAGTGAATGAGTAATCAAATGGAGAACTGAATGAAGTATGGCATACTAACCAAATGAATAAGAATGTTAGAAGTCACATAGTCACAAAATTAGAATACTGCCCACGAGCTCAAATACTAAAGGAGATACTCCAATAGCCATATACCAAATCATATATCATAATCCGTCGAATCATAAGTGCACAACGAAAGGAGACAACTCCAGTACCAAATGGAGTAGCTAGCTCCAAAATGTGAGGGGGTGTATTGCACACACTCACCACATCACCAAAACTGAACAAAATACCTATGATGCATCCATACGCTCCCTGCAAAACAAATCAATATACATATTCCAGTTTGAGACTGTACATACGTATCCATAATGGCTAAGTGATCACCTATATAATATCATATAAAAAAGGTAACACCGTTGATGCGCGCGGAAGGCGCGTTCGGGGTCAAAGGAAACTTCCTTTTCTTCGAGCAAGTTTTTCAACCTCCTAGGCAGTGAACCTAATCGTTGTAGTGTAGTATGGGGTAATCCTCGAGGATTGATATCGTTCTCCAGGGGAATAGGAATGCTAGTAAGAAATATATGACAAGAAGGTGGGGCTGAGGTTGATTCTTTTTTTTTAAATATTTTTTATGGTTTTTTAGAAAGCTAATGTAAAATCTCGGGGTAATTGGCTTGGGGGTGGTATTTCTACCAATTACTCTACTTCTATTAATTATCTAATTATCTAATTACTACGGGTAGTTATGTCTAATTGAGGTGTGCTCGTATGATGATTAAATATGTGTTCACTTAGATACTATTACTCCCTAGTTATCTTTTATTGGTCGGTTGAGTTGCCACGTCCTTTATCTTAATGCGTTGTATTCCTGAAGGTCGTAGGGTATGTATGGTCCCTAGTTCTTTGAGGTTATCTCTCGTATATAACTCACGGAGTCGGCGAGCCTAAGCTATTTCATCCATGAACTATATCATCATAAAGCATACTAAAGCATTAAATACAACGACGATGCCTAGTTGCACTTCTAAGCCAATTTCAATTAAGACAAGAAACAACCTAACAATGATCAATAACTAGGTTTCACAGATCTAAGCAAACACACAAGTAATTTAGCTAGGCATGATAGACAAGCAAGCATACACACAATCAATCGAATATAGGATAGACATAATGATAATTTGGATTAATAAACTTATCGTGATGTGTAAAATAGGGTCTGAGACCTTAAAATACTGTCCAAGTCGGACTACAACTGAGTTAGGGTTTTTTCTCCAAAAGTCTACCTCCTCAAATACAGAAAAATCGAATTCTATATATAGATTTACAATCGCGACGGCGTCACCTTTTGCATGGGACGTCGTCAGCTCGCCGTCATTAGGGTTTCGTTTGGGCCAAGTCCTCGATGCGACAGCGTCACCTTAGAGTTGTGACGTAGTCGGTATTTAGTTGAGACGTCGTCTTGATTCTAGATATGGGCTGTCTGAGGTGAAAACTGTGAGTGACGCCCTTCATAATTAAAGCGTGACGCCGTCAGGTTATAAGACCAGAATTTTCACTGAGCCGTTGCGTGTATGTTTTGATCAAGTCTTCATAGAGTTACGGCGTCGCCCTTTGGGTGGGACGCCGTCAGGTACTATTGATCATTCTTGAGTGGCTTCGATCTTGACTTTGCCGTTTTCTTCATGTATTTTTTTTTGACTTTTCTAATCATTGAGTCCTTGAGCTTCCTCACCTATCTTTCTTCCCCGGGAATTATCCAAATGTGCATGAAATCATCATTTATTAACCTTTTATGATACCTGGCTACATTCACATACAAATACGCTTCTTTTGCACTTTTGCAACAATTATGTGTAAATATAACCGATTATCATACACAAAACCAACAATAACGCTACTAAAAACATGCTTATTTTGGGCGCTATCAAATTCCCCCATACTTAAGTTCTACTCGCCCTCGAGTAGGTCTAGCATTTATGAAAATCAATTTCAATGGTCTCAACATCGTGGTTCCAAAAATCTAACATTCACTTCAAGAGAAATAATTGTTAATTTGCTTTTAATATGCGAAAATTCTGAAAAGGAACCAAATGACTTTAGATAACATAACTAAACACCTAACAAATGATTTTAGAAATTCAACCAACACTCATATATTGGTGGGTATATGTAAATCACTCAATGCCTAGTCATAATTAATACTTTTTACCATAAGCTTGTACAAGTATCAAGACAAATAAAATAAATTCATCAAAGAGGGCTTTTATTCGGGTTATAACGTTAAGGCTTTGGGTTTATAAAATGGTATGGATAAGGCATGGGATAATTTATGAAATTGGTTTAAAAAGAAAAATAAAGTCAAGTCTAAACCTTCATGTCGCTACCCATCAAACAAACACAATCTCGAAAATGATTATAATCTCCTCTTCTTCACATATCGATCTCCAAACATATATAACTCAATTTAGCTCATTGGCTAATTAATATACTAATATAGGACATTGGCTATAATCATTATCTCATAATTTTTTTTTAATTCATATCTCCCCCACACTTAGTATGAGCATACGCCACAAAAAATACAAATGAGAAAGACGTCTCCTTCATCTTTGTTGGAAAATGGTACACAAGAATGACAAAGTGTAGCTTCTTCATAATCATCAAAAACAATCCAACACTTCAAACAATTAGCAACAAACCAATAGACATTGACATTGGTTAGCTAAGGTTTAAGGTGTAAAATATTTTTGTATTTTTTTGGATTTAACAAAAACGAAAAAGATTGGTTCGAAGGGTGTAACTAAGGGTATCTAGTGCTAAAAGTGAGCACTAACAAATGGGTCCATATTAAGTGGTTAACTAACCGACGTAGTTAGAAAAAAATATTAGATATAAAATGGAAGGCCATTTGGGTTAAATCCTACGATTTCCTCTTATCATTTGAACATGTTTTTATCACTCGAGAGTGATTTTAACAGTAATGCATAACAAGTACAAGTTCTATAATCGACATAATTACCGGCACACTCATAGCAAAATATAAAACATAAAGATGTGTTTTATACAAAAAGAATCCTCACAATTTAGTGGAAAAAGGCTATAATGCGCATTAGTAGATGTTATCGAATCCAAAATGAATTACTTTCGTAATTGGTCCAAATCAAAAAAATTTCAAAAACCTCTTTTTACCATTAAAATACCCAAGTTGTTTTTTAAACATATATAAATAACGTGCGAAAACAACTAGACAATGAGGGCAAACTTCTACTAGCTACTTGAATCCGAAAATTGTACCTAAAAATAAAAAATAAGAATAAAAATTTAAAATTTAAAAATCGTATCATTTTTCTTATTTTCTTCCCTCCCCCATACTTAAGTTTTGCATTGTCCTCAATGTAATAAAATGAATCTTCAAAGTAAAGGAAATGGGAAAAAGAAATACTCAAAAAGATACCACGGGATTAAATACGCAATACGCATATTTGGTCATAGGCATGCATGTGAGTTATCCAAATCCAAATATTGACCAACAATAAGCTTCCGACATATCAATCCTGCAAAATATACACAACACACAAAAAACAAACAAAACTAAAAACAATCCAAACGCTACTTAAAAATAAAAATAAACAAAGTATGATAATAATCCTAAAGAAATAGTAACAGAGAGAGATAGAGAAAATATTGTTCGACACACATAAGCATTTGTTTAAAAATCACAATCTAAAGAATGATCCACGTTCATTCGTCATCCTCGCTCATCTCATCACCATCATCATCATCATCTTCCTCATCACCTTCGGTCTCATAGTTCTCTTCCTCGTCAAACACCGTATAAACTTTCCTCTTCTTCTTTTTGCCAACACCAGATGAAGATCCTCCCACATCATAGCTAGATCCTCCAACCTCGGGTAATCTACCATATACAGGCACTGGTCGGGAAATGGTGCATAGCCAGGTTACGGATACGGATATGGTCCAGGATACGAGGTGTACGGGAAAGGATATGGTGGAACATTAGGCGGATTGTAGGGAGGCAACTCATACTTGGCTTCTTGCGCCGTGTGTTGAAAGAACGGGATCGAATAATCATTAACGTTGTTGTTCCTCAACATCATCGAATCTCTCCATACATCTCTACGCTCAATATCATTTAAGTGTCGGTTCCAATCTCCCCAACCCGAGTCAAAGCTACTAGTCGTTCCCATTTGCACATTATCCGCCGGCTGCTGCGGTGGTGGTGGGTCAATCCATGCTCCCAAAGTCTTTGTCATTCTATTCAAAGCCTTTCCAAAACTCTTGGAATTCCACGTCTCACTAACCTTTAGATCATCACACTTAGCCAACTCGTTGTCATTAAAGTACCCTAGATTCTTTGCCAACCTCGTCACATAATGACCTCCACATATGTTGCTATTTCCCTTGATACCCGGGGCTCTCCTAGACAAATACTCGGCTATAATCCAAGCCGCATTCCCATCCTTGGACTCCTCCAACAACTTCATTATCCACAAGTCCGGCTTTTGGCATTTGTCCATGCTTCCAACTCTATGGAACGGCTCCCATACTAGCAACTTATGTAGGATTCTCAACAATGGATTCCTAAGGGTTGAAGAATTCCTATGAGTACAAGAAGGATCTCCCACGCGATTCCAATACGCTGGGACACTAGGGTAATCTTTCTCAAACCTCTTAAGCCTCAAGAAATGAGCTTCAAATAATCGATGACTAACCTCATCCGGTTCGTATAATCCAAGAGCAACCGCAAACCCCGGCAAAGGGTATGCATGATCCTGCCCACAAAGCCTAAACCAAACACAAATTTCATTCATGATGTTTCGCAAGTTTACCTTTCTTTCAAAGTACAATGTTGAGAAGAACTCCAAACACCATTCATGGTAAACTTCTTCATGAATGCTAAAATCTCTCTCACTAGAAAAATCATCGAACGAGTCTCCATCAATCGGATAGACATAAGACATCCCCGCATCATACCCCTCAACTCAGTTTCACGCTCATATTCGTTAAACAAGTCCCAATCTACCAACCTTGGAACCGAAATAGTTCTAGTTTGCAACTTCGACAAACGTTCCTAAAAGCGTGTTTTTCCTCATTGGTAAGATCTTTAAACTTCAGGTTCGCATTCCCTTCAGCTCGCATGCTATAGGTAACCTTCTTCCGTGCATTCCTTTGGCAATACTTGGTCACGAGCGGGTTCATTGGAATCCGCGTCGTACACGAACAACCTACAACATATCTCTGTAGAAACATAAATATAAATTAATATAAGAGTGTTAGAACCAACGATAAAGTTTATAGAAGCCCCTAGGGTCAAGTTCAAAATTCGCATTTTTTTCAAAACAGAATCTGGAACCGATTCGGTCGAGGGGCAGCCGATTGGCTCCTTCCCTGACCTTGGTCCAACCGATCGGTTGCGTTGCGTAGCCGATTCGGTCATCTGTTCTGCATTAGTCAATGGCCTTCCAATTAACTTCCCACTAGATTTTTCCAAATCTAATTCACTCCTAAACTTCCTTTGAACATCACTAATGATTTCTACAACCTCAATTTGCTCTTAATTCGCATCCAAAAACATCCTCTTATCCTTTGTTCATCATGCTTAGAACTCAAAAGCTCAACTTCTATTCATCAATTAATTGTTCTAGCAACAATGTGGCATCTAAAATTAACTGAAAATGCATCATCTAACAACTATGAATCATCAATTGCAACTTAATTTGATTCAAGGATACAACCTAATTGAATCCGAAATTTCAATCATCTAATACTCATCCAATGTTGAATCAATCACTACAATTATTTTTGCAATGCATTCCTATATCAATTACCCACTTAATTCCAAAAGATTACATCTTAATTCGAATCCCATCAAAAACCCCCAATTGGTGACCTAATTTGCAATTCGAATCAAAAACTCAAATTAAACCATAATTTAGCTAATTGATTGCAGATGCTTACTTGTTTAGGTGCCATGATGAACTTCCAATACTCCTACAACCTTCAAAAAACTTCTTGGTGGTCGAATTTTTGAAACCCAAATGGAGGATTAGTGTGTGTGTGTGTGTGTTTTTCTGGAAAAATTGAAGTTTTGGCACTTATACTTGCTTCCAACCGATTCAGTCATGGACACAACCGTTTCGGTTTGCATTTTTGCAGAATTTTACCTTTTTAACTTTACTTGGCCATTTTACCTTCCAAGCAAAAATTATTTACTCAAAAATTCGATTAAAGATGCACACAACATTCATCCAACCATTTGCAAATTCCAACAACATCTAAACTACTAGCTCAAAAACTAAATCATGAAATCTTATCACCATAAAACTTAAACTAAAACTCAAAAAGGAATTGATTAAAATAGCTTCAAACCATAATAATAAGAAATAAAAAGAAAATGAAATCAAAATCCCTAAGTGCATAAAAGTAAATTTCATCAAAAGATGAAGATCAAGCAAACAAGTGCTTGTTATTATTGCTGTGTTCTACTCTTCATCACCCCTCAAAATATTCATGTTTCCAGATATCCTCGCTTTGAAATTTTCCCGTCAACTCACGATATGTCTCATGGGTCTTAAATTTTCTAACAAATCTCCTTCCACTTGGGCATAGTATCTCGAATTTTACATGTCGTTCCCCATCACCTTCTTCTCTTTTGTATACACTCGCTCCTTCGGGTCCCCACTCCAAGTTTTTCAATTGCATGGGCAAGGATCCTAGAAAGTTCGTAAGCTTTTAATACACAAGAATGTTCTTAAACGGGTTGTAAAAAGCTTCCATTGCAAGTGCTCGTTCCATTTCATCTTCTAGATGAAAGTACGGTGGGGTAAGTGGTCCATACATACCATTTCCTTGGGCATCACGTACCACTACAAAACAAGTCAAATCATCTTCACCCAAAATTTCCAAATCCTCGATAGTAAGTTTTGTTAATACAAATAAACCTTAAACACGTTTATTAACATTTAGCGATCTCTTTGTGTTTTGTTGATAACAAATATAATGTTATCATAAGTAAAATTATAAGGATACATGTTATTTTTAAAATCATCTACATATAGTCATTTAATACAAATTGTTATAATAATTCATTTGTTGTAATAGTTTATTAGGATGGGTAAAAACCACAACCCATGACCCATACCCATGGAGCATATCCATAACCCATGGAGTTAACCCATACCCATTGACTAGATGCATTGCATCCATTAGATACATTGTATCTAGATAGATACCCATGGTCCAAACCATGACCCATGACCCATGACCCATAACCCAAAAACCCATGGGCAAACATGAGCGTCTCACGGATCCCTGGAGTTACACTAGACGGATCCCTCAAGCGAGGGATCTGTGGGATCCGTGCAACAGTGGCAAGAATTTTCCTATAAATAGAGATCCATTTCTTCATTTTCACTCACCCCTCTTCTTACAAACTCTCTCATATATTCTTACACTCTTCTAACAAAAGATCACTTGATCTAGAGAGTTGTTCTTCTTTCTTTTATTGTGATTCTCATATAGGTCCTTCTCTAAGGTGAGATCACGAGCATTCTACAAGTCATCCAAGCAAATGGTCCTTGATTGATTTGTTCCTCCACAAGATTTCTGAAGCGAAGATCTTGTATTTCATATTTCACATATTTGTTGTGTTATAGTAGTGTTGGTTTGGTCCTCCGTGTTACGGACTCGGTATTTAGCTTTGTACTGGAAAAAGGTGTAAACGACGTTGTGAAGGCTTCTCCGCCAAGTTGAAGGAGTTTGTTGACATAGTGCTTGAACTCTCGAGTAGGTGACTCGGGGAGTGGAGTAGGGCAAGGAAGGTGTCCTTGTAGCTGAACCACTATAAATCGGTTGTGTCATTTCTATCCTTTACTTTACTTGCTTTGTTTATTTGCGTTACTCTTAGATCTATACTTTCTCTTCATCCATACGATTTCACATAGCATCGAATCTAAAGTTTTTGAAACTAACTTAAAATCGGCAAAACTATTCAACCCCCCCTTCTAGTTTTCCACAATTGGCATCAAGAGCTAAGTTTATAAAAGTTTTAAAGTAAACCGTATTTTAAAAAATTTCGATCACTATGGGTTCTGAAAATTACAAGGAAGGGAAATCCATGCAATGACCTCCACTACTTGAAACTAACGGTTTTATATATTAGAAAAATAGATTCGAAACTTATGTGAAGTCAAAAGATATTGATCTTGGGTACATCATTGTTGAAGGCGATTTTGAAGCCACTACAAAAGATGAAAATGGAAATTTAGTTAACACACCTCATGATAAACTCACCGATGATATTAAGAAAAAGCTTTCCAAAAATAGTGAAGCTAAAATGGTTTTATATAATGCTTTACTCAAAAAGGAATTCGAAAGAATCTCCATGCTTAAAACCTCTAAAGAAATTTGGAATTCTTTAGTTGTAACTCATCAAGGTAATCAACAAGTGAAAAACAATTAAATAGATTTATTTGTTCAACAATATGAACAATTTTCAATATCGGATGAGGAAACTATAGATCATTCTTTTGCTAACTTTAATACTATAATTACATCTTTACAAGCACTTGATGAGTCTTTCTCTAGTCGTAATCATGTTAGGAGATATCTAAGGGCACTTCCATCCAAGTGGAGATCTAAGGTGACGGCAATCGAAGAATCAAAAGACTTGACAATCCTCACCCTTGATGAACTCATAGGCAACTTAAAGGTCTATGAGCTTGTCCTTGATAAAGATTCTGAAGCCTCAAAAGTGAAAGAGAAGTACAAATATCTTGCCCTTAAAGCCGAGAAGGTCTCAAGCGATGAAGAGGACTCCTCTTCGGATAGTGATGACGAGGAGTATGCCATGGCGGTAAGGGACTTCAAAAAGTTCTTTAGAAGAAAGGGAATGTTAATACAAATAAGCCGTGAAAACGTTTATTTATATTTTACGATCTTCTAATGTTTTGTCGATAACAAATATAAAATCATTTTAACGAAACAAAAAGAGTACGTAAATAGTTTGAGTTAATAGTTTTCTAACACACTTACGCTTTCACATAAAACACTAAAACAAGTATAAGTGATTTTATGATTTAGATACATATGTACAACAACTAGTGTTTACATATTGGGTTAAACATATACTTAAACTAAGTATACTAAAATGGGTAAAAACTAAGTGTATGCTATATTGGGTAAATACAAGTATATACTAAATGGGTAAATACTAGCAAATGGTTTTGACCCATAACCCATGGTTTTATATGTACCACTTAACCAAGTTCATTGTATCCTTAAGATACATTGTATCTAGAAAGAAAACCATGGAACAACCCATAACCCATGACCCATGACCCATAACCAAAAATACCCATGGGCAACGAGGAGCGGACCACGGATCCCTAGCTTTGTGCTAGCCGGATCCCTTGTGGTAGGGATCCGTGGGATCCGGGGAAATAGAAGAGAATTTCCTCTATAAATAGAGAGCCATTTCTTCCTCTCTAGGTGCACTTTTCATATATACTTCCCCAAAGTATTCTAACCCTATAACCTCAGATCTAAATGATCTATGTAGTTTGTCTTTTGTTTTAGTGTGATCTACTAGGTTCCTCCTAAAGGAAAGATCACCACCTCTTGAAGACGTGCAAGCTCAAAGTCCATGAGTTGCCATGCTTCGTCATCATCAAGACTACTAAGGTTATCTTGTTGATAGTTCTTCCTTTCTCCAATAGATGTTGGGTTGAAGGCATTAGTGAAGAATGCCGAAAGTGTCAAGATGAAAGCATTAGTGAAAGATGCTCATCATCCGTGTCAAAGCATTAGTGAAGGATGCTAAAGGTGTCAAGACGAAGGCATTAGTGAAGGGTGTCAAGCGTTGTGTCAAAGGCATTAGTGAAGGATGCCAAAGAATCAAATCAAGTAGCATTTGGGAAGAATGCCTAGGTCGTATAATCGATGAGGTGCATCATTATACATATATGTATTTGTTTATATACAAGGATGGTGATATCCTTGATGGTGTTGTAACAAGGAGTAGATCTCCTTGAGATTAGGTGTTGTGTCGTGAAGGTGTAGTTCACCTAAGGTGTGAAAGAACTAGGTACTTAGCCTAGTACCTAATAAAGGGTAGGCGACGTTGTGAAGGATTAGTTATCCTAAGGTGTGAAAGAACTCGGTGGTTAGCCTAGCACCGTATAAAGGGTAGGCGACGTTGTGTTAGGTGTGGTTCGCCTTGGTGTGAAAGAACTCGGTATTTAGCTTTGTACCGGAAAAAGGTTAAGCGACGTTGTGAAGGCTTCTCCGCCATAAGGAGTTGGTGTAGTGTTTACGAACTCTCGAGTAGGTGACTCGGGGAGTGGAGTAAGGCAAGGAAGGTGTCCTTGTAGCCGAACCACTATAAATACTTGTGTCGTGGTGATGTGCTTCTTACTCTTTATCTTTCATTACACGTTTATATATCTATCTATCAACGTCCAACATAAACAATCAAATAGATTGACATAAGTCGATCTAAATATTTAAAAGGAAGTTTTAAATTGGTAAAACTATTCAACCCCCCCTTCTAGTTTTCCACAGGGAAGATACGTCAAGCAACCCTATGACGACAAGAAAGGATTCCGGAAAAGCAAAGAGGACGAGAAGGCAAGGGATGAACGCGCTTGCTTTAAATGTGGGGATCCCAACCACATTATTAGTAAGTGTCCCAAACGCGATGATCAAAAGGCATTTGTGAGCGGTTCGTGGGGAATGAGCGAGGATGAGGACGAGGAAATTTGTCTCATGGCAAATGACGAGGTATGTCACGAATACTATAGTAGCTCATCATTAGATGATGACTCATTGTATAATGAATATGATTAACTTTGCAAAATTAGTTTAAAAGTAATAAAAAAAACAAGTTTTTGAAAAACCAAAATCAACGTTTAGAGAAGGAAGTCATTGAGTTAAATCAAAATTAAAACGTATAGAAAAGGTGAAGATAGCAAGTGGGGAATGTGAACTTTGCGTTCAACTTCAAACACTAGTTGATCATCTAGACTCTAAGATTTCTAGAATGAATACTAATACTCTAGATATGATATTAGATAGTGTTAAAACAGGAAACAACCAAAAAGGTTTAGGCTTTCAGCAACTTGATTCGTCAACTAGCGAAAACAAAGAAACACAATTCGTAAAAGCAATAGAAAAACAAACCACTATAGTCACGGATCCCACGGATCCCACAAAAAGGGAACCGGCTAGTGTACATCCAGGGATCCATCGGTCTGCTGAAGCAAACAGTAGCAATAATATAGCTTCCTCATCCAGAACCGATTTTTTTATTGTTAATAATAAGAAACCAACCCATGTTACTATTAGACAACCACTACCAAGACAAAATCAAAGTTTTACAAGAAACAAAGGTCCATCATTTTCAAAACCGAACACATCTAGGAGACCTAATAACGTTTATCTGAGAAGTAACCATCAAATGGGATGGAATCCAAATATGCAAAACAGTTTCAATTTTAAAACTTTACACCATAGAACGCATACTCACCTTTTCCATATATGCCTAACATGAATAGAATGTTTAACACTAATGGACCCATGAACAAATGGGGACCAAACTTTTGAGTTAATTGTTTTCTTAGGTGTGCTTAAAGGTTGACCTAGATCCGGATGAGTGGATTAAGGATAGCGGGTGCACGAGGCACATGACCGGCAATAAAGATTTATTTTCCACATATGAATCCTTCAATGGAGGAAATGTGGTATTTGGAAATAGCAAAAGCAAAATCATCGGTAAAGGTACGATTTCGAACAAATATCTAACCATTAACGATGTGTGTCATGTAGAAAACCTAAACTTTAACCTCTTAAGTATAGGACAAATATGTGATAAGAAGTGCAACGTACTTTTTAACGAAACCGATAGTAAGATATTGAAAAACGGTATCACTATAGGTAGAGGAATTAGGAAACATGGAGTCTATGTCATTAAAATCGGTAATGAACCTAAAGACAAAATTTGTCTTACTTCTATGGATGATACTTCGACCTGATGGCATCAAAGATTGGGTCATGCTAATATGCAACTTCTTCAATCGCTATCATCCAAAGATCTAGTAAGAGATCTACCAAAATTAAAATATGAACATCACTTTTGTGATGCTTGTAACGTTGGAAAACAAGTCCATGCTAGTCACAAAGCTAAAAACATGGTCTCTACAACTAAATGTCTAGAATTACTACACATGGATTTATTTGATCCATCCGCTATCCAAAGTTATGGAGGTAACTACTACACTTTGGTTATAGTGGATGATTACTCTAGGTACACATGGACTAAATTTTTAAAGAACAAAACTGAAACGTTCGATTACTTTGAAATATTAAGTAAGAAAATCCAAAGACAATTAGGAATTCCTATAGTGTCTATTAGAATGGATCATGGTAGGGAATTCGATAATGAAGTGCAATTTGGAACTTTTTGTGATGCTAATGGTATTACTCACAACTTCTCGGCTCCTCGCACTCCACAATCGAATGGGGTATTTGAAATAAAGAATAGAACCCTACAAAAAATGAGTCGCACCATGTTAAATGAGCAATTGATTCCTCAAAAGTTTTGGTGCAATGCCGTTGATACATGTTGGAATCAATCCTAAACTATATTTCAAGTGTTTGTAATCAATATGTAATAGGTTGCTTAATTAGGCTTTTATGTTTGTATTTATGGCAAGGCTTATGTAGAAAGCCCATAAGCCTTGACCCAAGCCCAATAAGGAAAGGAAGGGAACTTGTGTGTTGCCCTAGTTCCTTTCCCTATATAAAGACTTGTAAACCTTCCTTAGAAGGTTGGTTGTTCATTTACTTTCAATATCTACGCATAACATTTAACATACTCATTCCTGTATTGTTTGTTCTTGTTCAACGGATTACTTCTTTAACTATTTCTTACATATTGATGCTTGTGTTACAATATGGTGACCAAACAGTGGTATCATTCGCCATCTAGTTAGGTGAAACATAGTTGTTTTTGAAGTTTTTTCACTATAAGCGTGGGTTTTATGTTCTAAACCTTTCATACGCCTAAGCAGTTGTTACGCATAAGCTTCTCTTCATTTGATCTTCAGTGCTGCTGGTTTACTCAGTGTTTTCTTGCTTGGATAAGCCTGAAAACACTTCGAATTTGGATATCTTTTACACTGGCATAAGTGTAAAGGATTTTTGGGCAAAACCCTAGTTTTACACCTAAGCTTCAAAACTTACGCGTAGCATCTTTCTTTGCCTAATCATTTTCTTACGCCTAAGCTTGTCTTATGCATAAGCAAATCTTACGCATAAGGATTCTACTACTAAGTCTTTGGTTTACGCCTAAGCTAAGTTTTTCCTCAAGTTTACGCTTAAGCTTTCACTATGCGTAACTTTCTCTTTTACGCGTAAGGTGGGTTTTTTACGCGTAAGGTGATTTCTACGCCTAAGCTGGTTTCTACGCATAAGGTTACTTCATCAACATTGTTTCATTCGACTACAAAGATCCATCATCAACACAAGTAGTATTTAAAAAAAATTAGGGGAGACTAAACGTTCAATTTTTACGCAAGATTCAAATATTGGTTTAACTGCGAAAAGTTTGGTCAAAAATTCAAATTTTTGGGCCCAAATTCGAATTTTTCGGGTCAAATTTGGCGTCAAAATTGTCAAAACTCAAATTTTTCTTACAACCTTAAAATTGGATTTTATAGTGAATTTCAAATTTTGGGAGAGAAAATTTTTCAAAATTATTTTTGGAGGGAAATTTTGAAAATTACTATATCGGCCTTTCAAGTATGCTGACTTCACAAATCTCCTCACCTTCCATCTACTACTTAAACCTTCATCACCAAACCTTGCTACTGATGATTCTTAAGATGCAGATGCATTTGTGGTATTGAACGAAGGATGGATAGTTCTGACTGAGATGATGAACTCAATACTTAACAATTCCAAGCGTCAGACTTCATCCAATTCCCGAGATCCAGCAGTCGTGCAAGGTGAAAGAGTTGATGTACAAGGAAGGAATGCTCAAAGGGTTGTTGGGAATGTTGTGATTACTTCAACTGTCAGTAATGCGGACAATGAGGTTATAGCATTGGAAATGCAGGATGACAGCAGCAGATCAGGGGAAGATATCATACCCATCTATGACACAGAGCCCAACTTTGACAAAGAACAAATGGTTGAGGAAGATATCTTACCCACCTATAACACTGACACAGAACAGATGGTTGAGGTAAAATCTACTGTTGATCATATTCTGCCTGCAAATGCGAAACAACAAACTGAGCAACCTGATTTCAAAAATGAAGGAGAGGTTGACCAGTGTGTCGCACAATGTCCAGACAGCTATCTGAGCCCTTACTTGTAAACAATACAACTGAAACGTCAAACCAAACTCTTGAATCTGAAAACATTCTTCTTAAAAAGACCATTGCTCAGTTTCAAAAAGATTTTTCAAAACTAGAGGCTCATTGCATCTCTCTTGAACTTAAAATGCAAAAGAAAATTTTAAACTCAGAGCCAAATAGTAAATCTTTGAATGAACAAAGTAATCGTGTGGATACATTAGTAAAAGAAAATGAGCATTTAAAGGCTCAAATTCAAGCAAAGGGGCTTGCACATGTTGCTTTACAAAACAAACTGAGAAAATTAAATGACAAGAGTGTGGATACTAATTTTGCAAAACCAACAATCTTGGGGAAATCGTCTCTACAACCTTTCAGAAAACAATCAGTAGTTAGACAACCAACTGCATTTAAATCTGAATGTTCAAAATCTTCAAAACCACGGTTTGCCTTCCAAGTTGTTAAGAATAATCATTTGTCAAAACCAGTCACTCCACATTCTTGGCCTAAGAAAAATGATTATGCTTCTGTTATATATGTTTCTGTTAATCCTCAACAAGTGGCTGCTACTGGCCAGTCTAGGATTAGTTCAAAAACAGTGTCTAAACCTAGCATCAAAATTCAATATTCATATGATACAAATGACTTGCACAGGAACTATGATCTAGAAGAGGCTAGGAAAAGGGCACTACTCCAAAAGGATGGAATCTTCGGTTCACGACTTGGTGTATCACCTTCGAGTGTATTACTTATCACTGCTTGTAGTAGCAAACCAAAACCTAAGTTAACTCAACAAACAGTTAGAAATTAACCCGTTGATCTAAAAGTAAAATTTCAGAAACCTAATAGGTGGATCAATATAGGACGCAGATTTTTCCCAAAAGAAGTTTCAACATCCTCTAGATCTAACCTTAGATGGATACCAACGGGTAGAGTTTTCAAAACTATTGGTCTTAGGTGGATTCCTACAAGCAAGATACTAAGTAGTTGCACCAAAAGAAGTGTGAAACTCACTACATCCATCCCTGAGGCAGGAAAGGAAATCATCAAAATAGCTTGTTCAGGTGTCCAGAAGATAATTGACACAACATCTTTATGCTTCTAACATCTGGAACCCATTTACACTTGGGGATCCATATTTTTTCTTTCTTGCCCCCTCCTATTCTCTATACAGGTACAACAACATTGGCTCCTACTGCAAAACAGCGTAGGACCCGTCTCTCACCGTAAAAAATATCATGATCCATCAGCTGCATCACAAATTGTACTTAATCATCAAGAATTGGAAACATTGATTGCTCCTCTGGTTAAAGAGTCTTTCTAAAGTCGTGCTTCAGATGTATCGAATGTTTCAGCTGCACAACCTGATCATATTCTAATTTCAGATACACTCTGAAACTACAACAACTACCGTTGCTGTAGATGCACCTCCTATCGAATCTTTGATAACAGAAGATCAAACTGTTTCCAGCAACAATGACACAGCTGATGATCAACATTATGAACAGAGAAGTTTTATCAGCAGTTGATTCTCTCGAGATATTTATGGCTCTTCACATTTTTTCGCTTAATTGGACATACATGGTTTCGCTGTCTCCTTATACATGGTTTCGCTGTCTCCAATTCATCATCAACATACGTGGTGTATGATTCTGATTCATTGAAAACATCGGGGGAAAGATAGTTTAGGTGTTCATCATTTCCTTGATGTCGTTTGCGAAAACCCTATCTCTTCTTGGATTTCTTCAATTAGGGGGAAGAAATGAGACGAAATGGTGGTTCAAACGTCTCACTTTGGTGTTATCGTCTCACTTTCTCAGGGTTATCGTATGTGAAGTTACCTAAATATGATGATATGATGCCTCACACACGGTCATTTTATCGAGAAATTACATACTCACATGTAATTATTATTCCGATAGACCGCAACATTCAGGGGGAAGTTGTTTCATTTCGTCTTTCGTGGTTTTTTTGGTGTGAAGCATCTACATACATGAGAAGATCTTGTTGATTTCTTGTATGTTACCCCCGAACGGATTTTCCGCAATAAGTCAGATTTACATTGTGTGGTTTACTGCTCATCTACAAATTCCACTGCGTACTGAACCTTCAAAAGTTAGAGGAAATGTAGACTTCATCAAAGTTTCAAATCTGCTAAAGACAGTTTTCAGTTTGGGGGGAAGGTGATTCTGAAACTTCTTCATAATGGCTTTTGAGCAAAACAGCTTGAAACCAGGACATAAACGTCTAAACTTCCCCCAAACCCCATCATCTACAAACTGAACAAGGCTCTCTACGGTCTCAAACAAGCTCCTCGGGAGTGGTATGATAAGTTTTCATCCTTTCTCATCTCTCATAATTTCGTCAAAGGATCGGTCGACCCAACACTATTCATACAATATCACAGGGAACACATTTTAATCGTTCAAATTTATGTGGATGACATCATTTTTGGGTCAACACATCTAAAGTACTCAAACGCTTTTTCAAAACTTATGAGAAAACATTTTGAAATATCCATGATGGGTGAACTTACATTCTTTCTAGGACTGCAAGTTCATCAATCACCCTGTGGTATTTTCCTGAGTCAGTCCAAATATGCTCTTGAAATTTTAAACAAACATGGAATACAAAATTATGATACCTATGCCACACCGATTGCACATACCAAGAAACTGGACGCTGATTTGCATGGGAAATTGGATGACCCTACCAAATACCTAAGTATTATTGGGTCTCTCATGTATCTAACGGCCAGTAGACCTGACATTGTCTTTGCTGTATATCTTTGCTCCCGTTATCAGTCGAGACCAACTGAAACTCACCCCTCTAAGGCTAAAAGAATCCTCCGATACATCAAGGGAACCATTAATTTAGGAATCTGGTATCCGAAGGATTCTGGTTTTGAACTAATAGCTTTTTTAGAGGCTGATCACGCAGGTTGCTTAGATTCTCGGAAAAGTACTTCAGGTGCTCTACAATTTCTTGGTGATAAACTGGTGTCTTGGCAATCGAAGAAACAAGATTGTACATCGCTGTCCTCAACCGAAGCATAATATGTAGCCATGTCGGCGTGTTGTGCTCAAGTCATTTGGATGAGAACACAACTCAAAGACTATGGCTACGTATTTGACAGAATCCCGATGTACTGTTACAATCGAAGTGCTATTGCAATCTCGTGCAACTCCGTCCAACATTCGAAGTCTAAGCACATCGATATTCGATATCATTTCATCAAGGAGCATGTGGAAAAGGGTAACGTTGAATTATATTTTGTGGGTACTGAGTATCAACTGGCAGACCTTTTCACCAAAGCCTTAGCTCCTGCTAGGTTTACTAAGTTGGTCCACCGGATTGGTATGATGTGTTTGACTCCAGAGGAACTGGACGAACTTTTGACACATTCATAAAACCAGTCAAACACCAAAACCTCTTTTGTAAATAAATTTTTCAAAAACAAAAATAGAAAAATATAAAATCTGATAAAATACAAAAATATTCTTCTATCTAATTTCTTTCAAACATTGCAAGTACAAAACTTTCGTCAACACTTTGTTCTATCAAACTTTTCACAATTTTCCCGAATAAGTGTTGAGGGGGAGAAAGTAAATATTTTTCAGTTTCATAAAACCTTGTACTTGCATGTTACCAAAATATGTGGTTTTTCTAAAATGGTGGATATGTATCTTGTCAAATACTCTCCTCGGACTCAAATATTTTCAAAATTCATTATTTCAAAAGTCGATGGGGAGTATTGTTATGCTTCTTGCCTAAATATAAACGGCCCAAATCAAATCTTCAAAATCCGTTCAAGCTGTTCATAATCTGTAAGTTCTAAATTGTTTGGATCAAGATTCTAAACAAGGATTTCAAAATCTTTTAAATACAACGGTTAAAACTCTTTAAAACTGACTTTGAAAAACTGTTCACTCAAACGTATTGGGTGTTCATGCTTAAAAGTGCTTGGATTGAAATGAGTTATGTTAAAACCTTTCTTAGTGTCTTTTAAACATGTTTCAATCGTCCAAAACCATCCAGAATTTTCGATTGCATGAATTTGAATTTTAGGATTCTTGCGCTCATTTGGGGCTTTTCTATTCTGTGATGTTTTATGTTTTTTAGGTGGTCAAGAAAGTGTTAGAATAAGTTTATATGCATGTTTTGAACCTTTAAATTAGCCCAGAAACATCTAAACTGTAAGAATTTAAGTTTTAGGTTTTTAGGGTTCATCTCCCATGAATCTTCTGATTCTGTGGTGGAAATGTGTTAAATCTTGTTTCATTGCATTCATATGACATCTAGGACACTCCAGAAACATTCTTGTTTGATTTGTGTGGCTATATCTCTTTCGCATAGATTAAGGGTTTAGGGTTTGAGAAATTTTACGCCTAAGTCTTTCTGTGTGTATCTGATATGTTCTTGTGCTTGTTTTGTGATCTAAAAGATGTTTGGAATAAACTACAATCAAGTTTTCATGTTTATATTTAACAGGTTAATTATTCGTAATGTCAGAATCTTCAGGTAACGGCTAAGAGAAATCTTACGCGTAACTCTTACGCATAAGAGGTCTACAGTGGATTACGCGTATCTTGGAAAGATATTTGTAAACAAGGCTTGCTACGCATAAGCTTTAATCATACGAGTAAAACTTTACGCGTAACATCTAGCTTATTCCTATGTGTAAGCCTAAAGCCTTTGAACTTATCTTACGCGTAAGAAACTCTTATGCATAAGCTTGGTCTTACGCTTTAGCTTACTCCTACGCATAAGCTCCTTTCTTACGCATAAGGATCCTTGTTACACATGAGCCACTGTTCACTACATTTTGGCCTGTTACGCATATGTTACTGGTTAAATGTTACGCATAAGTCATAAATACCTGATGTTTCATATAAGTTTACAAAAGTTAGTATGTTGTTTGTTAAGTGAACAATTGGTCTTTGAAATTTTAAAATTAACACGTTCACGTAACTTACCACATCAACTTCAAACAATTGGACAAATGTGACTTAGGACTTGTAACTAACATAAACATGTTACCATCAAACAAGGAATTAGATAATAAATCAGACTAAAACAAACACATTGTGTTTCCATATGTCTGTCTTTTTGTCTAATGTCTTTCTATCACAAAATGGCTGCAAATCAAGCAAACATCAATGCCCCAGCTGAGCTCTCGATGGCAAACACATTCCCAGCTAGATACGACAAAACAATTGGCAAGAACAATCTCCGTGTCATCTTCAACAACTTCATATGCTATGAATCATCTTGCAGAATTGCTGTGGACATCCTTCTGCAACATCCATTCAAATTCATGCTCACAAAGTCATCCTGATGATGAGTATGATTCAATGGATGAGGAAATAAAATTTCGTGAGACATTAAAGCAGAAAAGGATGGAATACCATGCTTCAACTTTTCTGGTTAATCAACCCGGTGGGGCAGGAGGGTCAAGCAGTAGTCCTCCACTTATGGAAGATCCATTGCAAACAACTCTTACCCTATCTGATCCGGTTAATCAACCCGATAAGGATCAGGGTATCACTGTCACTACAACTGTTGAAATGAAGCAACCATAAAAACAACTAAAACAACCGCAAGAAGAAAGGCATGATGAAGATGAGGAAATTTATGACAAAGGAGATTACAATCATGATAAGGATGAAAGAGTCACTGATAATAATTTGGCGGCTGAAGAGGAAATGATGCGAAAAGAGGCAGAAGAAGCTGCTAGAGCTGAAGAGGAAAAGTTAAAGAAGGAGACGTACAACTTCATTGTTGACAATCCAACACACAAACCTCAACAGTCTTCTGAACCACCTCTTGACACTTCCACCAAACCCAAATCATCATCTCAATCATCACCTCCACCAACAAAAGAATCAACTAAGTCAACAACAAAATCTGTTAAGAAGGCAACTCCATCCAATGATTAGACAAATGGTTAAGCATGTTATCACCACTACACAACAAGCCACTCAGCCACCACCATCTGATCAACCAAGGGAGTCAGAAACCACACCATCAATGGAGAAAACCAGTTATCACTTTACATACACTGATGGTGAGGATCTTGACATATCTGAGCCCCAACCCGAACGTCAACCGAGATTAAGATCAAGTACATCACTCCTTGTATTCATGCGCATCTAATCAAAGAGCGTGTTGAAGATCTCTAACTCAGGGTTGAATCTTACCAAAAACAACTCAATCCTACCGCCCCACTCCTACACTTCATCGGAATCAATCAAGAATCTCAGTAAAAAATCGTTTATAAACCAAAGTTTGGGTTGGTCTACCGAAGTGAAAATCATCATACTTGCTTCATGGCTTTCGATGAAATTCACAAGTTCTATGATGCCACCCTGAAGATGGTTCGAGATGGATTGGCTTATTGATTGAAGGACATTGAGTTGGGTACAATTCTGACGAAGAGTTGGCATTTAAAGGATCGCAAGGATGTTCTTCGGTTTATCTCTAGGATTGATGAAAGGTTGATTCATCGAAATTAGATGTGACGGTTGGAGACCTATGTGGGAGGAAGACCAAGCTTTCCGATTCAGACATACCAACGTCCTCAATAAGTAGCTGGTCGTGTGTAATCATTGGGTACTCTCTTCACATTCTTGATTGTGATTTTGTTCGTTTGATATATTCATAATGGCTTGTGCACACATAACAGTGTACAACCCGTACTTGTAATGAAAGGACCCTGTGGTACGCTTCAGTGCCACAATCCTATAAAAGGAGAGAAAGCTTCTTACTTTTGAGTAAAACTTATCAAAACTTTCACTTTTCAAAGTTTTACTCAAAAGAACAAGTACTTCCCCTTATGTTTTTCAAAACCTCAAAAGCTAGTATTACTTGTTGAGGGGGAGTACTTGTATAAAATCTTTGTTCACAAATGGTTCTTCGTGGAAATCTTCCCACAAAACTCAAAATGGACATATTCGATATCAAAATTTCGTCAAAAATAACGTTTATATGCCATTTTTAAGGGGGAGAAAAATTGTGTGATACAAATATGTTGTGAAAATTATGATTGAATCTTCGTGTGACTAAGACTTAACCCATGAATTGACGAGATTTGAACTGTCATACATCGAAAAGATTTGTCTTCCAAGACTTATCCGAGTAGATTGTACCTATTCGTGAAGCTCTTGATAGACATGAACTTTGACGGGGTTTGACAACCTTTCGAGGTGTGTCCACACCATCAAGGTAGTTATTAGAGCTAGTTGTCACCTAAAAGCTGACAATGAAACTCTTTAACTATGCAACGTAACCGTGTCTCGCGGAGAATTGTCTATCTTGAGTCGATCAATTCAAAAGTGCACGCTCTTCTCTCACCATGCAGATTTTTGTCAAAACACTTAAGCACGTGTGGAGGGGGAGTATTTCTGCAAAATATAAAAACTCTCACAGTGGTACAAAATGTTTTTACTCATAAACACTTTGAGAGATTTTTCAAGAAATTGGTTTTATGGCAACATAGGTTAGTCATGGAGTTATAAGGTGACTAAGGATAGGAATAACCGTCCTATGATCCGCTAGAGCCGGAGGGATCTACCCAAGGACATCACCAATAGTTAGAACTTAGAAGTCCTTAGGTATGATTATAAAAAGGAGAAAATGAGAATCGGAGAAAGAAGGAGTTGAAGAATTAAAAAGAAATGTAATGAAAAGGGTGAAAAGAAATAGCCCTCCAGATTATTCAACTTAGGGCAGACACCGGGTTCAACTCATATGCTACTGGTTGTCAATAGATGACACCGGTATTGAAGATCACAGTTGTCATGGACCCAGTGACGCATGCACTAAAACTTCTTAGCCATTCAAGTTTTTCTCAACAGAAGCTTGTTTCATTCTCACAGGGAACCCTACGTAAACTATCGGCTTTCTCTTAGAGATTGATGGTATTGAAGAAGGAGACTCTCTCCCTAGTCTCCGCTCAAGAAAACCAAAACGCACTATTGAGTCTAGAGCCACGAGATTCATCAAAAGATCTCTTAGGAACACTTGACATTTCATCACTTGTCATTCAACAATAAGGACGCAAGTGATACTATTCTAGACTCCTACACAGATCTTAGCAATCCGTCGAGAACATTTATGAGGGGTTCACAACTGTGATCCTTAGTGATTGAATGGAAACTCCTGCCAGGGTCAACATCAAATAGCCCTGACAGCAGGTCACTTTGGTAACTCCTTGTGGGTTACGCTTAGTGTTGTCTCAAACGGTCTACAGTCGTGGGTGATGCTTCGGTGTACCTCAGCGACTCACCTGAACTGTAGGTGTACTTCGGTACATCGTGTTATCCTACTTGAGGGACTCCAGTTCAGGAACAGCCTTTGCTAGAATTAGAGATGTGTTTTCACACTATGTTGTTAACACGCTCGAAGTTCGAACTTGTAAGTGCTGGAAATCCAGCTAAGGAGATTCCTTTCAAGAATCGAGTCCTGAAAATGTGGGTTATTACTTGAACCTGTTCAATGTAATGCCAACTGTCCCTTATGGGATTCGGACGGGTGATTCACCCGACCAAGGTGAATGGAATCAAGACATTCATCAGAAGAACAATCGTAGTGGTCATTTCTCTAAGAATCAACCACAATGATCGATTGGTGTTTATCACTAACCCATTCTTATGTTTTCTTTTTATGGATGCTCCTGGGAGATGATCGTGCAGATTCTCCACATGCTCATACCAACAACAACACATATTGAAGTTCTCTCGAAAGGCAACACAAAAGTCAGAATGATTCTTCCTCAAAGCCAAAGAATCTACTAAGTATAAAGACTAAGAGAACTACATCTATCCTGATATCCAACGTCAAAGAGCGTGTGAGCATGTTGGAGAAGGACGTGGAGACACCTGAGCAACGAAGCGGACCTGATGCAGATAGCCGCAACATAACATCACCATATCCATACCAGAACATAGAACAAAGATAAATGAAGACGTCAAAGCTAAAAACTTCAAAGAAAACAAGATCCTCACACTGGGGAGATTTTTAGAATCAAGGCACTTCTTTTCACAAGAAAGAAGAATGTCTGAAGGCGTCAAAGCAACTATTACATCAGCACCAACAACGTTTAAAATTTCTAAAGATATTAATTACCAACACTTAGTGGGAGATTGTTGGAATCACTCCTAAACTATATTTCAAGTGTTTGTAATCAATATGTATTAGGTTGCTTAATTAGGCTTTTATGTTTGTATTTATGGCAAGGCTTATGTAGAAAGCCCATAAGCCTTGACCCAAGCCCAATAAGGAAAGGAAGGGAACTTGTGTGTTGCCCTAGTTCCTTTCCCTATATAAAGACTTGTAAACCTTCCTTAGAAGGTTGGTTGTTCATTTACTTTCAATATCTGCGCATAACATTTCACATACTCATTCGTGCATTATTTGTTCTTGTTCAAGTGATCACTTCTTTATCTATTTCTTACATATTGATGCTTGTGTTACAATATGGTGACCTAACAATACATCAACGTACATACTTAATCGAGTCTTAATTAGGCCATTTTTAGGTAAAACTCCATACGAGTTACTTCGAGGCAAAAAGCCTATGTTAAATCATTTTAGAGTCTTTGGTAGCAAATGTTTTCTACTTAACACTAAAGATTACCTTACAAATTTGATCCTAAATCAACCGAAGGTATCTTTTTAGGTTACTCTCTTAATAGCAAAGCTTACGTCATATTAAATAAAGAAATGATGAGTGTCTAAATACTCATCATTTTTACATAATCTAAACTGCAAAATCATCTGAAAACACTCAGAAACACATCAAAATGATCAAAATATTACAAATCAGTGTTTTATGTGTTTTAAATGCAAAAATATCAAAATCAGATGAAAAATGTATAAAGTTTGCAAAATTGGCCGTTTTAGTCCCCCGAGTTTTAAAAGTTGTCAAATCTAGTCCCTGGAATTCAAAAATGTGGAAATTTATCATTCAAGGTCCCTGAAGTATTCTAAGTTATAAAAAAATGATCCTTGAATGATTCTTTGGTCAATTGGCAAGAAAAGTCCCTAAACTTTGGAAATTTTGCAAAATTAGTCCTTGGACTTTTAAAATGGATTTTATGCAAAAAGGGTCCTTATATTATCAAAGTTGTCAAGTTTGGTCCTTGGGAAAGCATTGGAAAAAGATCACTTTTAGTCCTTGAAGTTTGGTCGAATTACACTTTTGGTCCTTGTACTAAGCTAATACCAAACGGACACTTTAAATATTACTAAGGCCCAAATCCAATCCAAATACAAGCCCAAACCCAACTGCCTTTGACCCTTTACCCTTGACCCCCAGGTCACAACCCATTCTGACCCCAGCCACAACCATTTTGGACCCTTTGTTATTATTAGCCCACGGTCAACCAAAGTCAAATGAAGAAAAACGCGCCCTTATACCACTGTTACTGTAGCAGTGTCTCTCCCAAACCAGAGAACCAATACCAGCCATGGTTTTGCCATTTTTTCTTCAACCCCTCCCATACCATGTCCCCTCCACATCATCTAAACAACAAAATCCTTTAATTGCTCAACCAAACCTCATTAAAGCAAAAACCTGCTAAATGGAAAAATGGCGCCAAAATCACAAATGGACGGATATGATGGTTCTAGCCAATCCAATGGCTCAAAAGTGGTGGGAAACATTCAGAGAACTTGGAGAAGTGCTTAAAGTCTATAAAGAGAGAGAGAAAGGCATTGTATCAATTATCTAGTGTAATTTAAATTATGTCTTAGTCGTTTTTTTTTATCTAAGCTTTTAAAGTGTATGTTTTCATTTACAAGTGCTTTGTTTAAGTATCTCAAGTGTACTAGAATCCTTTTTAATAAGCAATTTCAAGTTTCAAGCTTTAATTTCAGTTTATGCATTTTAAGATTTCAAAAATCTCATGTGAATCAAATGTTGTTATAAGTTGATTATATGGATTGAAATAGGTCACATAAGCTCCCATATAGCTTTTATAAGCTATTAGAAACATTAAAATTCAGTTTAGCTTCAAAAGGTCAAAAATCACAAAAATACCAATTAAATACTTGAAAAATAAAAAATCACTTGGAAAAGGTGTTCTCAGCTGGAGCAGGGTATATTTTTGATGGCCTTGGTTTAGAGCTCTGTGGAGAGCATTTAGGATTGATCTTGGTCATTGGTTTATGGTTTTCAGTTGGATTCCCATTTGTAAGTTCTTTTAGCCATTTGGCATTTCACTGTTTTGTTTGTCATTTAGTTCTAATTCCTATTTCTTAGTGTTTACTAGTTATAATTTAGTATGTTTGATCATTAAAATCAGTAGGTTGTTTACTTAAATTTGTATTTTGCAAAAATCTTATTTTGACAGTTAAACAAGCTCAGGTCTAGAATCTTGGTCAGTTGATTAGTGTTGATGATTTGTGTTTTCTTAGTGCTAATATTTGATAATACAAAGTCTGAAATCAAATTTATGGTTTGCAATTGTGATTTGGTTTGAAAAACATCAAAACAGTCAAGTGAAAGGGGTGTTTGGTTTATTCTGTTTAAAGGTGCTCTAGTCTTTGGACTTGTTGGAACTCTGCATAACTTGGTTTAAACCACTCAATTCAGTCAAGAAAACAAGTACTTGTTCATCAAAAGTCAAAAATCCATTTGATCTTGGTTTGTGCAGTCACTGTTGAGATTTCATAAGCCATTATCATTGTTTTGTGTGCACAAGTTGTTTATTTTGCTCAAATCAATCTTAACATACCTTGTAACATCACATTCAATGCTTAGAATCAGATTAAAGTTCATATAAGTCAAACTTCTAGTTTAAGTCAAAAGTCAAAATTTTCATAGGGTCGTTTTTGAATAAACTTGGGAATTTCACTGTGGGTTTATTAAATAGATTCAGTTTAAAATCTCTTGGGGATTTATAGTCTAGTTGCTAAAGAAAAATACAAAAATATTAGTTCTCTGTTTATCAGCTTGTTTGGTGCTTATTTAGCTGCTTATTTTGGGTACCTACTCTGTGAATCTGTCCTGTGCACAGTGAATGGGTCAAACTTCATAAGCTTGCACTGAGCTTGTTGGTTGGTCATATATTGTGTTCTCTAGTTCTTTGGAAAGCCAACCTGGTATTCTTGAATTGCCAAGTCTCAGTTTTCACTTTTAAGCTTATTAGCTAGGGCTGCTAAGGGCTTAAAGATTGTCCCATTTCTTTGTTATATCAAAAGTGCTTATTGCTTATTATTCACTTAATCAGTGTGCTTCTTTGTATAATTTAGCCTCAGATCTGTTCATTAAGCTTGTTTGAATCCACTTTGAGCTTTTGTTTCATCTGTTAAGCTTGTTTGAGCTTATTGCCACCAAATAAGCTATCAAGGCCACTGTTTGGTCATAAGCTCATCAAATCTGCTTATTGGTGCCTTGTAAAATTTTTGTCTTCATTAAAGTTTCATTAAATCAGTATTAAAGTAGTTTTCAAAAAGAAAATCCAGAAAAAGTCCAAATAAAAATCAGTGATAGTGTTTATTTAAGGTTTTCTAGCTTTTTGATTTTTTCTTTTCAACTTTTTAATAAGCAAATCTTGTTTTTATAGTTTTCTTAGGTTTCTGTCATCATATAGGATTTTTAGAAAAAGTTTCAGATTTTTCTCTATCTTTTTAGTATTTATTATAATTTTAATTAGTTAAAAATAGTAATTAATTAGTAATAAATAATTAAAAAGTCTAAAAAATATATTTTCTGTTTTAAAATTAGTTTTATCATATTTTAGATTTTTCAAAGTTAAAATTTTATTTTTCCAAGTTTATTTTCTATTTTCTAGTAATTAAGTGTATTTTAAATAGTTATTAATTAGTAATAATTAGATAAAAAGTGTGAAAAATATATTTTTAGTTTTAAAATTAGTTTTATAGTATTTTAGATTTTTCAGAATCATAAGTTTATTTTTCTAGCCTTATTTCCTATTTTCTTTTATTTTAGAGTATTTATTAAATAGTTAAAATAGTTTTTAATTAATAATAATTAATTAAATAGTGTTAAAAATAATTTTCTTTTTCTAATAATTTTCTTTTATTTTTAGGATTCCAAAAATGTCCTTTTTATATTTTTAGGTCTTTTACTTTTTAGTTTTCACTTTTTATTTTGTGCGTATACGTAGTTTTTAAAACTTACGTTTACGTTTCTTTCTTCTGATTGTTGTGCTTTCCAATTCTGTGTCCAATTCTATTCCAAATCAATCAGTAGTGTAATTTCTAATCATAACCTTTACAGATCACTATCCTTAGTGATCATTCTATCCTCTGAGTTTGTGTTTAACACACCATTGAGTCTCCTTGGGACTAAACGACCCGGGAATCCCCTGTATTCTCTGATCTTAATTGTATTTGTGTCTGAGCAGTTTTAAGTCTGTTTAGACTTGACGGTTCACCACAGATCAAAATTTTGGCGCCGCTGCCGGGGAGGCTTTAGCGTGTGTTTAGCCATTTTCAGATCCATTGTTGCACATACCCATCATTTGTAAAAAGTTTTTGTAAAGTTATAAGAAAACCAAAAAGTTCATTAGCACTTTTCCTAAAGTGTTAAAACACCAAAAAAATATAAAAACAACAAAACAATCGGAACGTTTTCTATTTTGTATTCTCTTTTAAGGTGATTCTTGAAGAGATACGATTTGGTTAAACGGGACGATAACAAAAATATTGTCCAAAAGTTTTTGAACCCATCTGCACAAATCTAACCTACGTCTTTTCAGTGGTACTTAATTGAATACATAAAAATCAACCACCGCAAATCAAGGCAGTGCACTACCTAACTGGGGGTGCGACCATTAATAAGTTCCCGAACATCAGATTTAAAACTTGCCTTTGTGTCACTTGTGATTTGGTGTACCTTTTTCAAAGAAGCCATTTCATTTGTGATTATTGGTTAAGTTCACTTGTGTTTTGCCTCATTTGTTTTGAAAATTGGTTTTTATACATAGTGCATGCGCACTCGTTCTTCCAGTTCTACAAGTCCACTTTCTGAACTTGGAAACATTCCTCGTAGACGTAGAGGACGTTCAGCTCCTTCAGCCGTGACTGAGGAACGTCTACCACCACCACCTCCTGTCGAAATGGCAGAAGACAAACCCATGAATGAGCTTCTCCAAGCACCCATCGAGGGTTACGGAGATGCCATTGTTGTTCCAGCCATCGTGGCTGACACTTTCGAGCTCAAAACCGGGTTGCTCAATCTAGTAACCCAAAGCCAATTCTATGGTTTTGAGCGGGATGATCCTCATGCACACATTCGATGGTTTAACAAGATAGCATCTACCATCAAATACAAGAATGTCCCACAAGAAGCTATCAAGCTTCTTCTGTTCCCATTTTCTCTAGAGGGACAAGCCCGGAATTGGCTTGAGAAACAACCCCCTCGTTCTATAGAGACATGGGAAGATCTTGTCACCAAATTCGTTAACGAGTTCTATCCTCCATCCCGAACCACAAGTCTTAAGAATGAGATAATGAAATTTTCTCAGAGATTTGATGAATCATTTGGGGAGGCATGGGATCGTTACAAAGAGTTGCTTCGCAAGTGTCCGCATCATGGTTTTACCGAGTTAATGCAAATGGATACTTTCTACAATGGTCTCAATCAGGCCAATCAAGATTCTTTGAATGCCTCCGCGGGAGGTAATTTCCTGAGCAAGACCACCAAAGAGGCCTTGCAGATCATTGAGAACAAATCTCAGGTCCGTCCTTTCAGAGCTAAGACATATCAGTCTAATGCTGGACCTTCTTCTTCTTCATCCCCCGTGAGTACATCTAGCACCGATGCTAAGATTGATAAACTCACAGACATTGTTCAGGCTTTGGTTCTTGCTAACCAGAAGAAAGTCTCCTTCACTCAGCCACCAACACATGCTGAAGTGAAGAAAGTTGAGAGTTGTGTCACTTGTGGTGGTCCTCATGCTTACTACAATTGTACTGCCACCGATGGTAGTCCTTTTGAGGCCAATGCTTTAGCCGGTAGTTCACAACAAGGAGGTAATCAATACCGTCCTCAAAATGAACCACACTACCGTGCTAACACTAATCAGGCACCACCCGGTTTTAACCAAAATCACAACATGCAAAACCGGAATCAGAACCAACCAAGAATGAACCAAGGTTATCAAAACCAAGGTAATTTCTATCCTGGACCCAATCAAGGTTTCCAACATCAAGGAAACCCTCATCAAAACAATTTCAATCGAGGGAATCAATTTCATGGGAATATGAATCCTAATCAAGGGAATTTTGGTCATAATCAAAACATACGACCTCAAATTGTCCCTCCAGCTCCTCCCGTCATTACTCCTCCAGTACCATCATCTGATGAGTTACTGAAGCAGTTTATGAAATCCCAAGATGAAATGAACAGGTTGTTGGTCAGTCAGATTGCTGATCTGAAGAAGTCTTTAAATGATCGACCCTCGGGCTCAGGTACTTTACCGAGCAACACGATCGCTAACCCGAGGGGCGATGCCAAGGCGATCACAACCCGAAGTGGTGTTTCATACACTGGACATGCTGTTCCTACTACCTCTACTTCTTCTTCTCTTCCAAAGGTAGTGGACAGTGAACCTCCAAAACACAATGGACCTACGACTCCAATGCCACCTCCACCTGTGCCAATGAGTCAAGTTACCAAGGAAACAAAGGACAAGGTGCATTATTCAAGCCCACGAAGTACCGCACACGTCCTACCTTCGGTAGTCCAACCTCAAGTTGTCCAGAAACCCAATCAAGGAGTTGTGTTTGAACCTCCTGTAGCTCCTGTTGAGAAATCCAAATCTTCTCTTCCTTACCCATCTAGAATGCATGATGATAAGCTTAAAGACAAAACCAAAGAGCAAATGGAAAATTTTTTTCAAATTTTCAATGAATTGCACTTTGATATAAGCTTCGTTGATGCTCTCGTTCTAATGCCCAAATTTGCATCTACTCTCAAAGGGTTACTAAGCAACAAAGATAAGTTATCTGAAATGGCTAAAACCCCTCTCAATGAGCAATGCTCAGCGGTCCTTCTTAAAAAGCTTCCCGAAAAGCTTGAAGACCCTGGCAAGTTTTTAATCCCATGTGATTTCTTGGGGATGGTTCAATGCTCCGCCTTGGCCGATCTTGGCGCTAGCATTAACCTTATGCCACTCTCAGTATGGAAGAAACTTTCTCTCCCTGAACTTACTCCTACTTGTATGACTCTCGAGCTAGCGGACTGTACCATAACTCGTCCACTTGGAATAGCCGAGGATGTCGTGGTTAAAGTAGGGAAGTTTCATTTTCCCATTGACTTTGTTGTAGTAAACTTTGATGCAGATCCTAGAGTTCCCCTCATCTTAGGGAGAGCTTTCTTGAGAACGAGCCGTGCTCTAATCGATGTATTCGCTGAAGAGTTGACTTTACGGGTTGATAACGAAGAACTCACGTTGAATATCAACCAGAACTCCAAACCTCTGAACAAACATAGTGTTGCCACAATCGATCAAAAATCCAAAAGAATCGATGCAACACTCTCAAATTTCACGGTTAAGAGGAGTCACCAAAAGCGTGCTGAGCTAAAAGCTCTAAAAATCAACCCTGGCTCAAACAAATGGTTTGAAAGTTGTACCAAAGATGTCAGGAGTATTCTTGATGATGATGATCTTGAGTCGGAGACTTCATCGGAAGTGGTGGAAGCTGCTAGCTCTAAGAGCACACCACTTGTCCCACCTCCGGAATCAGTTTGTCGTATTGAGTTTGTTAACTCTGTGGATGAAACTGAATTCTCTTCCAAGGATCCAATCATATTTGAAAATCAACATATCATAGCCAATTCTACTCCTTCTCTCACTCAGTTTGAGGGAAGCGACTCCATCTTAGATGAGATTGAAGCATACTTGGCTAGTGATTCTGTTCCTTGGGAGATTGATCATGCTCCAATTGATATCGAAGGGGACATACTTCTCATTGAGAAGTTGCTTCATGGAGATCCATCATCCATTTCATCCCCTAATCCAATTGTTTCCGACTTTTCCATTCCTTCCCTCAATCCGGATGAGGAAGATGATAATTTTTGGAAAGAAGTCGATGCTTTTCTAAGTGATGAATCAATCCCAACAGGGGTTGATGATAATTACTTGGATTCAGAGGGGGACATTCTTTTTCTTAACAGTTTATTAAACGAAGAATCGTCCCAAATCCTCCCTTCCGAAAACTCCTTTGATAATCACCATACAAGCTTCAAGTTTAAGCTTAAAAATGTCAAGAATGGTGATTTACTTCTTTCTAATGAAGAATGGACATGCATTGTAATGCACATATTTATTCCATTCTTCACACATGGTGTGGTTGCCCTTTCCCTTTTCTCTTTCGGGAATGAGGACACCATTTTTGACCCCGGTATTATCCTTTATAGTTTCTACTATTAAAATACCGGTTGTATCTCGTCGGAGTGGAACTTTCTGATGTTCATGTGTTTATTAACATTGTGAATGAAAGTCCGATCGAGATTGGTTTTCCACGTTACTTTCCCCATGAACCAATGAATGCGGGGATCGAGTCAAGCTAGTGACTCGGTAATCAAAAACATTAGCACGCACCATATGGGTTTTCACCCATAATTCTGTCTTCTTATCCCCTTTCTACCACCCTAGTGTGGGGGAGTTTTTCCCACACTGTTGTATATTCTCAATCTTTCTAAAAAAAAAAAAAAAAAAAAAAAAAAAAAAAAAATCCTTTCTAAATAATGGCCGTAGTATTTCCCTTTTACGTTCTTTATTTCGGCATAACCGCCGGTACTTTGAATATTGAGGGCAATATTCATTTCTAAGTGTGGGGGGATGAATTCTCACGAATTTCATATATTATCTACCCAATTCCCCCGTTTTTGGCCAAATTTTTTTTTTGGAGTAAGTGTTTTACACTTTCTCGTTTGGTTATCAGTCCGCCATGTTTGATAGACAAAAGGATTGGCTAATCCAGGAGCAAACGGCTCTTGGTAAAGATTTCTCAAATCCGTTTATATGGCTTGCAATTTGCCCAAAATTGTATGGTTCCTCATCTCCCCATCATCCTCAAAAGATAATGAGTTGGCTAGCCCGCAAGGTTATGGCTTGTGGTAAAGGCAGTGGAAAATCCATAATTGGTAATCAGCTCACCAAAGATAATACTGATAATTTATCTAAGAGTTGGCTAGTCCAGAAGGGTACGGCTTCTGGTAAAGACACATCAAATCCGTTATATGGTTTATGATTTGCCAATAAATCATTTGGTTATCGTTGTACCAAGATTCTTACTTGAATCAAAACAATTGGCTACTCCAGAAGTGATGGCTTTTGGTAAAGAGTTTTTCAAATCCATCATGGTTATCTCAAATCATTGCTAGGGACTAGCAATATCTCAGTGTGGGGGATTGATGAGTGTCTAAATACTCATCATTTTTACATAATCTAAACTGCAAAATCATCTGAAAACACTCAGAAACACATCAAAATGATCAAAATATTACAAATCAGTGTTTTATGTGTTTTAAATGCAAAAATATCAAAATCAGATGAAAAATGTATAAAGTTTGCAAAATTGGCCGTTTTAGTCCCCCGAGTTTTAAAAGTTGTCAAATCTAGTCCCTGGAATTCAAAAATGTGGAAATTTATCATTCAAGGTCCCTGAAGTATTCTAAGTTATAAAAAAATGATCCTTGAATGATTCTTTGGTCAATTGGCAAGAAAAGTCCCTAAACTTTGGAAATTTTGCAAAATTAGTCCTTGGACTTTTAAAATGGATTTTATGCAAAAAGGGTCCTTATATTATCAAAGTTGTCAAGTTTGGTCCTTGGGAAAGCATTGGAAAAAGATCACTTTTAGTCCTTGAAGTTTGGTCGAATTACACTTTTGGTCCTTGTACTAAGCTAATACCAAACGGACACTTTAAATATTACTAAGGCCCAAATCCAATCCAAATACAAGCCCAAACCCAACTGCCTTTGACCCTTTACCCTTGACCCCCAGGTCACAACCCATTCTGACCCCAGCCACAACCATTTTGGACCCTTTGTTATTATTAGCCCACGGTCAACCAAAGTCAAATGAAGAAAAACGCGCCCTTATACCACTGTTACTGTAGCAGTGTCTCTCCCAAACCAGAGAACCAATACCAGCCATGGTTTTGCCATTTTTTCTTCAACCCCTCCCATACCATGTCCCCTCCACATCATCTAAACAACAAAATCCTTTAATTGCTCAACCAAACCTCATTAAAGCAAAAACCTGCTAAATGGAAAAATGGCGCCAAAATCACAAATGGACGGATATGATGGTTCTAGCCAATCCAATGGCTCAAAAGTGGTGGGAAACATTCAGAGAACTTGGAGAAGTGCTTAAAGTCTATAAAGAGAGAGAGAAAGGCATTGTATCAATTATCTAGTGTAATTTAAATTATGTCTTAGTCGTTTTTTTTTATCTAAGCTTTTAAAGTGTATGTTTTCATTTACAAGTGCTTTGTTTAAGTATCTCAAGTGTACTAGAATCCTTTTTAATAAGCAATTTCAAGTTTCAAGCTTTAATTTCAGTTTATGCATTTTAAGATTTCAAAAATCTCATGTGAATCAAATGTTGTTATAAGTTGATTATATGGATTGAAATAGGTCACATAAGCTCCCATATAGCTTTTATAAGCTATTAGAAACATTAAAATTCAGTTTAGCTTCAAAAGGTCAAAAATCACAAAAATACCAATTAAATACTTGAAAAATAAAAAATCACTTGGAAAAGGTGTTCTCAGCTGGAGCAGGGTATATTTTTGATGGCCTTGGTTTAGAGCTCTGTGGAGAGTATTTAGGATTGATCTTGGTCATTGGTTTATGGTTTTCAGTTGGATTCCCATTTGTAAGTTCTTTTAGCCATTTGGCATTTCACTGTTTTGTTTGTCATTTAGTTCTAATTCCTATTTCTTAGTGTTTACTAGTTATAATTTAGTATGTTTGATCATTAAAATCAGTAGGTTGTTTACTTAAATTTGTATTTTGCAAAAATCTTATTTTGACAGTTAAACAAGCTCAGGTCTAGAATCTTGGTCAGTTGATTAGTGTTGATGATTTGTGTTTTCTTAGTGCTAATATTTGATAATACAAAGTCTGAAATCAAATTTATGGTTTGCAATTGTGATTTGGTTTGAAAAACATCAAAACAGTCAAGTGAAAGGGGTGTTTGGTTTATTCTGTTTAAAGGTGCTCTAGTCTTTGGACTTGTTGGAACTCTGCATAACTTGGTTTAAACCACTCAATTCAGTCAAGAAAACAAGTACTTGTTCATCAAAAGTCAAAAATCCATTTGATCTTGGTTTGTGCAGTCACTGTTGAGATTTCATAAGCCATTATCATTGTTTTGTGTGCACAAGTTGTTTATTTTGCTCAAATCAATCTTAACATACCTTGTAACATCACATTCAATGCTTAGAATCAGATTAAAGTTCATATAAGTCAAACTTCTAGTTTAAGTCAAAAGTCAAAATTTTCATAGGGTCGTTTTTGAATAAACTTGGGAATTTCACTGTGGGTTTATTAAATAGATTCAGTTTAAAATCTCTTGGGGATTTATAGTCTAGTTGCTAAAGAAAAATACAAAAATATTAGTTCTCTGTTTATCAGCTTGTTTGGTGCTTATTTAGCTGCTTATTTTGGGTACCTGCTCTGTGAATCTGTCCTGTGCACAGTGAATGGGTCAAACTTCATAAGCTTGCACTGAGCTTGTTGGTTGGTCTTATCTTGTGTTCTCTAGTTCTTTGGAAAGCAAACCTGGTCTTCTTGAATTGCCAAGTCTCAGTTTTCACTTTTAAGCTTATTAGCTAGGGCTGCTAAGGGCTTAAAGATTGTCCCATTTCTTTGTTAAATCAAAAGTGCTTATTGCTTATTATTCACTTAATCAGTGTGCTTCTTTGTATAATTTAGCCTCAGATCTGTTCATTAAGCTTGTTTGAATCCACTTTGAGCTTTTGTTTCATCTGTTAAGCTTGTTTGAGCTTATTGCCACCAAATAAGCTATCAAGGCCACTGTTTGGTCATAAGCTCATCAAATCTGCTTATTGGTGCCTTGTAAAATTTTTGTCTTCATTAAAGTTTCATTAAATCAGTATTAAAGTAGCTTTCAAAAAGAAAATCCAGAAAAAGTCCAAATAAAAATCAGTGATAGTGTTTATTTAAGGTTTTCTAGCTTTTTGATTTTTTCTTTTCAACTTTTTAATAAGCAAATCTTGTTTTTATAGTTTTCTTAGGTTTCTGTCATCATATAGGATTTTTAGAAAAAGTTTCAGATTTTTCTCTATCTTTTTAGTATTTATTATAATTTTAATTAGTTAAAAATAGTAATTAATTAGTAATAAATAATTAAAAAGTCTAAAAAATATATTTTCTGTTTTAAAATTAGTTTTATCATATTTTAGATTTTTCAAAGTTAAAATTTTATTTTTCCAAGTTTATTTTCTATTTTCTAGTAATTAAGTGTATTTTAAATAGTTATTAATTAGTAATAATTAGATAAAAAGTGTGAAAAATATATTTTTAGTTTTAAAATTAGTTTTATAGTATTTTAGATTTTTCAGAATCATAAGTTTATTTTTCTAGCCTTATTTCCTATTTTCTTTTATTTTAGAGTATTTATTAAATAGTTAAAATAGTTTTTAATTAATAATAATTAATTAAATAGTGTTAAAAATAATTTTCTTTTTCTAATAATTTTCTTTTATTTTTAGGATTCCAAAAATGTCCTTTTTATATTTTTAGGTCTTTTACTTTTTAGTTTTCACTTTTTATTTTGTGCGTATACGTAGTTTTTAAAACTTACGTTTACGTTTCTTTCTTCTGATTGTTGTGCTTTCCAATTCTGTGTCCAATTCTATTCCAAATCAATCAGTAGTGTAATTTCTAATCATAACCTTTACAGATCACTATCCTTAGTGATCATTCTATCCTCTGAGTTTGTGTTTAACACACCATTGAGTCTCCTTGGGACTAAATGACCCGGGAATCCCCTGTATTCTCTGATCTTAATTGTATTTGTGTCTGAGCAGTTTTAAGTCTGTTTAGACTTGACGGTTCACCACAGATCAAGAAACAATGAAGGTTTAAGAGTCTTTAAACGTAAAATTTGATGAGAGTCCACCCAAACCTACTCTACCTCTTGTCGATAACGAGATTGTTGAGAGTGAAGCTATTGAAATAAAGAAAAAGACAAACGAAGAAGAAGAACCTTTAAATAATGAAATTATCAATATTAAAGAGTCTAAAGATCACCCCGTAGATAAGGTCATAGGAAAATTAAAAGAAAGAACCTTAAGGTCTCAAGTCCAAAACCAAAGTAGCTTATTTTGTTTTGTCTCAACCATAGAACCTAAGAATACACAAGAAGCCATAAAAGATGAAAGTTGGGTAATGGCTATGTAAGAAGTGTTAAATCAATTTGTTTCTAACGATGTTTGGACACTCGTCCCTCCACCTAGTAATCAAACCATAATAGGAACCAAATGGGTATATAAAAACAAGTTAGGTGCAAATGGTGTAGTGTCTAGAAACAAAGCTAGACTCGTTGCTCAAGGGTATAATCAACAAGAAGGAATAGACTTTGATGAGACCTATGCCCATGTGGCTAGATTAGAGTCTATAAGAATACTTCTTGCTTATGTTTGTGCTAATGATCTTAAGCTTTATCAAATGGATGTCAAAAGTTCTTTTCTAAATGGTTTTATTAATGAAGAAGTGTATGTAGCTCAACATCCGGGCTTTATCGATTTTGAAAAACCTAAACATGTGTATAAATTAAAGAAAGCTCTTTATGGTCTTAAACAAGCTCCAAGGTATGATAGATTCAATTCATTTTTAATCAAAAACAACTACACCATGGGGTTAGTTGATAATACACTTTTTACTAAGAAAAAGTAATCACATATAATCATTGTTCAAATATACGTGGATGATATTATATTCGGATCTACTTGTCAAGACATGTGTGATGATTTCTCTAAAATCATGCATGACGAGTTCGAGATGAGTATGATGGGAGAACTAAGTTTTTTTCTTGGTCTACAAATTAAACAAGTAGAAGATGGTATCTTCTTTAATCAATCTAAATACATAAAGGAGATGTTAAAGAAATTTGGTTTAAAAGAGTCAAAACCCATAAGAACACCAATGTCTTCCGACACTAAACTCACAAAAGATGAAGACGGCGAATCCGTTGATAACACAAAATACCGTGGCATGATTGGTAGTCTTCTCTACCTCACGGCTAGTCGGCCGGATATCATGTTTAGTGTTTGTCTATGTGCTAGGTTTCAAGAAGATCCTAAAACATCACATCTAGAAGTCGTCAAAAGAATATTTAGATACATCAAGGGTACGACTCAATTAGGATTATGGTATCCTAAGGGTACGGGGGTAGAAACAATTGTATATGCAGATTCTGACCATGTTAAGCCTTAAATATATCAACCTTATCACTTTACCACACAAACCCAACACACGTAACCCAAGTTACGCGTATAAAACGTGAAACACAAACACAAACGTTATGCTTAGAAAGAAGGAAAGATTAAGAGAGATGGTGACTTGATGTATAGATCGTTTATGTATTTAGAGAGATAAAGGAAAGAAGATGAAAACAATATTCATATGAAAAACACATACACACACACTCAAGCACACCCCTCAAATGACATACTTGAGGGGTATTTATAGTACAAGATAAAGGATGCCCTAAGGCTTGGCCATGGGCCGTATATGGGCTTGGACATGGATTGGGTTACAAGAACTTCTTCAAGGCTAGCTTAACTAAACTAATACCCATTTAGCTTAGCCAAATCCACGAGCCCGTTGACTATTCTAACACGATATCTAACACACGATATAAAGTTCCTAAATGTGAATGACCATCACTTCTAATAAAAAATATTAAGGCTAACAATCTCCCCCTAAGGGGTGGTCATTCAAAAGATGCTCCACTTTATTTGGTCTTTACTTTTCTCGAGCTTGAACTTTGTGTGTAGATATAGAATAGTCTTGATTCTTTGTTCCTTCATGCTTTGTGATCAATTAATGTGGTTGTCTGCCGTTGTCAACTTCGTTGGTTAGGTGTCTCCACGCCTTTCTCCACCATGCTCACACTTCTATTTGACTTTGAATTACCAATGATGAAGTTCTCGAGTCTTTAAACTTTGTAGATTCTTTTACATTGACGAAGAATCATCTTTAACTTTGTGTTGCCTTTGATTTTGATGAGAACTTTCATGTGTTGTTGGTATGAGCATGTGGCAAGTCTGCACGATCCATCCGCTCCGGAGCTTCCATAAGAAGAAAACATAAAAACAGGTTAGTAATAAGCGGATTCCGGCACTTACAAGTTTGAATTTTGAGGGTGTTAACAACATAGTGTGAAAACACGTCTCTAATTCTCACAGAGGCCGTTCCTGAACTGGAGTCCCACAAGTGAGATAACGCGATGTACCGAAATACACCTACAGTTCAGATGAGTCGCTGAGGTACACTGAAGCATCACCCCACGACTGTAGACCGTTTGAGACACACTAAGCGTAATCCACGGGGAGTTACCGAAGTGACCTGCTGTTAGGGCTACTTGATGTTGACCCTGGTAGGAGTTTCCATTCAATCACTGAAGATCACAGATGTGAAACTTTTCATAAATGTTCTGGCAGATTGCTAAGATCTGTGTAAGACTCTATAATATATCACTTGTGTCCTTATTGATGAACAACAAGCGATGTCATGTCATGTGTTCCTATGAGATCTTTTGATGAATCTCGTGGCTCTAGATTCAATTAGTGCATTTTGGTTTTCCTGAGCGGAGACTAGGGAGAGGGTCTCCTTCTTCAATACCAACGATCTCTAAGAGAAAGTCGATAGATTATGTAGGGTTCCCAGTGAGAATGAAACAAATCCTTTTAAGAGGAATTGAGTGGCTAGAAGGTTTAGTGCAGTGCGTCACTGGGTCCATGACGTCTTTGTCTTCAATACCGGAGTCATCTTAGTGACAACCAGTAGCAGATGAATTGAACCCGGTTTTTGCCCTAAGGTTGATTATGGAGGGCTATTACTTTTCACCCTTTTTCATTACATTTCCTTTTAATTCTTCAACCTCTTCTTTCTCCTTTCTCACATTACTCCTTTTTTATTCAATCATACCTAAGGACTTCTAATACTATCTATTGGTGATGTCCTTGGGTAGATCCCTCCGGCTCTGGCGGATCATAGGACGGATTTTCCTATCCTTAGTCACCTTATAACTCCATGACTGTCCTATTGTTGCCATAAAACCATTTTTCTTGAAAATCTCTCAAAGTGTTTTTGATTATAAAACATGATTTGTTAACACCTTGAGAGTTTTATATTTTCAGAAACACTCCCCCTTCACATGTGCTTATATTGTTTTAACTTAAATCTGCACAGAGAGGGTAGAGTTCGCACTTTTTGAATTGATCAACTTTAAATGAGCTAGACCGATTCGAGACACGTTTACATCACTAGAGAACTAGCTTGAAATTATTACCCGTCCTGGTCAAGTCCATAGAAAGTTTCTCGAAATGGTACATTTCCAGACTTTAATTTCTCGTCAATTCATTGGTTACGACTGAGTCGAGCTCTTTTGAGATTCAAACAACGATCATTAAACCTTTTTTATCACATTTTAATCACGTTTCTCCCCCTCAAAAATAGCATATCTATGATGTTTTTGAAACAAAATGATTAAAAGATATGTTTTTCGAAAAACATTTGGAGAGAAACTGATTTAGCATGAATTTTGGAACAATTTTGGTTTTATACTCCCCCTTAAAGAAAGCATATTTTTCATACAGAAAATTTAGAATCAATTAAGGGTTTAGAGGGAGTTATCTTGGTACCAAATGTGAAAGATTTTTAAAAAAATCTTTTTGAAAAATTTCGAATCAATGGTACGCAAGATGAAAAGAAGATTTTGAAAATCTTTTGAAGATATTTAGAGAAAAATTATCTTCATTTGTTTTAGGATAAGTGCTCGATATTTATGAAAATCGATTTTGCGTAACACTTTCCTTTCTTTAAAGATCGGGTGACAGTCTGAAGTAACTGCAAGCCATTTTGTTTTTAGGAATAGTGCTTGAAAAATATTTAAAACCTTTGTTTTGATTAAGCACTTTCCTTTCTTTGAAGCGCGGGTCCTGAACTGATGTGTTCAGAAGCCATTATTTTGAAGTCCGGGTTTCGTACTTAAGTATACGAAAGCCATTATTGAAGAAATTTTGAGAAATGACATGTTTTGGAAAACAATTAAAGAACTCTCGCTCAAGCACTGTACATGCCCGTATCATTGTTGAATGACATTTCTAGAAACGTACAGAATATCGATTATACGAGAGACATGTCGTGAGAAGAATATTTTTGGATTTTTGATTTTTTATTGTTTTTGTATTTTTTGAAAGTTTTATATTTTTATATTTTGCTTTTGTTGGTTTTATAGAAGAAATGGAAAATAAAACATAGACGATAGAGAGAATGAAGAGGAAGAGTTTACAGAATTGGAACCCTCTGATGAGCTGGGTTCAGAGATATTTGATTCACCTGCAACCAAAAAAGAAGAGTTTTCACAAATAACAGTGTTAGAAGTACAAGATTCCTCACGGTGAGGGTGATCACTATCAATGGTTGTAATGGTTTCTACTTCCTTATCCTGATGATTGTCACTATTATCTGTGTTGGTGCAAGTATCAAAAATCTTTCCTGTGGGAATCCATCTAAGACCTATTGTGTTGAAAACTTTTCCCGTGGGAATCCACCTAAGGTAAGATCTAGGAGTTATTTTCTTATCAGATGCAGCGGAAGACTCATTTTTTGAAAAACTACGTCCTGAAGAGATCCACCTATTAGGTTTCCTTTTGATGTTCATCTTGTCAACGGGTTTGTTTCTATTTGGTGTCTTAGTGGATTGTGCCTTGGCACGAGAATTATCTTTCTTGAGATATTGTGAGACACATGCCTCATGATTAGCTGAAAAGACACATTTTTTACATGTAGTACAGATAAATTCAATATTCTTGTTTAAAACAGCAGCTTTAACTTTGTCACTACAGTCTTTTAGAAATTGATTCTTGTTCGAAAAAGACTTAGAATTCCTAGTGTTGTTTTCTAAAGGTATAGCATTTTCGTTTGCGCAACTACTCTTAGATGCAAGCCAATCCCTAGTCTTTTGTAGAGTGTTCCTAGGTAATGGTTTACTACTACTAGCAGTGCCTTGAAATCTTGTAGAATTCATCACCCTAGATGTTGCACCTAGAATTCCGTCTTTTCGAGTCTGTGCCTTTTTCCTAGCTTCTTCTAGATAGTGATTGTTGACCATGTTGTTAGAACCGACAGATTCTTTAACTGGATATTTGGTCACATTCCGTGTACTATTCCTAGAAATGCCAGGGGAAATAATTTTTCTTTATCAAAAACAGGGTTTTCAAAACCTTTGATAATTCGTTTTTTGATAGGCAAAGTCTGTGGAGTGACTGTTTTTGATAAATCATTTTTCTCATTGACATTTGGAGGACTTTGAGAAATAGACATTTTTGGTTTGAAAACCGGTTTGGGAACATTTGTTTTATCCTCAGTCAATGGTTTTGCAAACTTGGTATCCACAGCCTTTCCTTTTAGACTTTCCAGCTGAACTCTCAAAAGATCATTTTGCTCTTGCATGTCCTTGTAGGCATGCTCATACGACAGTTTGTCATACTTGCATTCCTCGGTTTTTCGATCAAGTTGTTTAAAATAGGACACGTTTTCTTTTTCAAGTTTTTCAAGAGCTTTTTCATATTTTGAAACAATTGTGGAGGTCTCAGACTGGAGTCTTTCATGATCTTCAACAGAATATGTTTGTAAGATAATGGACATGATATCGGTAGTCATAACATCTTCGAAGAGAGAATCATTCAAGTTTTCCAAAACTTTGATGTGTTCAACACTTTCATTAGCTTGCTTTACCAGGGATTTATGGTCCTTGACAAAGTCAGCTGTTTCTTTTAAAAACGCTTGTTCGAAATGAATTACCCTCGCACTGATGCCAGTTAACGGAGGTTCAATTTTAGTTTCAAAAAACTTTTTCGTTTCGTCATCATGACGAGTAAACCAGATGTTAGTAGTAATATTGGTTTTAGATTTGACAGTCTCTTGAAGATACCCAATTCTAGTTTTAACGTCATCTAAAATGCTTCTGGCATCACTTGTGTTAAAAGGATTGTTTGATGACATTTGTTCGATTTTCGAAAAGGATTTTGAGACAACTACAGGGGTTGCAACTGGTTTTGAAACTGGTGTTGACACTTTGTTTGAAACACTTGGTGTGATGGAAAACTTTGACTTTTCTTTTTGATTAACAAAAGTAATTCCATTAATTTTGTTCCATTTGTTATAATCAATCGGTTTAAGATCTGGATTCTTTTGTTTCATTTTTGATCTACTCTCCTCAGATAGTTCCAACGTTTCAAGAGAATCACGAACAATTATGGGTTCATGCAAAGGTTTTCCATTGTTCAACACATTCTGAGATTTCTGAGCTTTCTTGAGGAAACAAGGAGGTGAGTTACCAAGAGCCATTTTTTGTGTTGTATGAAAATACGGATTTGTTTGATTAATCAGCATATTAGTTGATTTGGCTGAATGACCCGTTGTAACAAGCAAATTTTCCAATTTTTTGATTTTTTCATCTTTATCAAGAATTTCATCAAGAAGAGAATCTTCTCTTTTTGAAAAATCAGCAATCAACTGTTTCTTCTCTTTTTCAAGATCAAAATAAGTTGCTTCTTGTTTAGAAAGTTGGTTTTTAAGATCAAAAATTTCCTTGTTTAAAGATTTTATTTTCAAGTTCAAGTTAACATCAAGTGTGTCATACTTGAGTTGCAATTGTTTTTCTCTTAAAACAGAATCTCGATAACCAATTTCTAATTCTGATAGTTTGTTTGTATGAAATTCAAAAGCTCTGGCGTTCTCTTTGTAACTCTCAAGCTCAGCGGTCAATTTTTTGTTCGCGGCCTTAACCTCGCGATTGACCTTACTCAGTTTCTCAATCTCAATACCACAATTATTGATTAATGATTCAAAATAAGCACGGGTTTCCTCATCAGTCTCAGTATTTTGTGCCACACAGCCTCCACTAGGATCCACATCTGGAGTTTCAGAGTTAGTATTGCTACAACTCGGATTGTCCAGGTATGTATCATAAGTTGGTGCTGATGTCACAGAATGCTGTTCATCATGAGTAAACTGATTAGCAACATTACTATAATTTGGTACCTCATTGAGTGAATCTGTGTCATAGACTGGAGGTGTATCAAAAGTACCGCTTGATGTTGAGTCCTGCTGATTGATTGTAAGATAGTAGCTTGCATTATCATTTGCTTTCTCTGCCCGTCCTGGATACAAAAATTCGTATTCCTCAGCAGTCAACTCTATTCCCAAATTTTCTTTCTTTGCTAACAGCACCCTGTACTTGAGGTTCGGAGGTAGCATACTGAACTGACGATACCCTGAATCTTGGCTTTGAGGTTCGGAGGTAGCATTCTGAACCGAAGTCATAAAACAGTTATTCCCATTTTGATATCCCATATTCTGATTCACAATCTGACCCCCCTGATGTCCAACATACTGTCCTGCATATTGCATCTGATTCCCCATTTGTATACCCGTAGCAAATCCTTGCTGATTCCTGATAACATCTCCCATGTGTCCTTCTTGACTCATATGAATACTTGGTTGAGAAAACTGCGTATTGTACGATGAAATCCATGGGTTGTTGTTATTCGGTGTAGAGTAACCACTGATGTTTAATGCATTATTGGCGAATGCAGCAATAGCATTTATGACAGCAGTTGTATAACGATCTTGCATGGTTGCCATTGATGAAGGTATGTAATGATAAAGTTGATGTAGGATCGATTTAACGATAAAGGAGTTGTGGTTGATGAAGATTAAGCTCGGTTGAGGTGTTTCTGAAAGTCGTACTCGTAACCTTGGTTCTTAAAAAAACTTCGCTCAAAATTTGAAATTCACTATAAAAATCAATTCTAAGGTCGTATGAAAAATTTGAGTTATGACAATTTTGACGCCAAATTTGACCCGAAAAATTTGAATTTAGGCCCAAAAATTTGAATTTTTTACCAAAATTTTCACAGTTAAACCAAAATTTGAATCTCGCGTAAAAATAGAATGTTTAGTCTCCTAAAAAATTTAAATTTTTTACCAAATTTTTTTTTTTTTTTTTTTATGAAAAAGAAGAGCTTAGGCGTAGAAACACGAAGTTACGAGTGGACGATGCTTAGGCGTAGGATCTTATGCGTAGGAAGCTTAGGCGTAGGATCTTAAGCGTAGGATTCCTTAGGCGTAGGAAATTCTTATGCGTAAACAGTATCTTACGCGTAACCTTAAGCTTATGCGTAGACAAAAAGTTACTCGTAAACCTTACGCGTAATTGTGAAGTTATGCGTAGAGTTACTCGTAAGCTTTTAGCTTATGCGTAAACTATGGTTAAGAACCAAAAATCCTTTACACTGTCACAGCGTAAGGGATATCCAAAAGTCGAAATGTTCCACAAACTTATCCAAGTGAGGGAAGCACTGAGTCACCGTTTAAGCTCGAAGAATCTGCACCAAAAAGTTATGAGTAGAACCTTATGCGTTGTTGACTTTCTTACACGTAGAACTAGGGTTTTGACCTACTCGTAAAAAATTTCCAACGATTCAAACAATTTCGCTTGCACAGATATCCTTGAAAACACTCGAATAACCCAAAAATGTTGACCTTTTTCACCCAAAGTGCTTAGAAAAGTTACGAGTAGAAATGACCAATGAACCAAAAACGAGTTTAAAACTGAACCAAAACGCGTAAAGCTTCGAACTTTTTGCAAAAAACAGAAACTTTAGCACCAAATAAACCTTAAACCACAAGAATCTTGAATTTTTAAGTGCAAAAATTAAAGCTTTAAGCGTGACAACTTGTATAACAAAGCTACGCGTACAGTACCAACCTTCAAAACAAACACAAACACTCCTAAACCATTGTTAGGCGATTGATACCAATTGTTAAGCCTTAAATATATCAACCTTATCACTTTACCACACAAACCCAACACACGTAACCCAAGTTACGCGTATAAAACGTGAAACACAAACACAAACGTTATGCTTAGAAAGAAGGAAAGATTAAGAGAGATGGTGACTTGATGTATAGATCGTGTATGTATTTAGAGAGATAAAGGAGAGAAGATGAAAACAATATTCATATGAAAAACACACACACACACACTCAAGCACACCCCTCAAATGACATACTTGAGGGGTATTTATAGTAAAGATAAAGGATGCCCTAAGGCTTGGCCATGGGCCGTATATGGGCTTGGACATGGATTGGGTTACAAGAACTTCTTCAAGGCTAGATTAACTAAACTAATACCCATTTAGCTTAGCCCAATCCACGAGCCCGTTGACTATTCTAACACGATATCTAACACACGATATAAAGTTCCTAAATGTGAATGACCATCACTTCTAATAAAAACTATTAAGGCTAACAGACCATGTAGGTGATTATGTTGATCGAAAGAGTACAAGTGGTGTATGTACTTTCATGGGATGTTGTTTAACATCTTGGTTCTCAAAGAAGCAAACGGCATTGGCCATATCAACAACCAAAGCCGAATATGTCTCCGCCGGCAAAGCATGCCAACAAGCACTATGGATGAAACAAGCGTTAGTTGACTACGACATTCATCTAAGTGACATAGCCATTCTATGTGACAACAAAGGTGCCATCGACTTAAGCAAAAATCCGGTATTGCACTCTCGCACCAAGCATATAGAGATTTTTCATCACTTCTTAAGAGACAATGTTCAAAAGGGGAACATCTCTATTGAGAAGGTAGCATTCGAAGACAACATAGCCGACGTCCTCACCAAACCGTTGAAGCGGGAACAATTCAATCTACTTCGTCTCGGTCTTGGTCTCATGGAACAATCGTCGTAATTAGTTTTTAAACTCTACAAGGTATGTAAACACTAGCCTTCTTCTTTCTGAGTCTAGGATCTCTATTTCACACAAGATAGGTTTTATTTACAAGCAAGCAAATACGGGAATTTTCAAAACCCAAGATAGGTTTTATTTACAACTCGTACTTTCATAATTTTTCCTTACTTTTCAAAATAAGTTTCTATTACAACACGTAAGATCATACCTATTTTTCTTAAACGTTTTCTTCAAACAAAGAAACTTTTTCGAAATTCTTTCTAAAAGGATACTTCTTCCCGTATCACTTTCATAAAGGCTATTTCTCACGTCTAGGACAATTTTTTTATTATTATTAATACAAAGTAAAAACACGTTTTCATTGCATCTCATGTCCTTTGAATGCTAAAGAGAACACATAACTAATATGTGTTTTTGGGTACATTCATTTAAGCAACAATGAATTAGGAGCACTCGGGTTATCTCACATAATAGTGTGCTTTTTCACTTCTAGTTTATTTTCCTTTTCTTTTTTGGAGTCGAGATAACCGCAACTCCAAATGGTTTGCATATAGGCACACACTAGGCACAAATGTTTCAAAAAGGAAAATTTTGAGCTGCCTGAGTCACCAGTACCACGGATCCCAGCATTAACGCTGGACGGTTCCCTCAAGGGAAGGATCCGTGGGATCCGTGAGACAGAAGCTAAAATTATCTTCTATTTTTCTCACTTTGGATGAAAACTTCTATATTTTCATCATTTTATCATTTTTTTTATGAGTATGTTACTTAATGCTTGTGTTCTCATGATCACATGCCTTAAATTCATATCTAATCATTAGATTTTAGTCCACATTTTGGGTCAAGCATTCATTACAATGCATTAATTTTCTATAAATAGGATTCCCAAAATGCTTGCATATTCATCACTCTCAACCACACAAACAACCATCATCATGTCATCCAAAATATCTTCCAACATAAATGAATCACCTAGTGCAAACAATCCTTTTCAAGAAATCCAAAATTTTGTCCTACCACCTTCCATAGTACCACCACCCAAATCTAGAAAAACCGCACGGATTATCATCCGGCCTTGTTGTTTAGCAAAACCATTATCAAATGGTTCATCACCAACCACTCATTCACCACAAAAATGCTTCCATAATAGCACCTCCCTCATCTCCAACGAGCACACCAACATCATCACCCATCAAATCTCCACCTAAAGTCACTCTATTGGAACTCCTTAAGACTCCAAAAAGATCCCAAAAAACCAACCCAAAAGAACTAGTCTTTTTAACACCTCCCACATCTCCAAACACAATCTTCAAAGACCTTGAAACTTCACCACCTTTAGCTCTCATTGTGTTACAAGAACATCTAGGTTCTTTTCCACCACTACTTCCAAACATTCCGGACTTTGATCAGTATTTTCCAATTTTTCCACCACATTCCGCATCTCAAAAATAAAAACTAACCCAGAAAACTTCTGCACACATTACCCACATCATTTACATTGTGAACATTGCCAATCCACTAGGGATCTTGCAATAGAAATTATGGAAGAAATGCGAGTCATACTTAACCTCATCCTTGATCGCATCAAAATCATCACCCACCAAAACTTCCATCCATAACCTTGTGCAAGCATGGAAGGAATCATTTTATTATTTTCTCTAGTATTTTATTTTTGAGTCATTTTTTAGAACAATTCTTGTTCTTAGTTTTACATCTTTGTATGTGGCATAAATACCACTACATTTTGTTATTTTATTACAAGGCTTTGTTTACATACCTTGGATCCCAATCTTGTTTCTCGTCAATCACAAGATTATTTATCCATGTTACTACTAACCTTGTCTTTGTAGGTTTTTATTTTTTCTCACTTGACGCCCCATTCTAGGAGGAGCTACCGTCAAGGGGGAGTTAGTGATACGTGGACTATTTTTCCACACTTTATTTCTTTGTTAGGGTCACTTTTTGTTTCGACAAAAAGATGGAGAAGAAGTAAAACTTATGCTTTCAAAACTTACATCTAATCTTAAGTTTTACTTATCATAACATTAAGTTTTGTCATCAACAAAAAGGGGGAGATTGTTAATACAAATAAACCGTAAAAACGTTTATTAATATTTAGCGATCTCTTTGTGTTTTATTGATAACAAATATAATGTTATCATAAGTAAAATTATAAGGATACATGTTACTTTTAAAAGCATCTACATATAGTCATTTAATAGAAATTGTTGTAATAATTTATTTGTTCTAATAGTTTATTAGGATGGGTAAAAACCACAACCCATGACCCATACCCATGGAGCATATCCATAACCCATGGATTTAACCCATACCCATTGACTAGATGCATTGCATCTATTAGATACATTGTATCTAATTAGATACCCATGGTCCAAACCATGACCCATGACCCATGACCCATAACCCAAAAACCCATGGGCAAACAGGAGCATCTCACGGATCCCTGGAGTTACACTAGACGGATCCCTCAAGCAAGGGATCCGTGGGATCCGTGCAACAGTGGCAAGAATTTGCCTATAAATAGAGAGCCATTTCTTCATTTTTACTCACCCCTCTTCTTACAAACTCTCTCATATATTCTTACACTCTTCTAACAAAAGATCACTTGATCTAGAGAATTGTTCTTCTTTCTTTTATTGTGATTCTCATATAGGTCCTTCTCTAAGGCGAGATCACGAGCATTCTACAAGTCATCCAAGCAAGGGGTCCTTGATTGATTTGTTCCTCCACAAGATTTCTATAACGAAGATCTTGTATTTCATATTTCACATATTTTTTATGTTATAGTAGTGTTGGTTTGGTCCTCCGTGTTACGGACTCGGTATTTAGCTTTGTACCTGAAAAAGTGTAAGCGACATTGTGAAGGCTTCTCCTCCAAGTTGAAGGAGTTTGTTGACATAGTGCTTGAACTCTCGAGTAGGTGACTTGGGGAGTGGAGTAGGGCAAGGAAGGTGTCCTTGTAGCCGAACCACTATAAATCGGTTGTGTCATTTCTATCCTTTACTTTACTTGCTTTCTTTATTTGCATTACTCTTAGATCTATACTTTCTCTTCATCCATACGATTTCACATAACATCGAATCTAACGTTTTTAAAACTAACTAAAAATCGGCAAAACTATTCAACCCCCCCCCTTCTAGTTTTCCACAAGTTTGTTTTGAAATTCCGTCATCAATGGTCATAGTCCCTCTACCCATGTCTATTATAGCTCCACACGTTCAAAGAAAAGGTCTTCCAAGTAAAAGAGGCAAACTTTTATCGACCGGAATATCCAAGACAAGGAAATCGGCTAAGTAAGGTTGATAACCAATTTGTACCCTCACATTTTAACTTATCCCATAGCCTTAGCTTGAGAGTTATCGGCCATGGTTAGCTTTGATTGATTTGGTTGAGGATTGCTTAGTCCCAAATTCTTAAATAGCAGATATGGCATCACATTGACACTTGATCCGGTGTCCGCCAAAGCATAAACCGAAGTGGTACCGTTAACTTTTATTGGTAGAACGAAGTTACCCGGGTCACTCTCTTTTCGCGGCATCCCCCAAAACAAAATTATATCCCTATCCTCATCCGTAAGGTTCTTGTCTTCCAAACGTGCTCTAGCCAACATTACCGCATCGCGTTTCTTGCGGTAAACAACATAATCTTGTAACACTTCGATCACGGGTTTCTTTTCATTAAGCTCAAGGAATTTTTGTTTTAGGTTTTCTAGAATGGGCTTCATTTTGCTTTTGTGTCAAGGGCTTAAAGGTATTTGGTGAATTTGGTGGTGATGGTGTGTAATAATGGCTTTTGGTGGTGGTAGTGGTTGGAGTTAGTTTATTCGATGAGGTCTTCTTCCTACTCGCTTTTCCCATTTTCACAACCTCCACATTTTCCTTCTTCCCATACTCCATGTTTTCACACAACTCCGCGAGCATGTCGTTCACATCCTTCTCTTCCTCCAAATCCGTAATATTAATTCTCATTACACCTAGAGCAAAGTCCAATTGGGACTTAGTTGTCACGAGGAAATCACGTCCAAAACAAACATCCGGTTCATCCGCATTACCTTCTTCTAAAACCACAAAATCAGCCTCAAAGATATGGCCATGGATATTGGCCCGAAGATTCCTGACAATTTTCCTTCCATACGCTTCATAGTCTAGCCGAACGTGATTTTGTCAAGTACCTTGTCCACAATGTAGTTGTCCCCATAAGCCATGTTAAGCTAGGCATCCTAAGCACTTACTCCTTCAACACTACAAGGTGTTCCAAACCTCATGAAAGGTGAGTCGTACCCCGTGAGAGGTGCTTGCGTGAAAATCACTACCTTATTCTTCTTGGGAACATGAACTTTATTTTCCCCAACTTCTTCCAAATATTCCGTTCCAACGGCTAACTCTTTCTTGCTCTCCTCCAAGATGTTTCCAATCTTCTCCAAAGAACTACCGGTATCCTTGAACATTTCATCCAAGTTGCGAAGATACTCGGAAATACCACTCAAACTATCCATATCAAACTTATCTAAACAAAACAAAATAAAACAAGAACAAATCATCCAAATTATTAGCGTTAGAGTTAGTTACAATCAAAACAAACTATAAAAATTCATTCTAAACAAGTAAAGACACTTATTAAAACTAAAAACAAAAGCTAAAACTTGAAATTAAGAAAATAAAAAAATGTTAACGAGAGCTCCAACCGGATCGGTTGGCCCTCCAACCGATTCGGTTGGTGGTATGCCTCAAGACCAATTTCACCCACCCGAAACGGTTACGGGTTCCGACCGATCGGCTAGAGTGAATTTTCGAATTTATTTATTTATTTATTTACTTATTTATTTATTAATAATTAAAAATTAATAAAAGACAATTAATTAAAACTTTAACTCTAATAAATGTGACTACTCATTTATCTATTAATTAAAACATTAACTATACTAATTAAGCATAAACAAACATTAACTAGACTAAATTAACTAATCATTATAACTAACTAAAAACTTCTAAAAGTGAAAATTAACTAGATATTAAACTAATCAAGATAAAATTAATTAGAGATTAAATAAAACTAAAGATAATATAACCAAAAATCTAAAACTAATAAAAACAATCATAAGCAAGCAACAATACTAGCCTAAAAAAATTAGAAATTATCAAGAAACTATAAAAAGAAAAACAAAAAATTTTACCGAGAGGACCAACCGGATCGGTTGCTTGCGCAGCCGATCGGTTGGCCGAAAAACCAAACTTTTTTTTCTATTATTATTATTTAAAACACTTGAAACTAAACTCAAATACTATGAAATATACAGAAAGTAACAAATCAAATCCCCGGCAGTGGCGCCAAAAACTTGATGTGCTCAACCATGTGCAAGTTTTAAAATTTATAAACACGATTTATCCGGGAAATTACTTTAACACATACGAGCAAGTATACTCGTTCGTGATAGCAAAGGTGGGTAAGTCGAGGTCGTCCCAATGGATTTGCGTTTTAATTTATTAAAGTGTTTGAGACAAGAAAGCTTGTCAAGGCTTCCTTCAAAGTGTTGCTTTTATAAAAATCCAAATTAAAGAAACATATACTTGTGTTAAGTCCATAGTCAATTATAAAGAGTGTTCATGAAAGCTTGGTGTAAACTTGATGCAATGCACAAATCATAAGCAAATGATTTCCAATCCAAGGTTTATGTTTTGTAAAATCATTTTAAGAATAAAAACATATAGGTAATCCTTTCGGTCCTTAGCCCAATGATTATTCTTTAGAAAATCCATTTGTTTGTAAAAGATTCTTATTCAACTTGTTCCTACGACTTTTTCGACCTTTCGTGATGAAATCGTTTCTAGTCTTGTTTCAACAAGTAAATATGATGAGTGTCAATCACCATATCCCCATACTAGTTTGTCACTTAACTTTTTGGAATAAAACATAAGAGAAATCCTTTCGGTCCTTTATCTTGAAAATGTTTTACCAACAAATCAAACAAGACAAGTAGTTTTTCAAACAAACTCATTAAACAAGATCATTTACATGCATCACATATAAGAACACTCCTACAATTGCCTACATCCTTACACACAAGTATATTCAAGAATTACTCCATGAAAATCATAACATAACACAAGTAGTAACAATGTTATTCGTATAATTCAATAGAATAGATATTCATGACAAAGTTCAATAGAATACCTAAACTTCGGATTACAAGAACTAGAAATTTGTGGAACTATAGCAACCACACGCCTCCAATCGTCTTAGACTAACCGTACAACTCCAAATGATTACACAATGGTTGAGAATTGGTCTTACCACTCTCCTGGACGTTTTACAGCAGAGATACGACTTTTGGGATGAATAATATGGGTTGGTAATAGCCTTGGTGCAAGTCTGTTACTCTTTTGGATGTGTCACACTAAGCTACTAAGTCTAGGTGCATTATATAGCTAGGAACCCTTTACTATCAAGCCAAAAACATCCTCAATAAATTAATAACCAGAAATGATCGGACTCCCATGATTAATTGTTAGGATTTAGTAAATCCAGTTATTAAAGAGTCGATCACCTCAAGTATATGTATTCGTTAGAAAGCTCGTAGTCATAGATTATTTAACGTTATGTAGTATTTAGTTAAGTAACACTGTGGAGGACGGACGGGTCTTTACCCGCTGTATGCCTGATCCATAGCCCGTAGGTGGCGATTTGTGTAAGACTATAAATACTCTCTACCTCCCAAGGTAGAGAGTTGGAGCTCATAATAATATTTTCATTTTCTCTCACTAAGTTCCCAAACCTCTAACTCTTTCTCTCTCTAAAACCTCATCTTATACGCCTCTTTTGATTGTGATATGATGTGTTTGTGAAATCCAATATGTTACAAATGGTATCAAGAGCCATGGTTTGATCATCTCTCTTACATAGCCTTGGATTTCTAGTGGTTTTAGATGGTTTTTGAGTTTGAAAAAGTTTAGTGGTTTTTGCATCATTTGGATCATTTCTAGTGTTAAAGTTTGAATTTTGGGTGTACTTTTGTGTTTAGAATCATTGTAAGTGCTTGGGTTTTGATTTGGTAAGCTTGAATCACTGTGGTCGAGCTTGTTTTAGATTGAAAAGTGTGTTTGTGAAGTTTTTCTTTCTAGCGACTTGGTTCTCGTAGTGTTTTTCATCGTAGCGACTTGCTTCAGTATAAGGTAGCGAGTTGTTGTGTTAATTGTTAGTGATTTGGTCCTAGCGACTTGTCTATTGAGACAAGGCGACACATAGAACAACTTAGTGGATTCTCCACTACGGCTAGCGACTTGGTGAAGTTAGCAACTTGCTTTCAATTTTGTTAGCGACTTGTACTTGGTATTCTCAGCGACTTGGTGTTAGCGACTTGGATCTCAGCGAGTTGTTCTTTAGCAACTTGACTGTGTCTTAGCGACTTGGCTTTATAGCGACTTGTGTCTAGCGACTTGGTGCTTAGCGACTTGATTTCATAATACTTAGCAACTTGGTGCTTAGCGACTTGGTTCAAGAAATCTTAGCGACTTGGTTGATTTTTGTTTGTAATACGGTTTTCTCTTGATTTAGTAAAATCCCGTGAAAGAATCTATTTCCCGGGTTAATCATAGAGTTATAAAATCCCGTGTAATCTGTTAAACATGTCTACCAACGTACCTACAATCATCTCCACTGTTGCTGAGGATTTTCAAGCAGCTGGTTCAGATACTCGTCCACCTATGCTTGACATAACTGACTACGACTCTTGGGCTCAACGAATCATATTGTACTGTCTTGGAAAGGAAAATGGGGTCAACATTCTCAAATCCATTGATGAAGGACCTTATCAGATTGAGACTACAGGAGACTTAATTGATACAGCTGCAGATGGAACAATGATCTATGGATTAGACAGACCAAAGACGTATGATGAGCACAATGATAAGGAGAAAAAGAGATTCGATGCTGATATCAGGGCTTCTAACATTATACTTCAGGGTCTTCCAAAAGATATCTACAAGCTTATCAATCACAACACTGAAGCCAAGGCAGTTTGGGATAATGTCAAGATGCTTCTCTCAGGTTCTGAATTAACCAAGGAAGACAGAGAATCACAACTGTATGATGAGTTTGAGCACTTCAAGATAAAACCAAATGAGAGTGTCTATGAGTACTACGTGAGATTCCATAAGCTTGTAAATGACATGAGGAACATCAAAATGACCATGCCAAACATTCAGCTGAACTCAAAGTTTGTGAACAACATGAATCCCGAATGGCACAAATTTGTCACCGCTGTGAAGCTAACCAAATGATTGAAGAATACAAACTATGAGCAACTGTATGCCTTTCTTCTTCAAAATGAGAGACATGCTATGTTTGAAAAAAGGATTCTTGAACAGTTCAAAACCAACCAGGGAGAAACAAGTTCTTCAAATGATTCAACAGCCTTTTACACAAATGTTGGAATTACCACCAAAGCTTCTCAAGTTATACCCACGGGTAATGGTAATCACAAACTCATTTCCGATCCAATGTTCAAACAAGCTGATGCTGATACAGTCATGGGACACTTCATCAATCAACTGGCTCTTTTGGTTAAACAAAATTTGACTCTCAATCCACATACCAACAGTCGTCACACTAACAATGAGATCAGAACTGCATCTAACCTTCACAATCATGCGGTTGTCAGAGATGGAAAAGTTATGGTGCAACCAGTTCAAGGAAGGCAATATGAACAGGGAAGAGGTGGAGTAGGTGGAGGTTATATTGGAAATCAGAATCGGGAAAGGAATGGAAATCAAGGTCAAGCAAAGCCAATTAAGTGCTACAACTGTGGTGGTGAGGGACATATTGCTAGGAAATGCACATCTCCAAAACGTCCACAGAATGCAGAATACTTTAGAGACAAGATGTTGCTTGTGCAAGCTCAGGATAATGGAGCAGCCTTGGATGAAGAGGAGTTGTTGTTTCTTGCTGAGGGAAATGCCCAAACCTATGATGCTGATGTTGATGAACAGCCAATTCAGGAGATAGGTCATAATCATCAAAATGCATTTCAAGTAGCTGACTGTGATGCATTTGACTCTGATGTCGATGATGAACCTACTGCCCAAACAATCTTCATGGCTAGCATCTCACCTATGGTCTCTCCAAATGTCTCTTCACCCCAACAGGCTGGCCCATCCTAAGATTCAATCATTTCAAATGTATTAAAACTATATGATGATGTTGATGAGCAAAAGATGCATAATAAAGTACAGTCTCTTGAAACTTATGAATCAGATATTGATGATGAGGGTAATAGTAATATTGTCCCATATGATCAATATGTGAAGCAAAGTGTAAGTGAGATTGTACCAAGTAATGCATCTTTTGCAGTCAATGATGATTATGTTTTTGATGAATACATTGCATGTGCCCCTGATGATTCAGTTACCTCTGAACTGAATGCCTATAAAGAACAAGTTGCTATTTATGAACAACGTGCTAAGTTTGAGTTAACCACCCGTGAGCAGGAAATGGATGACCAAATGCGTACAATTATTAGAAAAAGTAATTTTAGAGAAGAAGTATTAAAACAAGAGTTACACTCCTTACAAGAAAAGCTTTCTAAAACTGCTAAGCAAAAACAAGAACTTCAAGAAAATCTTAAAATGCTTAAGCAAGAATTCAATGCTAAGGAATCAAAACTTTTAAATGATTTTTCTAATCTAAAAACTTTGAAAAACAAGCTTGAAAATAAGTTGTACGTACAAGGGAATACCAATCAGACTGCTCACTTGATCACTAAGCATAGAGTCTTAAACATGTTTAAACATGTAAAAAGAATAATATAACGATCAAACCACATGATTACACTAAGGAAAATTGGATCTCCTTAAACATGTTTAAGCCTCAGAATCTATTAACTCCTAAACAAGTGTTCTGGAAAAAGGATATGGATATGCAAAACGCTGAAAATCTTGTTGCAAAAAACACTCCCCTTAGGAAAATGCCTGCAGCCACTGTGTATCCTCCAAATACACCAATGCATCTAGTTCCTAGATCTATTGCCACTAATAGCAAGACCTTAATCAGCCTGTATGTTGTTTATCAGCTGTTTTTTGATTTTGAGAAAACGTGTAAGAAGAGAATCACACCTATAGGGATAACTTAGGGGGAAAGGGGTTTTGAGCAAACTAAAGAATGTTATTTAACTGAGGTCATGCCTTTCTTTAAACAATTAAAAGGTCAATTTGAGAGTCTTCAAAAGGGAATAAATTCAGATATCAAAGAAATGGAAAAAGAATTTGATGCAATGATAGTTGAGGTCAATGATTATGAACAGGAACTCAAATATAATAAAGTTGAAAGGAAGAACTTGCACATCTTAAATGAGAATTTGATTTCGAGTTGTGTTGCTTAAGATGTGTTTTATATTGTTACTAAGCACTCTATTACTGCTTCTCGATTTCATGAATTATCTATTGCATTGAAAGTTTCCCATGATCGTGTCATTGAGCTTGAAAAAAAAAACTCAGAACTAAATGAGAAAATTGATCAGGATGATCACGATAATTTGGTAAAACATCTTTCTAAACTAGAAGTTGAACATTTTGATTTACAACTAAAATATCAACATCTTAAAGAAAATGTCAAAACCTCAAATATCAAGACATCCTCAGATGTTCCAGAGTTTGATGCAGTTTTTCAGATAAACAAACGCGACGAACAGATTCAAGCTCATTGTAACACGATCAGAAAGTTGAAAGCCCAAATTTCTCAATTAAAGGGTGAAAAGAACAATGTGACTGGCTCCCAAATGCCTCCTCCTTTAGATTCTCAGTACTCTCAAATTTTTCATCTTCAAAACTTGGTGAATGCTTTACAAAAAGAAAACGAGAGTTTTTTGGAAGAAAATAAAAAGGTTAAATGACACTTTAAAGAGTTATATGATTCAATGAAAGTCACTTGTGACAAAAACAATAAAAAACTAACGTCTTTACAAAAAGAAATTGAGAATCTGAGGAATCAGGAAAAAGGGAAACTGCCACTTGTCTTTAATGAGAATGTTGCATCAAAGTCTTCCTCATACTGCAAATATACTGTGACTGTTAAATACATTCCTCCTCATCTTAGGAATAATGAACCTGTGTTTCATAACTATTGTGCTCACCTTAAGGATAGTCTATGTTAATAAAAATAAACCGTGAAAACGTTTATTTATATTTTACGATCTTCTAATCTTTTGTCGATAACAAATATAAAATCATTTTAAACGAAACAAATAGAGTACGTAAATAGTTTGAGTTAATAGTTTTCTAACACACTTACGCTTTCACATAAACACTAAAACAAGTATAAGTGTTTTTATGATTTAGATACATATGTACAACAACTAGTGTTTACATATTGGGTTAAACATATACTTAAACTAAGTATACTAAAATGGGTAAAAACTAAGTGTATGCTAAATTGGGTAAATACAAGTATATACTAAATGGGTAAATACTAGCAAATGGTTTTGACCCATAACCCATGGTTTTATTTATACCACTTAACCAAGTTCATTGTATCCTTAAGATACACTGTATCTAGAAAGAAAACCATGTATCAACCCATAACCCATGACCCATGACCCATAACCAAAAATACCCATGGGCAAAGAGGAGCGTTCCACGGATCCCTGGCTTTGTGCTAGCCGGATCCCAAGTGGAAGGGATCCGTGGGATCCGGGGAAACAGAAGAGAATTTCCTCTATAAATAGAGAGCCATTTCTTCCTCTCTAAGTGTGCTTTTACACATACTTCCCCAAAGTATTCTAACCCTCTAACCTCAGATCTAAGTGATCTATGTAGTTTGTCTTTTGTTTTTGTGTGATCTACTAGGTTCCTCTTAAAGGAGAGATCACCACCTCTTGAAGACGTGCAAGCTCAAAGTCCATGAGTTGCCATGCTTCGTCATCATCAAGACTACTAAGGTTCTCTTGCTGGTAGTTCTTCCTTTCTCCATAGATGTTGGCTTGAAGGCATTAGTGAAGAATGCCGAAAGTGTCAAGATGAAAGCATTAGTGAAAGGTGCTCATCATCCGTGTCAAAGCATTAGTGAAGGATGCTAAAGGTGTCAAGACGAAGGCATTAGTGAAGGGTGCCAAGCGTTGTGTCAAAGGCATTAGTGAAGGATGCCAAAGAATCAAATCAAGTAGCATTTGGGAAGAATGCCTAGGTCGTATAATCAATGAGGTGCATCGTTATACATATATGTATCTGTTTATATACAAGGATGGTGATATCCTTGATGGTGTTGTAACAAGGAGTAGATCTCCTTGAGATTAGGTGTTGTGTCGTGAAGGTGTAGTTCACCTAAGGTGTGAAAGAACTAGGTGCTTAGCCTAGTACCTAATAAAGGGTAGGCGACGTTGTGAAGGATTAGTTCTCCTAAGGTGTGAAAGAACTCGGTGGTTAGCCTAGCACCGTATAAAGGGTAGGCGACGTTGTGTTAGGTGTGGTTCGCCTTGGTGTGAAAGAACTCGGTATTTAGCTTTGTACCGGAAAAAGGTTAAGCGACGTTGTGAAGGCTTCTCCGCCATAAGGAGTTGGTGTAGTGTTTACGAACTCTCGAGTAGGTGACTCGGGAAGTGGAGTAGGGCAAGGAAGGTGTCCTTGTAGCCAAACCACTATAAATACTTGTGTCGTGGTGATGTGCTTCTTACTCTTTATCTTTCATTACACGTTTATATATCTATCTATCAACGTCCAACATAAACAATCAAATAGATTGACATAAGTCGATCTAAATATTTAAAAGGAAGTTTTAAATTGGTAAAATTATTCAACCCCCCTTCTAGTTTTCCACAATTGGCATCAGAGCTTCGTTACCAAGTTTCTTAAAGTATGTTGTACTTTAAAGACTTGATACGATCCGTGTATGTTTGAAAACTACAAAGAAGGATTTTTTTTGGGTCATATTTTTTAAAAAATCATTTTGTTGGACATTGATAGATGACTCTAACAACTTTTGTTCCTAAGAAATCTTCATGCTAGAATCTCTCCAAAATCTTCATTCAAAGAATAATGAAGTCAACATTCAAGGAAGGATCTAAAAAGTAATCACAACTCACGTACACCAAGTACAAAGGATTACTTTAAAAGCTCATGAAGTATCTTTGGCATTATGCCAAACCAAGAAGCATAGAGGTATGTTTTACTTTTCATTAGATAGGTTACATGAGTTCAATTTATTTTTCATAAGTTTTCTTTGCTTATTTATCTCTAACATCATTAGAAGTCTCTTTCGTCACTTTTCCGTCTTTTTCATCATCGGGAATAATACTCCTTTTGATTCGTCAAACTAACGCCGTCATCACATATGAACCTTCGATATGTGATTCATCAAAAGCCGTCATCCAAAAACAATCTTCACCTAATACCTCCGAACTATCTTTTAGTAAGCTAATTTATAAGCCTACTACAAAAATAATGTCAAACAACCCCTTTTCTGTCCACAGTAGCCGGATCCCCCTAGTTGTACTATCCGGATCCCAAACATAAAGGATCCGGGGGAACCGTGGAACAGAACCCAGCTATACGCCTTCAAAAATTCACCACTGATTGTGTTTCCCTCTATTCACACAAAAACAAAAAACGACCAAGCTACAAAATTCATCCTCATTGGCTTCCATACTTTCAAGTATCCCCTCCTAGAACACCATTGTAAGTAATTACATTAAATTGTTGTAACTTTCATCATCCTCATCCTAGGGTTTATGGTTTCTTAATATCTAATCAATTAACTCAATTAGGGTTTTTCAAACTAATCATGAAAAGGGGGATTTTGACAAAATCACTTTGTGTTCACAACATTGTTAATACAAATCAAAACCATAAACCCATTCCAACTAATTTATCTTAATTGAAAATTTGTATCTTTAGGAACAACCATGCCCAAAGCCAGTCAACAAGATCACCATGACACCGTCCATTACCTTACTCACTACTATCGTAAAAGGGGATTGACCAAAACCGACCGTAAAATATTCAAAAGCCTTGTAAAACGACTTATCCACGAAGGTCGTGTAGTCAAGGAATGTTTCCTTGAAGATACCGACATTCGTCAAGTTTTCTCGACAATCAATTTTGATTGTCTCCTTGACATATGTAACAATTCGCATTTTTGGGTCACTATTTATTTTTACTATTCACTGTTACTATTCATTTTTACTATTCATTATATTTTGGGTCATTATTTAAACTCAAACTTTTTTTCCGAAAATTACTATTCACAAATTACTATTCACGAGTTACTATTCACCGTAATTTTTATTATTTACTAATTTCGCCTAAATTGAACAAGTAAGTACTTTTACACGATTTTTATGCATAAACAATATACTCTATACTCCTAATATATAAATATCTAGTTACTGTTATAAATATCTAAATATATTTTAATAAAAATATCTAAACACTATTCATCAAAATATCTAAACACTATTCATCAAAATATCTAGATATTTTCAGATATTTTCCCTATAAATAGAAAGAAAACTAGTTCATTTTATTTCATAGAAAAACACACACATTTTCCCCCTCCTCCTTGATGTCGCCACCCTCCATACACACTCCATACTTGATTTTCAGGCTCCGAGTTATACACATAAGTTGAAGGCATAAGTATTCTCTACGTAAAAATTAAGTTTATTTTGTATTTCCGCGGTTGGATTAAGAGCTACACAATGGTGGGTTGGAGCTGTGGGTCCCAGGAAATTCTCAAAACTTTTGCAAGAATAGATCGGGCAATATTAAAGATGGGTTTTTGTTTTTGAAGCTATTGGGATAGTTATGGGGTAGATATGAGGTGATTTAGAGGTTTTTATAGTTTAGGAAATGGATTTTTGAATTTAGATGCGGAAGCGCTGCCCAATTTTCTAGTATCATTCATCAGTTATTATCAGGTGAGTTCTTCGCCCCGTTTTTAATACTTGTTTTAAACTCTTTGGGGGAGATACATGCTCAACTACTTGCTTTTACTTTTACCAATACTGAAAACATTATACTTGATTGCATTATACATGATTGCATTATACTTGATCACATTATACTTGGTTGCATTATACTTGATTACTTTATACTTGATTTCGTTTTACATGCTTGGAAATACTTGCCTAAATACATGAATTGTATTTACAAACGTGCGACAATACTCTATGCTGTCGGAGAGGTATTGATAGTACTATAAGTCGGGTAGCCCCCGCCCTTGTGTACCCGATTCATGACCTTGGGATTAATATAGTACTATTTGGGATGCCCCCGCCCATGTGTACGGATTCTTGACCATGGGTGAATATAATCCGGTGTATTGTGCAAACTATATTTTGGCAGTGGGTTGTGAACACACAGGTTGCAAGTTCTTTATGGCGGAACTTGGAACTGAGTGGATTTACAATGCCTTTGCTGTGTGAACATTCTTTAAAGGCTTTACATGTTAAACAAACTCTATGAACTCACCAACCATTGTGTTGACACTTTAGCATGTTTATCTCAGGTCAATAAGACGATAGCTGTTGCATGGAACTTAGAGTCGCACGACATGTTTTGAAGACTTTATACATTCGTATTTACCATTCGAAACATTTTGTAAACATTTTTGTATTAAACTTTGGGACCTCATTGTTTGTAACTCTGATTTCATTAATCGAATGGTAACTTTTCAAAACGTCTCATTTAGAGGTCGTTTTCTATAACTTGTACTTTGTATTATGAAGTAGCACCCCAGTGACAGAGTCTTCCGCTGCGGTATTTTGGGGGTGTTACAACATAGATGAACAAATTTGTCCGTTCTTCATTTTTGAATTTTACAAAAGCTTTAGGATCATTAGAAACACCGAAAATAGCATCTCAATCGCCTTCATCATCAACAAACAAAACTTTATTTTTCCTCTCAACACCTTTGCTCAAATTCTTCGCATTCCTTGTGAGGGAATTTGTATTTACTCTCAAGATTGGGCAATTAACTCTCAAAACCATGCACTTGATCCCAAGCCTCTCTATAACACTCCTCTCGACGATCCCGAAACCATTCGTGATACTATCTTTAAAATTAGGACCGACCAATCCCGCTACGATCGTAACAAAAAGCTCATTCACCGTGATCCCTTTAAAATGGAACTTTTCGAAATGCATCCCATGTTTAGAAAATGGGAAGAAATCCTTAGGGAAAACATCATTAGCCTAGTTGGAAACAAAGATCATCCAAACGCATGTCTTGTGCAAATGATCTATTGTCTTACCCACCAAAGGCCATTTAATCTTGCCTACTACATGGTAAGGAGAATGGCTGGGGTATTCAAAGCTTCCAACATGGTACTCCCATATGGTATGCTCCTAACACGACTTTGTAAGTATGTTAGTGCATTGCAACCATCCCCTATCAACGATGATCATTACCTTTCCGATCACGTCATGGTACCTCTTACCAAACAACCCTCTAAACGGTTCATGGTCAATGGAGAGAAATCTGAAGCTCTCTCGGACTCCTCGGCCGGAGAAGAAGAAGAAGATGAGGAAGACATCGACCCCGTATCCAACATCAAATTGGAAATCCTTGAATACCACGAACAACTTCCAACCATTCCAAACGAGACCGCGGAATTTAAACAAATAAGAGGCATGATTCAAAACCTCGCTTAGAACCTCACTAAGCCGTCAAAAAGGAAAAGGAAGAATTGACGAAAGAGACAATAGGAATGTGCTTAGTTTCATTTATTTTATGTTTGAATGATTTCTCTTTAGTATTTTTGGTTTATGGTATTTTGGATATTGTTACTTTATCTTATAAGTGATGTTTTATGATGACTTGCTTGTTCATATTGCTTGTTTTATAGATTTAATAGTGTACAAAATCTGCACATCTTTTCTGTGTAGGTTCTGATCTGCAGATGCCGGATCCCTAGGATTAGCTTAGCCGGATCCCTCCAAGGAGGGAACCGTGGGATCCGTGTCATCAGATCAGCAATACAGCTTTCCTTACATCAAAACTGCTTTCTAGATAACATCACATTAGCTCAGCATATGATTTTAGAACCCAACTAAGTCCACTTCAAGGATGAGAAAGGCTTAGACTTACTAAAGGCTTACTTAAGATCTTAGTCTGATTTTATCAACACATCTAAACTCACCATATTTCCGCTTCAACTACTCACAAACTATTTCTCACCTCTCGAAACACTTTAAGAAGACAAGCTAAACAGTTTTAGGAAATTTCTTCTAGTCTTTTATATCTCAAGGTAAGACAAAAATTAGTTTTTCAATTCTTGAAATTTTTAAGAATTTTTCTTAATATCACCTCAAGCTAAAACCTGATCACTAGGATCATTTATTATGACTTGACACCTATATAACTCTTAGTGTTATCCTTGGACATCCATTGGTAGTCATCTTGTCCCATCCTCCTTCCATAAGAAGCAATCATTTGCTATAACACTTATTACCTTTGATCATTCAAGTATCCTTTCATCTCAAACACTTAGGAGAACTGAAATATTCAAAATAAGATAGGCTTTAGCTCCTAGAAACCTCATTTCAAACCTGTCATAACTGCTGAGAGCCGGATCCCTAGGATTAGCCTAGCCGGATCCCTCCAAGGAGGGAACCGTGGGATCCGGGTGACAGTTTATGAAAATCATTGCTTGAACAATTATTTCAACTCATCTTCCTCCATCTCATCTTAAATGAGTCCCTAGATTAGTGAAACTCTGAACATAAACTTTGTGCATGTTAATCATCACATTTCCAAGAACATTAATGGATTAAGTCTTAAAAGCAACTGCCAAGCTCTTCCCTTTATAAGCCATATTGCTAAGAACACCTTAGTCATCAAACACAAACACAAACCATCAGCAATTACAACCATCTTTCTTAAGTCATTTCATCATGAGAAAGGCTCCTAGTGCTAACTCATCCACTCAAGAACCACCCAAGAAACTTGCTAGAATCATACAAGAATTTTCCTCAAATGAATCATCTCCGATTAAGTCTACCAATGCTAGGATTTCCCCTACACCAAGGAAACCAATCAAACTATTTCCCAAGAAGAGTGTTCCCACTAGGATTTCATCACCAAACTCTACTATCCCAAACATACCCTCCACAACTCAACCAACACCATTAGTGCCTAGAACCACCTCACAAACATCTCCACATTCTCACAATGTAGAAGATCTACCTTCTTGGCCATCTCACCTTTCACCATTACCAACAAATTCACTTGAAAAGATTGTGCAACAAAATCAAAGTGTTGAATCAACACTTGCTTCAAAAGCAAACTCTATCATTCCCCCCAATAGTCCTTTTTGGATTATGAGAAGACATCAAAGGCATCCACCCGACCATAAGCAAGTTGATGCTTCTTTCCCCTCAAAAATTGTAGAGCCATCACTTAATAAGCCTCCACCAATTCCGCCTTCATTTGAAGACACTCAACCCACTTTACTTGAACTTCCACTACAAGAAAGTCAAAACCATGACAAGGATTGCTATCATTGTAAACATGTTGAAAGGTTGATACATGAACTACGTGAAGAGCAACGTTTCATGTTTTATCACCTTCTAAAACGTTTCGAAGAGGTTAACAATCCTAAACTACAATGAACAGCATAGTCAAAAGCTCAAACTTAGAACATTTAGGAAACCTTCCTCACCATTAATCATCATTAAGCTTTTAGTCGAATCTTAAGTTTGGGTTAACTTATTAGCATTAGTAGCACCTATTTGGCTAGTTCATTCTCTTAGTTTTAGAGATTTGGTTGTGTATCTCTTGTTTTATTGAATGAATACTTATATGCTATGATTATCTTTGTTGTGCTTGATATATGGTACATATATCTCATTTTCTCAAAATAGCATTCCCTGACATTTCTTCACTGCTGAAGATACTGTCAACAGATAGCCGGATCCCTTACAGATAACTAGACGGATCCCTCCTTAAAGGGAACCGTGGGATCCGTGGTACAGGAGCACAAATTTATACTAACTTGAGTCTCTTTTGCAGGAAATTATGCACTATACTCTTGTTTTTCTAACCTTTGTTTTGTAGTTATTCAAAATGCACATGAAGATATTGACACCATAAAGCTAGGGGGAGCTTTGTGTCAAACGACATTGCAAAATGATTTGCAAACTTAATCCATTTTTGGGTTACACTTCATGACACCCCATTGCAACATTGCAATATTCAAGGGGGAGCACGTTCTCGTCACTTAGACGAACCATTTGCAAACTTAATTGAAAACACAATTAGTTTATTTTACGTTATGTCCTTGACGCCCTTACATAGAGATGGACTCGTCAAGGGGGAGTTAAGACGAGTACCATTCTCGTCACTTGCTCTCTTTACATTTTTACATTTTTTTTATTTGTGTTAGTTTCTTTTAATACTTTTTGTTTCGACAAAAAAGGGGAGAAGAAAGTAAAAACTACAAATTCAAACTCTTACGAATTTTAGCTTTTTCCTTAAAATAATTTTATGTTTTGTCATCAACAAAAAGGGGGAGATTGTTAATACAAATAAGCCGTGAAAACGTTTATTTATATTTTACGATCTTCTAATGTTTTGTCGATAACAAATATAAAATCATTTTAAACGAAACAAATAGAGTACGTAAATAGTTTGAGTTAATAGTTTTCTAACACACTTACGCTTTCACATAAAACACTAAAACAAGTATAAGTGTTTTTATGATTTAGATACATATGTACAACAACTAGTGTTTACATATTGGGTTAAACATATACTTAAACTAAGTATACTAAAATGGGTAAAAACTAAGTGTATGCTAAATTGGGTAAATACAAGTATATACTAAATGGGTAAATACTAGCAAATGGTTTTGACCCATAACCCTGGTTTTATTTATACCACATAACCAAGTTCATTGTATCCTTAAGATACATTGTATCTAGAAAGAAAACCATGGATCAACCCATAACCCATGACCCATGACCCATAACCAAAAATACCCATGGGCAAAGAGGAGCGTTCCACGGATCCCTGGCTTTGTGCTAGCCGGATCCCAAGTGGAAGGGATCCGTGGGATCCGGGGAAACAGAAGAGAATTTCCTCTATAAATAGAGAGCCATTTCTTCCTCTCTAAGTGTGCTTTTACACATACTTCCCCAAAGTATTCTAACCCTCTAACCTCAGATCTAAGTAATCTATGTAGTTTGTCTTTTGTTTTTGTGTGATCTACTAGGTTCCTCTTAAAGGAGAGATCACCACCTCTTGAAAACGTGCAAGCTAAAAGTCCATGAGTTGTCATGCTTCGTCATCATCAAGACTAATAAGGTTCTCTTGTTGATAGTTCTTCCTTTCTCCATAGATGTTGGGTTGAAGGCTTTAGTGAAGAATGCCGAAAGTATCAAGATGAAAGCATTAGTGAAAGGTGTTCATCATCCGTGTCAAAGCATTAGTGAAGGATGCTAAAGGTGTCAAGACGAAGGCATTAGTGAAGGGTGCCAAGCGTTGTGTCAAAGGCATTAGTGAAGGATGCCAAAGAATCAAATCAAGTAGCATTTGGGAAGAATGCCTAGGTCGTATAATCGATGAGGTGCATCGTTATACATATATGTATCTGTTTATATACAAGGATGGTGATATCCTTGATGGTGTTGTAACAAGGAGTAGATCTCCTTGAGATTAGGTGTTGTGTCGTGAAATTATAGTTCACCTAATGTGTGAAAGAACTAGGTGCTTAGCCTAGTACCTAATAAAGGGTAGGCGACGTTGTGAAGGATTAGTTCTCCTAAGGTGTGAAAGAACTCGGTGGTTAGCCTAGCACCGTATAAAGGGTAGGCGACGTTGTGTTAGGTGTGGTTCGCCTTGGTGTGAAAGAACTCGGTATTTAGCTTTGTACCGGAAAAAGGTTAAGCGACGTTGTGAAGGCTTCTCCGCCATAAGGAGTTGGTGTAGTGTTTACGAACTCTCGAGTAGGTGACTCGGGGAGTGGAGTAGGGCAAGGAAGGTGTCCTTGTAGCCAAATCACTATAAATACTTGTGTCGTGGTGATGTGCTTCTTACTCTTTATCTTTCATTACACGTTTATATATCTATCTATCAACGTCCAACATAAACAATCAAATAGATTGACATAAGTCGATCTAAATATTTAAAAGGAAGTTTTAAATTGGTAAAACTATTCAACCCCCCCCCCCTTCTAGTTTTCCACAGTCTAGAATGTCTCCGTGAGATTGTGGAAGAGGATTTCATAAATAAGCCTCTTGATAGAGAAATTAGGTTTGCTTGCATTCAGGCCAAACGATCTCAGGAGCTGCTAGAATGTTTAATTGCAACATGTCCTAAATCCTTAGGTGAGAAAGGTAAAGTTGTGATACTTTGTTCTATGCCTAGTGCCAAGCACACAAACCATTCTATGCCCAGTGTTAAGAAAGTGAACACTAATGTGCCTTCAAGTAGTTCAGATCCCTACACGTCTAGTTCAGGAATGCAAAAAGTAGATCAACCAACTAATGTTCCCATAATTCCCTCTACAGGAGTAATCAGTGACATTAAAGCAAGTGGGTCAAAGCCTCCAGGCAATACCAAGCAAGATAGGACCTCGCAAGCTAAGAATGTGCATTGAAAGAGAGTAGAAGATCACCCTAGGAATATTAAGTTTGAGTTGAATAAAATGAATCGTGTTGATTCTAGTATTAGCTATAAGCGTACTGTAATTAATTCAAATTCTGCTAGTATTCGCAAACCATGTAATGATGACTGCTTGATTTCTGTTACTAATCATGAATGTGGTGTGAATGTTTTGTCTAATGATGTCAAATGCCCAGTTAAAATTGTTAATGTTAAAAATCGAGCTAAGAAGGCTAAAAGGCAGAGGCGAAAGAAAGTTAGAAAACAGTGGAAACCCACAGGAAGAATATTTAGTAAAATAGGTTATCAATGGATACCTTCTGGCCGTAAGGTTAATGAGTTCTGCCCTCAATTTGCTAAGACAATGCCCACTAGAAAATGGATGCCTACTGGTAGAACTATTCCCTTAAGAAATGAACAAACTTTGAATAGGTCAAATACGGACATTAGCACTGCATCTACTTCTGATGATTCCATTGTCTCTACTTCTGATGTGGGTGTTCCATTCACTACTACTAACCAAGTGGAACCCATTATTGCATGGGGTTCCCAATTATCCAGTTATCCATTCTTGTCTGTGTTAAACTGCAGATCGTTCAAATCGTTCGGTGGTACCTGGACTCAGGCTGTTCCAAGCATATGACTGGAGATCGCTCGCGGCTCATGAACTTCGTGAGTAAATTCATCGGGACTGTTAGATTCGGGAACGACCATCTTGGTGCAATCATGGGTTATGGAGATTATGTGGTTGGTAAAAGTGTAATTTCCAGGGTATATTATGTGGAAGGTCTTGGTCATAACTTGTTCTCTGTTGGTCAATTATGTGATTCCGATCTAGAAGTGGCTTTTAGAAAACATACTTGTTTCGTTAGAGAACTTGATGGTGTGGAATTATTAAGAGGTACTCGTGGTTCTAACCTATACACCATCTCTATCGAAGACATGATGAAGTCTTCTCCAATCTGCTTGCTGTCAAAGGCTTCGAAAACAAAGTCATGGTTATGGCATCGTCGTCTCAATCACTTGAACTTCGGCACCATTAATAACCTTTCCAGAAAGGACCTTGTCAGAGGCTTACCCAAATTAAAATATGAAAAAGATCATCTTTGTTCAGCTTGCCAATTGGGAAAAAGCACGAAATATGCCCACAAACTGAAACCCACAAACTCAGTAATGGAAGTTCTTCATACCCTTCATATGGATCTGTGCGGACCAATAAGAGTGCAAACAATTAACGGGAAGATATACATTCTAGTCGTTGTCGATGACTACTCTCGATTTACTTGGGTAAAGTTTTTGAGGACAAAGGATGAAACTCCAGATGTCATCATCAAACTTATCAAACAGCTTCAAGTTCGACTCTACAATACTGTTAGAATGGTTCGAACAGACAATGGCACGGAGTTTGTTAACAAAGACTTAATTCAATTTTATGAAAGTGTTGGAATCAGTCATCAAAGAAGTGTTCCACGAACTCCTCAACAGAATGGTGTAGTTGAAAGACGAAATCGAACTCTTGTGGAAGCCGCAAGAACATTACTAATTTATTCAAAGGTTCCAATGTTTCTATGGGCTGAAGCCATTGCCACTGCTTGCTACACCCAAAATCGTTCCCTTATACACACCTCTCATGGAAAAACTCCATATGAACTTGTCCATAAACGAAAACCTGATCTTTCCAACCTTCGTGTATTTGGTGCCTTGTGTTATCCAACAAATGACGGTCAAGATTTAGGTAAATTAAGAGCTAAAGCGGACATTGGAGTTTTTGTAGGTTATGCATCTAACAAGAAGGGTTACCGAATCTACAACAAAAGAACTCAAAATATCATGGAAACTATTCATGTCACGTTCGATGAGCTGTCCGGGCAAATGGCTCTAGGACAATCCAGTTCTGGACCCGCATTTCATCCTTCATCAAGTAGTCCTATCAGTTCTACCCTTGTCTCAAATCCCTCACCAGCAACTCCTTATGTATCTCCATCAGAAGATGATTTAAAGAAATTGTTTGATCCAATGTTTGATGAACACTATGAGCCAAATGCTAATGATATGTCAATTCCATCAACAGAGGATGCTCCTATCCCTGTCAATGAAGTCAACCCTTCAGTTTCAATATCATTAAGTCAAGAAGCGCCTGCTGCTGATCACTCTGTCTCATCAACAAATCATCAATCATCGAATGTACATCATGGAATTGTTTATGGCACCCATGATGAAGTTAATCCCTTTGCTACTCCCGAAGATGCTCCATTTGAAAACATATTTGCTCCTGAATCATCATCAGAACCATCTTCATCAGGAGATATCGACTCTGCAACTTCAATTCCTCAACAACAACCACATGAACACCTTAGAAAATGGACACATGATCATCCATTGGATAACATCATTGGAAACCCCTCTCGTCCAGTATCCACACGGAAACAACTCGCAACCGATGCCTTATGGTGCTTCTTCAACTCCGTACTCTCTAAGGTCAAACCAAAAGATGTTAAAACTGCCATGAATGAAGACAGCTGGTTCAATGCCATGCAAGAAGAAATTCATGAGTTTGATCGACTAGATGTATAGGAATTAGTACCTGCTCCATATTGTGCTATGATCATTGCTCTAAAGTGGATCTTCAAAGTGAAACTTGATGAGCATGGTGATGTTTTAAAGAACAAGGCTCGGTTGGTTGCAAAAGGATACCGTCAAGAGGAGGGTATTGACTTTGAAGAATCATTTGGTCCAGTTGCTCGTATCGAGGCAATCAGAATCTTCTTGGCTAATGCTGCAAGTAAGAACATGGTGGTTTATCAGATGGATGTAAAGATGGCTTTTCTTAATGGAGATCTTAAAGAAGTCGTATACGTCAGCCAACCTGAAGGGTTTGTGAATCCAGAGCATCCTACACACGTCTATCGTTTGAAGAAGGCTCTTTATGGTTTGAAGCAAGCTCCAAGGGCATGGTATGATACGCTATCAAAGTTTCTTCTATCTACTGGATTCAGCAAAGGAGCAGTTGATCTGACATTGTTCACCAGAAAGTCAGGCAAACATTTAATTCGTGTTCAAATATATGTTGATGATATCATCTTTGCCTCGACTGACCCCAATGAATGTGACCATTTTTCAAATGAAATGGGTTCAAAATTTCAAATGTCAATGATGGGACAAATGTCATTTTTCTTGGGATTACAAATTTCACAAAGTCCCAGAGGCATTTTCATAAATCAATCTAAATATGCAAATGAGATTTTAAAGAAATTTAGATTTGATTCTTGTGACCCTGTTGACACTCCTATGATAGAGCGTAGTAAACTGGATGAGGACAACTCAGGGATCATGGTAGACCAAACGAAATATCGTAGTATGATCGGATCCCTGATGTACCTCACAGCCAGCAGACCAGACATTTTGTTCGTTGTTTGCATGTGTGCTAGATATCAGGCTAAGCCTACCAAAAAGCACCTTGAAGCGGTTAAACGGGTCTTTCGGTATCTCCAAGGAACCATCAATATGGGGCTTTGGTACCCGAAGGACACCGGTATGTCACTAACAGCCTATGCAGATGCTGATCATGCAGGATGTCAGGATACACGTCGAAGTACGTCTGGAGGTGCTCAGTTTTTGGGTGATAAGCTTGTGAGCTGGTCTTCAAAGAAACAAATGAGTACTTCTATTTCCTCTACAGAGGCTGAATACATAGCCATGTCATCTTGTTGTGCTCAAATCCTATGGATGAGATCCCAATTATCTGACTATGGCTTTGAATTCAACAAAATCCCTCTGTACTGTGATAATAAAAGTGCCATTGCTCTCTCATGCAACAACGTTCAACACTCAAGAGCAAAGCACATCGACATTCGACATCATTTCATCAGGGAGCAAGTAGAAAACAGTGTGGTGGAACTCTATTTTGTGAGGACTGATTACCAGTTAGCAGACCTCTTCACCAAAGCTCTTCCTAGAGAGCGTTTTGAGCTTATCCTCCCACGACTTGGTCTACAGAGTCTTCAACCGGAAACACTCAAACGTCTTCAAGAGGAAGACGAGGACTAAAGGTCTTTCTTCATATATCTCTTGTATATATTTATTCGAAAAGCAAAATACAAAATTACAAAACCTACAAAAAGCAAATAGAAAAATATAAAACTTTCTAAAATCCATAAAAATTTGAAAAATCTTGAAAAATTCCTAAAAATATTGTTTTTTCATGTTGTTCTCGATTCGAAAATATCTATGGTATTTGTGATGTCATTCAAAGAATGACACGGGTCTTTAGATATTGTTCGAATGTTCATAAAAAAAAATCAAAAAATCAAAAAATATTTTTGGGAGAAAGTGAAACAATGGTTTATTGTCATTTCAGGCAGTAACCCATTTTTCAAAGAAAGAACAGAGCCATTCTTTATCTTGTGTTTCAAATCTAATGCTCTGATTCTATAAACAATTACTTACTATCTAATGAAAACTAATTGCTTTGAAAAATAACTGTGGACGTATGGTCCGGACTGGGCCAGGAATGGGTCAGGCCCGGCATATGCGGCCCACTCTACGCCTAAACCCCAATCCATCCCCTATAAATACATGACAGGTTATCTCTAACCCTAACTTTGATAGATGCTACATTGCATACTAACTTGACCGTCGGAGGTGGACCCCGGGGCTACGGCCTCGGGTCCACTCCTAACGGGTTCTCTTTGTTGACAGGTCTACCAGGACTCGAGAAGACGACTAACGACTAACGGGTTCTCTTTGTTGACAGGTCTACTAGGAATCTCTAACCCTAACTTTGATAACTCGGACTCTATTTTTGAATATCATCAACGTTTGTCAAAAATATCTATCTCTCAATCAACAACTTATGTCATTGATTGAGGGGGAGAATGATTTCAATTAAATCAAAAGGTTATTCATCATACAATTGTTTTCAAAAGATAATTAAGCATGTTTAATTAATGGAGTTTAAAGTCTCATAATTCGATCCTTATCAGTTAAAATGTTTTTCATAATCAAATCACAGTTCTCCTCAAAAGCTTTCAAAATCAATTTAAATCTAAAGAGATCACAAATCTCAAATGATTTGAAAATTGTGATCGGGGGAGAATTTTTGATTTAAATTGGATTTAAACTGATAATTTGATATATGGTTTCATAAGTATTTAGCAAGCTTTCCTCCCCACATGTGCCAAACGATTTCAAATTTTCCATGCACATGTTGAGGGGGAGCAACCTTTTAAACCACAAAGAATTGAATCGTGATTGATTTGTCTCTAAGTGCAGGTTCCCTCTAGTATGTGCAAAACTCTTTCAAACCTCGAGGCACATATTGAGGGGGCGCAAACTTTTGAAAACCTCATCCTTCCCCAATATGCTTTATCTACTTGATTTAATCAGGGAAGTGATGTTGATATCTTTTAGAAAATGGTAATCAAAGAAGTTAATTCTTCCTCTTACCTCCATGTGCTAAAACGATTTCATATACATGATGCACATGTTGAGGGGGAGCTCTTTTTCTAAAAATATCAAAAACAATTCAGGTACAAAATGCTTTGATAATATATCACAAGTATCTGAATTGATTTTCAAATGGTTTTCAATTGGTTCCAATGGCAGATGAACAATACCAAATAGACCGACCAAATTCACTTTATGTATGATGATATAAGGATGATAAGGTTAGGTATTTGTTCCCATGATCCGCCAGAACCAGAGGGATCTACCCAGGGACAATCCACTAGATAGTGTAGAAGTCCTTAGGTATGATGTAAAAAGGAGAAAAGTGAGATATGGGAAAAGTGCGGACTGAAACAGAGCTAGTACTGGAATAAACCCAACAAGGTTCTAGTTATGAAGTCTCGGTAAGCACTGAAGGGGTTGAAGAATGAAAAAGAATTGAATGAGAAAAGGGTGAAAATAAATAGCCCTCCAATTGTTCAACCTTAGGGCAGAAACCGGGTTCAATTCATATGCTACTGGTGGTTACCAAGGTAACATCGGTATTGAAGACAAAACGTCATGGACCCAGTGACGCACTGCACTACAACTTCCCAAACCACTCAAGTTCCTCTTAAAAGGACTTGTTTCATTCTCACAGGGAACCGACATTATCTATCGACTTTCTCTTAGAGTTTGTTGATATTGAAGAAGGAGACCCTCTCCCTAGTCTCCGATATAGGAATCCAAATATGCACTATTGAGTCTAGAGCCACGAGATCATCATATAAATCTCATTAGGACACTGTCTATGAAGACTCTCTGTTTCACACGATGTGGAAAGAGAGATTATATCTTATGAGTCCTACGCATTATCCTTGTGGTAATGCCAGAACATCTGAGTGATATGCTAACATATTCATAATGAAGATGGAAAGCCTTCTGGAGCCAACATCAAACAAGCTCCTGGTGGGTGGCATGTGAGATCTATCCAATAGATCAACCATGTGACAACTGAACAGAAACAATGGGGCGATTCAATATTTTGAATCAATCCTGGATAAGGTTATGGATTGACGGATACCTTTGAAAAACCGGTCGTTGTGCTTAAAAACTCTTTTCTTTAGCACATCGACTGTGTACTAATATTTCAAAATAAAAGGTGTTTATGATTGATAATTGATTTTCATTAAAACCTTCATTGTATTGCAATAACAATTTCTATTGAGCGGTACACGATTGTTTTTCAAATCTCTTTTCATCAATCAGTGAATCTCAATTCGCTGGTTCACTCACTCCGTGTTGTCTTCTTTGAGACGTTCCGGTTTAAGAACAGCTAAAGCAGCTGCGAAACCCTGTCAAGGAAATTCTTCGGAATTATACCTAATCACAGGCAGTACTTGTACTGATCAACGGGGAACCGTGGGCCGTGTACCTCAATTCAACGAAAGTGATCAAAGACACTTTCGTGCGCTTTATTGCTAACTATTGTATGCAGGTACGCCCGACGTTTGCACCTGATCAGAATGAAGCGGTCAATCCATAGCCGCATGCTTACTCAACACATTCATTTCTAAAGAAATCATGATTAGTGCATCAATGACTCTGATATTTTCACTCCATGCTTCTGCTACGCTGCTGCCAATATCATGAATCAACAAAAGCTTCCGCTACTCTGATGAGAATATATCATGATCCAGAATGTTAGCATGTCGGTCCAATTGTCACAACATCACATAATACCAACACCACAATGGAAGAGTCAGAGATTTATGATAGCTGATGATCTCAAAGCTGGCTCAAAAACTCATTATCACGTGGATCAGTTAAAGACCTCCACTTGGATTAACCAAACATGCAACAATGATGAATCAATGACTACGAGCTTCAGAGCAAAGAACATTAACAAGAATCCAAGAACAATCTTATTGTAACATCTGTTTGTATTCAATGTATTTTTGAGGTGACCTCCCTTAGGGGGAGATTGTTAGGATTTAGTAAATCCAGTTATTAAAGTGTCGGTCACCTCAATTATATGTATTCGTTAGAAAGCTCGTAGTCGTAGATTATTTAACGTTATGTATTATTTAGTTAAGTAACTGATAAGGTTTTAAAAGGTACCTTTTTGAGAGGTCGTTTAAGCCCTTATTTGATCACTTTTGTATCCGTTATTGCTTAATATCGTTCCTTTTCACTTTTTAGGTCTCTTGAAGGCAAAATGCTGGAATGGTACTTATTTGGACGAAAAGGCGCGAATATACGAAGAAAATGGCCAAAGTCAAGAATCGAGACACTCCAGCTGCTGAAAACACAAGGTGACGGCGTCACTGCTTAACTGCGACGCCGTCGGAGGATTTTGTGACGGGACAGAAGCCAAAACTCCTATTTTCAAGTGACGACGTCAAGTTATAAAAGAGTAGGCCGTCGCAACTCAGACGGCCTAGATGCAATCCAGACGGCGTCAGAAGCTGAAGAGGACGGCGTCACAAGCATAAGGTGACGTCGTTGCAAGTCAAACGTGGCCAAGACGAAACCCTAATGACGGCGACACGACGGCGTCACAAAACATAAGGTGACGTCGTCGCAGATGTAATCTTATATATAGAATCCGAATTTTTTAGTATTTGTGTGTAGTCTTTTGGAGTAAAAACCTAAACCGAACCAAGGCTGTCTTGTACAGTATTTTAGGGTTCCAAACCCTATCTTACACCAAGATAAGTGTTTTACTTCATTAGTACAGTTATGTCTTTGATTATTTGTGTGTATGCTTGCATGTTCTCCATGTCCGGCTAATTTACTTGTGTGTTTGCTTAGGGAATATGAAACTTAATTATTGAATATTGATTGGTTGTCTCTTATCTTAGTTGATTAATGATCTAGTAATGCGATAGGTCATTAGTTGTGTACTTAATGCTTGATTAAATCTTTGTGAACCTTAGAATATAACTCCTTGAGTAGTTGTAAGCTAAACCATCCAAAGAGTGCCTTAGAGTAAGAGTTTATTATCCCTAGTGGGTTTTGTAGACGAGACCCTTTGGTAAGTTCAAAGAGATAGGGAGAAACGCATACCCTACAACCTTAGACACACAACGCAACTAAGAATAAGGACGTGACAATTCAACCACCAATAGGAGATAATTAAGGAGTATTAAAACCTAAGTAAACACATCTTTAAACTATCATACGAGCACACAATAATTAGACATAGACTACATACACCTTAGATTAGATAATTAGATAAGTAGAGTAATCGGTAGCAATACCAACCCCCCAAATCCAAACCCCGAGATTCGTACCTTTCCTTTTCTTTAAAATATAAAAAGATAAAAAATAATCTTCCTCAACCCCAACCTTAGCGTAGTAACTTCTCACTAGCATTCCTATTCCCCTAGAGAACGATATCAATACCCGTGGCTTACCCTAATACTACACTACAACGATTAGGTTCACTGCCTAGGGTGTTGAAAAACTTGCTCGACGAAAAGGAAGTTCCTTTGACCCCGAACGACGTGTGTAGCGTTATCAAGTTTTTGGCGCCGCTGCCGGGGAATAGAATAGCTAGTTAGTAGTCTACCTCGTTTAGGTTTCTTTGCTTGATTCCTATCAAGTAAATTTTTCTTATTTTTAGCTTTCTCTTAGTCTATCCCCCTTCTTCGTGACATTTGTTCGTAATCCCATCACTTTTCATCATGGAAGGTGATAACCAACCACCACTCGATAACCCAACACCAAATAAATCACTGTCACTCAAAACCCAAACTAATAACCAACACAACCGCCGAAGCCGTTATGTGAGTAGAAACACCGACCTTCAGGATTTGCAGAAAATATTCGATAGTACAATTAGGGAAGCTGTTGAGAAAGTAGTCAGCGCCTCTGTAGTTGGCTCTATGATTAACAGTAATTCGGAAGATGGCATGATGAACAAAAATATGAATGTGGAAGATAGTGCTTACTTCAATCTTTACCCCACTAAGGAAGAGGTTGCTTACCATCAATACATAATCGATAATCCACGATCACCTATTATTATGATATGCCCAAAGATTAGGAGAGGAAATCCCTGGAACCTAAAAATCCCATGTATGATCGGATATAGGAGTGTCGACCACGCTTACATAGATACGGAATCTCCCATTAATGTGATGTCATCTGCTGTTTACAATGACATTATGAATGAGCGACTTAATATTAGGAGAGACCCTAAGTATCCAGGTGGAGTTTGCAACTTTGTGGGAAGAGTCAAGGATGTGCATGTCTTTATAGTCAATTTCACCTACCTAGTTGATTTTATGGTCCTAGAAGATGTAGGATGCGTCATTGACTATAGCTTATCCCAAGTAGTGCTAGGGAAACCATTTGTTGAAATATCTAAAATGAGCCATAACAAGCATGATGGAACGGTTAGGTTTAAGGAAGGAACCGATGAGATCACTTATAGGATGCCTTGGAAAACAAATGAATATGGCCACCTGCCCATTTATGAACGAGACAACATCAAAGATTTTGAGGACAAAAGCAAGGACGATGTTGAAAAAGGTTATAAATTTATGTGGGAAAGAGGGAGGCATTATTATAAGGATTGCTTGACCCTAGGGCCTAGGTATAGAGTCGATGAAAATTTTGTCAACATGATAGAATTCTCATTGATAATGCAAAGCGAGGCAACGTAGGAGCACGACTACGAGTCTAGCTATAAGACTCTTAAATAAAGAAAAGCGCTTCGTGGGAGGCAACCCATGCTTAATTGTTTGCTTGTTAGTGTCATATGTCTTTTATTGATTGTTTATTCTTGTTGGAATCACTCCTAAACAGTATTTCAAGTATTTATATTTCATATGTAATAGGTAGCTTTATTATGGCCTTTATGTTTGTTTAAGGTCAAGCTTATGTAGAAGGCCCATAAGCTTGATCCAAGCCCAATAAGGAATAGGGAAGGAGAGGGAGTGTTGCCCTAGCTCATTGCCTATATAAACTCTTGTAAACCCTCATTTGAGGGTTGGTTGTTCAAGTTTTCTTTTCACATACTCTCTACGCCTAAACCGTCTTTAGTATAACGTGTGTGTGTGTGTGATACTTGTTCATCCGCCTTTATCTCTTCTTTTATAACTTGTGTTTGTGAAACTAGTGACCTAACAGTGGTATCAATCGCCAAATAGTTGGGTGTACTCGTTTGTTTTTGAAGTTTTGGTTTTGGGTATTACGCGTAAAGATAACGCAATCTTTGGTTATCTTAAAAACTCGTTTTTTACACTTTTTAATCCAAGATTCTTGTACTTTCAATGTTTTGAGGTGTTAAAATACTTGTTTTTGGCAAAAAATTTCAAACTTTACGCGTGGATTTACGTTTTTAAGCTTGTTTTTGTTCGAGGGTGTCGTTCTACGCGTAACCCGTCTAACAGTTTTGGTACATCAAATTTCACATTTTTGTGTTCTTTTGGTACTATTGAAGCTATTCCCTAACAAAAATCTGGTTTAGAAACACATTTGGGCAAAATCAAAGTTACGAGTAATCCTACGCGTATCAAAACCCTAAAATTACGCGTAAGATTTTCCTTGGTTTGATCTTCAATTTTCTGGTTTATTCCGTGTTTTCTTACTTGGATAAGTCTGAAAATACGTCGACTTTGGATATCTTTTGCACTGTGAAGTGTAAAAGATCATTTGGGCAAAAACCCTAAAATTACGCATAAGCATAAGCTTACGCGTAGAAATTCTACGCATAAGATTCACATTACGCGTAAACTTAGGTCTACGCATAAGGTAATCCTACGCCTAACTTTCTACGCCTAACTTTTGTCTACGCATAAATTTAGTGTTTTTCCTACTTACGCGTAAGCTAAAACCTACGCGTAACTCCTCATTGTTACGCGTAACTTTTGGTGTTTTTACGCATAAGTGCTACTTGGTTCTTGTCTTTTCTACGCCTAAGGACACTTCATCAACAAAGGTTCATTCGACTACAAAGATCCAATTTTACCACACAAGTTCATCATCATGTCTCAACCACCATACTCTAACTATTTCCCTCACACTTATAATCATCAACAACAACAACAATTAACTCCACAACATCAACAATGGAATCAACAACAAGCTATTTATCAACAACAATTTAATCAGCAACATACTCCACAACTTGGTGCAATTCCACAACCACAAGTGGTTCAACCATCACCAAGTCTTCAAGTTCTACCCTACAAAAACGATTTCAATCAACATCCATCACGAAGCACTATGAAGGAACCCACTTGGTTTGCAAAGATGTGTGAAGCTTTAAGCAGCCAACAATCAATTCATGAAGCTGGATCACTTGATAGACCTCCAATGCTCACTCCAGGAAACTACGATCAATGGGTGATAAGGTTCTTTAGGTTTTGTGATCTGAAGAAGCCACATGGAAAGTTCTTAAAGAAGGTTATCTTGGAAGGTCCATTTGAGATGCCTACTGTCATTGTACCCGGAGATCCAACTGCTGTTCCACCAAGAGATGAACAAACCAACATTGCTAATGTTGCAGATTTAAATCCTACAGAACTTCTACACTATTAAGCTGATGAACTTGCAATGGAATACATCCTCTTAGGATTACCAAACCCAATTCTTCGTAGTGTTGATGCTCAAAAGACTGCACAAAAAATGTGGGATCATATTCGTCTTCTTATGGAAGGATCTGTACTCAATCAGGAGGATTTGGAATCCAAAATTTACTTGGCTTATGAACACTTCATGATTGAACCTGGAGAGACACTAGAGTCCTATCATCATCGATTTTCAGATATCATCAATGATTTGGATAAACACAACATCATCATGCCAAGAATTGCAGTGAATACTAAGTTCCTGAGTAGTCTTGGTCCAGAATGGGAGAAGTATGTCATTTTTCTCCGTCAAGCGAAGAATATGCATCATTCTACTTATGGATTGTTGTACGATTACTTGAAGCCTCATGAAAAGGAAGTTGATCGGGAAAGGATTCTCCGTGCTCAAATTGCTAAACAGTCACAACCGGACAATCAACAACTTGCCTTGTATGCTCAACAGAATTATCCCTCTCAACCAGCAACTCAACCAACTGCTTCAAACACACCTTCACAGTCACAACCTCAACAAAATCAATTGGTTCCATACAGCAACAATGCTCAAGCATATGTCAGTGAAGCGACTGAGGAAACAGATCCGTTCGAAGCATTGCAACAAGGATTTGTGATGATTGCTAATGCTTTTGGCCGCTACACCACCAAATCCAACAATCGTATTCGTTCATCATCTAACACACGGACTCAAGCTGTTGTGAACAATGGACGTGTTGAAGTTCAGAATCGTGATTATGGTCGTCAGATGGGCGGTGGTCAAGGGTTTAATGCTGTGGGTAGGAATAACAACAGAGCTCAAGTGGTGGAACAGGGAAATGCTCAGAATCGGTTAAATGGTCTTAGATGCTACAACTGCAATGAGAAGGAACACCCGGCTAATGCATGCCCAAAGCCAAGGACTAGGGGCAGTGCTTATTTCAAAGAGGCCTTACTTTTGGCTCTTAAGGATGAAGCTGGTGGATCTCTCACAGACAAAGAACAGAGCTTTATGGCAGATGCAGACTCAGATGATGATATGGAGGACTTGCAGGCTAATGCAGCTGTTATGTTGATGGCTAATATGCATGAGCTGCACATGAGTGATACAGGCCCAGTGTATGACACTGATGGCTTGTCTCAGGTACCCGAACAAACCATCATCATATCTGAACTAATATCTCCGCCAATATCTGAATCCGGCACGGATCAGACTGTTCAAATTGAGTCTTCTACATCTCTTTCTGATGATTTTCAAGTTAACCCTGTAGTTACATTTGACGATCAAGATGACCTTCTGGTTTCCTTTGATAATCAAATTGACTCCGTGGTCGTACTTGAGGATCTAAAGAATGATCATGTTGAGACTCACGTTGAACAAGATGATCTGTTGCCTCATCCGGATTTTGCTCGGTTAATTCAAGACCATAAAATCAAAATGGAGGAATGTTATGCATTAAATCAGTCCTTAAAAAGTAAAAATGCACTGTTAACCAAGGATTTTGAATGTTTACAAATGCAACTCAACTTTTTCAAAACTCAAGAAAACCGTGAAAAAGGTTTTGAAGCCGCTTTTGCAAAATCTCATCAAAACGAAAAATATTTAGAGAGACAGATGCGTGATCTAGCCGCCTCGAAGAATGCTTTGTTGTCCGAATTAGAACAACTGAAACATGAACATAAAAAGCAAATTAACGCTCTCACCTTGGAAAATCAAAAAGCTAAGGCTGAGTTGTTAAATTGTCAAAAACAGTTCTCCGCATACAAAAAGCATTCAACGAATCGGGTAGATGACCTTCTTGCAGAAATTCTCGGTTTGCAAAACAAACTTAAAGAGTTTAAAACTGTTGTTTACAAACATGGTGAATCAGTAACAGCTATTGAAAAGTTTACCTTAAAACCCAATCCAAATGGATATGGAAAAAATCTAGCTGATTACGAACCAAAGCTTTCACTAAAAACATTCAAACCAACTCCTGAAGTTTCCAGTGCAGAATACAAAATTGATAATACTGTCATGAGTGTTGTTGAATATCATCGTCAAGAGGAATTAGATGCAGAAGACGAGAGTCAATCAAAATTAAAAAATGTTGTTTACAACAAACCTTTTAATTATAAAAACGCGGTCACTTTCGTCACACCAACGGATTCTTCTAACACACCAAGGGTTATCATCAAAACACCTGAGTCTTCTAATGTTAATCCCAAAACAGAATTTGCACAAACTTATGGTCCTTTACCTTCCATTAGTGAAGTAAACTCAAAACCTGAAAATCGAAAAATCCTTCGATATTTTGACATTTTCATGGCTGACCTCAAAATTTTACAACATGAGTTCAATCGCCTCTGGCGCGAGAACAAAGAGACATCTTTCAGAAAAATATTTTACCTAATGTTAAAAACTTGAAAAGTTGTGCAATTGCCTGGGAAAAGGATTTTCATAAGGAACTTGGGGTAATGAAAAACGTTTTCGAGAAAACAGAAACATCTATTTCGAACACAAAACGCAAAAAGAAACTATTGAGAAAAGATGTTGATCGACTCTTGGAAAATGTTATCTGTGCTGATATCCATAATGTTGTGTTACTTCATGCCTTGCCATTTGCATCTGATTATATCTCTGCTGATATTGTTGAAACTGTTGTTACTGTTGAGAACACCGATAATGTGCTTTAGATCGAGTCTTTAAAAGCTGAAAATAAACGATTACACACGGAAATTTACAATGCAAAACGTCGTCTTCATTGGTGTGAAAAAGATATTCACAACCATCAACTCAGTTTTCAAAAGAAAATCGCTCAATTGAGTGCAAAATCTTCTGATCCTAAAATTGAGCAACTGGATGATCAAAACGTGTCTTTGAAAAGTCAAATCTCAAAATATGAACAAGAACTTTTAAAAGTTAAACAAGAATATGGTGTCATATTTGATTTACTCAAAAAGACTCGACTTGAAGCATCAAACGAACTTGATCACTATCTTGCTCACACTAGAGAAGTCATGAATTTTGCTGGTAATATTCGTTCTGAAAATCAAGATCTGATTCACACCATCTCTAAGTTACGGGAAATGTTAGGAAAGTATGAACAACTTCCGCCTACTGTGATTAAGAAATTAGCCCCAGTCACACTTAGTAATCGTGAACCAAGAATTCCCACTGCCAAATCACAAGTTGCTAATGTGTTTCCCTCTACTGAAACAGGAATAGTTGCATCTTTTCCAAACGTCCGCACTTCACTGCCTAGGAGCACTCAATCGAAGAATAGGAAGTTGCGACCTAAGAAAAGATCAATAAGGAATGCTAAAGTAGAAGAACACCCTAGGACTCTGAATAAAAATCATGTTGCCTCCACTATAGATGTTACGTCTGGCAAATGTAATAGAAATAGTGATGTAACGAATGCTAAACCGTTAAGTACTTTTGATATTCAGTCTGATGCACCTTGTGTTATTTGTCGAAAGAGTATGAATTCTGATTGTCATGACAAATGTGTTGCTAAAGCTATAATCTCTCGATTACGGGATCCTAAGAATCGGAATACCTCTAGGCCCACTAATCATTCTAAGTCTGTGCTTGGTAAACCCCCTTCTTTAGATTCTAAGGCAACCACTGCTATCACAGTAGCTACCGCTTCACCTCCTAAGAATGTAGTACCACCTAGTGCTTTCACTAAGACTAAAGCAAAGAGTAGTTACAGATGGCAGAAATGGATATATACCACACTAGGATTTAAGTGGATGCCTAAAATTCTCAATGTGTGTATGTCTAATATACCTGCTTCGGAACCCTCTAACATTTCGGGTTCCACATCTACTTCTATTCCATCTGTGTCGTCTGTGTGTAATGCAGGTGATACAGATCATTCTCTGGATTGTTGATAGCGGATGTTCCGGACACATGACAGGCAACCTTAAACTGTTATCAAACTTTATTGCAAAGTTCATTGGCACTGTCAGATTCGGGAACGATCACTTCGCAGCCATCATGGGCTACGGAGATTATGTTAATGGGAACATCGAAATCAGCAGGGTTTACTATGTGGAAGGCCTCGGTCACAATCTGTTTTCAGTAGGTCAATTTTGTGATGGAGATTTGGAGGTTGCTTTCAGGGAGAAAACTTGTTTCATTCGTGATCTACAAGGAAATGACCTTATGTCTGGCTCGCATAATTCTAGTCTCTACACTATCTCTATGCAAGACATGGTTGCTTCCTCTCCCATCTGCTTACTTTCTAAGGCAACATCAACAAAATCCTGGCTATGGCACCGTCGTCTCTCACATCTAAACTTTCAAACCATCACCAACCTTGCTCGACACAAACTAGTTGAAGGACTCCCACGATTCCGGTATTCAAAAGATCACCTTTGCTCAGCGTGTGAACAAGGGAAAAGCACTCGTGCTCATTTTCCTTCAAAGGTGGAACACAGCTCTCAGCATGTGCTTCATCTTCTTCACATGGATTTGTGTGGCCCGATGCGCGTGCAAACGATCAATGGCAAACGCTACATCTTAGTAATTGTCAATGACTACTCACGATGGACTTGGGTCTACTTCCTTCGTAGCAAAGACCAAGCTCCACAAATGATCATCACCTTTCTCACAAAAATACAGGTTCAGCTCCGCAACACCGTCCGAATAATCAGAACAGACAAAGGAACTGAATTTGTTAACAAAACCCTTCGTGAATTTTATGAGAAAGTGGGAATTCAGCATCAAACATCTATTGCACGTACACCTGAACAAAACGGAGTTGTTGAAAGACGAAACCGAACGTTAGTGGAAGCTGCAAGAACAATGTTAATCAATGCTAAACTTCCAGATTACTTATGGGCTGAAGCTGTATCTACTGCATGCTATACTCAAAACCGTTCTATGATCACAAAACGCCACAACAAAACACCTTTCGAGCTTGTCCACAACTATAAACCGAACCTCAAACACTTTCATGTATTTGGATCCCTTTGCTATCCGAATAATGATCGTGATGATTTTGGAAAGCTCAAAGCCAAAGCTGATATTGGAGTCTTTATTGGATACTGTGACAATTCTAAAGGTTTCCGAATCTGGAATCGTCGAACTAAGGAGGTAATGGAAATGATTCATGCTCATTTCGATGAACTCACGGATATGGCTTCTGAGTATAATAGCTTAGAACCCGGTCACAACCGTTTAAACTTCCCTCAACCCCCATCATCAGCTGAAGAAAGCCCTCAGCTAACTCGTCAACAAATGGAAAGGTTATTTGCTCCTCTGTTCTGTGACGATATTGATGAACGTGCTCCTGGTGTATCCGCTGTTTCCGCTGCACAACCTGATAATATTCCTATACCTGATACACCTGCTACAACAACTACTGTTGAAGATGCACCTACACCAATTGACTCCAACACAACAGTTGAACATACCGCCTCCAACAATGATGAACCAGCTGATGATATTCTGAATGAAGTACCCCCACCTGCAGATTTTGATCCAAATGCGTTTTTCAATCCGTTTGCTAATGAGACTGCTGCACCAGATGTCGCGGAATCTTCAACAAACCATTTGAATCCTCAGAATCTGCACACAATGTATACCAACATCAACCCTCTATACATAGATGGACAAAAGACCATCCTCTGGCTAATATTATTGGCAACCCGAATCAACCAGTCGTTACGAGACAACGTCATCACTCAGATGGTGAACACTGCATTTATGCACTCACTGTCTGCCAATCTGAACCTAAAAACATTAAAGACGCAATGACAAAAGACAACTGGATTGAATCCATGCAAGAAGAACTCAACCAATTCAAACGTCTTGAAGTATGGGAACTGGTTGAAAGACCAACAGGAGTCTACGTCATTGGTTTAAAATGGATTTGGAAAAACAAATTGGATGTTGAAGGGAATGTTATCCGAAACAAGTCACGGCTAGTTGCTAAGGGTTATCGTCAGGAAGAAGGAATAGACTTTGAAGAATATTTTGCTCCGGTTGCTCGTCTTGAGGCTGTTCGGATATTTCTCGCGTTCGCGGCTCATATGAACATGACGGTCTATCAGATGGATGTCAAAACGGCGTTTCTCAATGGGCAACTTAAAGAAACGGTCTATGTCAGCCAACCAGATGGATTCGTTGATCCTGAGTTCCCGAACCATGTCTACAAACTGAACAAAGCTCTTTATGGTCTCAAACAAGCCCCTCGGGCATGGTACGATAAGCTATCATCTTTCCTCATTGCCAATAATTTCACCAAAGGCTCGGTTGACCCAACTCTTTTTATACAATATCACGGGGCACATATCTTAATTGTTCAAATTTACGTGGATGACATCATTTTTGGGTCTACACATAAAAAGTTTTCAATCGCTTTTGCAAAACTAATGAAGAAAAATTTTGAAATGTCCATGATGGGTGAACTTACGTTCTTTCTAGGACTGCAAGTTCATCAATCACCCCGTGGTATTTTTCTGAGTTAGTCCAAATATGCCCTTGAATTGTTAAACAAATTTGGAATGAAAACCTGTGATACTTATGCCACACCAATGACTCATACCAAGAAGTTAGACGCTAATTTACATGGGAAATTAGTGGACCCTACCAAATACCGAAGTATTATTGGGTCCCTCATGTATCTAACAGCTAGCAGACCGGATATTGTCTTTGCCGTCTATCTATGCTCCCGTTATCAGTCGCGACCAACTGAAACCCACCTCTCTGAGGCTAAAAGAATCCTCCGATACATCAAGGGAACCATTAACTTGGGGATCTGGTATCCGAAGGATTCTGGTTTTGAACTAATCGCTTTTTCAGACGCTGATCACGCAGGATGCTTAGACTCAAGAAAAAGTACTTCAGGAGCTCTACAATTTCTCGGTGATAAACTGGTGTCTTGGCAATCAAAGAAGCAGGATTGTACATCGCTGTCATCAACTGAAGCAGAATATGTAGCCATGTCCGCGTGTTGTGCTCAAGTCATTTGGATGAGAACACAACTCAAAGACTATGGTTACGTATTTGACAGAATCCCGATGTACTGCGACAATCGGAGTGCCATTGCAATCTCGTGCAACTCAGTTCAGCACTCGAAATCAAAGCACATCTATCTACGCTATCATTTCATCAAGGACCACGTGGAACAGGGTACCGTTGAACTATACTTTGTGGGTACTGAATACCAATTGGCAGATCTGCTCACCAAAGCCTTGCCTCCCGCTAGGTTTAATGAGTTGGTCCACCGAATTGGTATGAGGTGTTTGACTCAAGAGGAATTGGATGACCTCTTAAAACAGTCTTAAAAACCTGTCAAACACCAAAACATCTTTCGAAATAAATTTTTCAAAAACAAAATACAAAAATATAAAATCCGATAAAACAACAAAAATATTCTCCTAATCTATCTTTCTTTCAACATGGAAAGTACATTTCTTCCGTCAACACTTTAATCTTTCAAAATTCAGTATTTTTCCGATCAAGTGTTGAGGGGGAGAAAATAATCTATTAACTGTTTCAAAACATCTGTGTACTTGCATGTTATCACATCTCGGTTGATTCTGTTACTAATGGTGGTACATTTTCTGGTTCAAAGACACTCCTCGGACTTAAATTAATAACCTTTCATTATTTTCTCAAGTCGAGGGGGAGTGTCGTCATGTTTCTTTCCTAAAATCTTCGTTTGGTAACCAAAATGGAAGTTAAATGGCTTGGTTTGAAAAAGGAAAAGGTGGAAGGACTAAAACTGCCAAAAGCTTAAAGTTACTTTTAATAAAAAACACCTCCACCTAACCTAATCCTCACATTTATTACTCATAACCATACAAATCCTACGCTCAAAAATCATTCTTCAAATCCGGTTATCTGATCTTCAATTTGTAAGTGGTTTTGTGTTATTAACAAGTTTTTAAACAATGGTTTTAAATTTCATGAAAATCCAACGGTTTAATCTTAAGTTATTAACATTTGTGTATCTTACGCGTAAGCTCAAGAACACTAAATCATGAAAGGGTGTTTATGGTTAAAAGGGCTGTGTCAAAACATTCTTATAACATCAATGATACTTTTTTAATCATCAAAAAGCGCCCAGAAACACGAATTGAATGTATTTGAAAACTAGGGTTTATGCGTGGATTTGGGTCTTTCCAAATGAGAACGTTTTTGGTGAAAAAGATTGTTGTATAAGGTTGTTATCAAGTTGAATTGATTATATCTAGGCCCAGATTACATTTAGAAACACTAATTACTCTTAAATGGAAATTAGGGTTTTGTGTTCATACGGTTTGGGTACTTTTGATTCTTGACACTTTTGATGTTAAAACTTGACCAAAACAACTCTATATGCTTCTTAGTCCTCCCAAAATTAGTTGTATGCATATTCTATGGCTAGATCTCATACGCGTAGATCTAGGGTTTAGACTACGCGTATGCAGTTCTACGCGTAACTGTTAAACTGTGCAAATGTGTTTTGATTTGTCATAAAACGAATACTATGTGTTTAACTTTGTTGAAATGATGCTTTATTTCAGGCTTGCAACACGTAATATTCAGAATCAAGGTATTTATTAATCTACGCATAAGGATCACCTTACGCGTAGTTTGTTATGCGTAAGACTAGTCTTACGCGTAGCTTCTACGCATAAGGTTCTACATATGGGACTACGCGTATCCTGTGAAGGATATGCGTAAACAGTGACCTCTACGCATAAGGTCAACTCTTACGAGTAGCCTTACGCGTAAGGTTAATATATGCCTACGCATAAGCTCTACGCATAAGGTCTTCTATTTCCTACGCGTAACATTTCTTACGCTTAAGTTAGGATCCTACGCGTAAGCTTACACCTATGCATATATCATTCCTGTCTACGCATAACTTTACCAATCCTACGCATAAGCCGAGATCATACCTTCGTTATGAATTGTTACGTGTACAAACTTGTAAATAAACTAATCATATCATCACGAATCCAAAAATGTCACTAATAAACTTAAATCGTTTGATATGTTGTGAACAATAAGTGATAAAATAAACTTTAAAACTTAAAGTTAACTAACTCACGAAACATTTCACGACATCATTGAACTATTGAACATACAAGTGACTTAGGACTCGCAACAATCATTAACACTGTACATTCAATAACTAGACAATAAGACCTTCTGTTGACTAACATTATGTCTTTCGATATGTTGGTTCTTTTGGCTAATGTTATTTCAGATCATCACATGGCTGAACAAATGAATGTGGATGCACCTGAAGTTCTCTCCATTGCTGATATCTATCCTCATGGCTATCCAATGAAGATAGGAAAGAATAATCTCCGTGTTGACTTTGACACCCTCACTTGCTCTGAATCTTCGTGTTTAATTGCTATTGACATTCTGAGGACTCATCCTTATCAGAACATGCTTACTCACTCTGCAACTGTTCCTGAGATCTACATCCAACAGTTCTGGAACACTATGGAAAGGGTCAAAGGACAAACTGCTGTGACGGTAACTCTGAATAACAAACAAGTCACCATTACACCTGCAGACTTAAGGGCTGTTCTCCTAATTCCTGAATTCGATCCAACCAAACTATATGCCTCACCTGCTGAAGAGCTCACTCTCCAATTCTTAATCGATATCGGTTATGACGAGGCTACAGGAGTAATCAACAAGCATTCTCACGTAGAGCTTAAGAGTATTCCTCAACCATGGAGAACTCTCTACATGATCATCACCAAGTCTGTTTCTGGTCGTGACAGCGGCTATGAGCACCCTAAGCTCATGGAACTGCAAATATTCTGGGCATTGGTCAACAAGAAACACATCGCTATCGAAGCTCTGATTTGGGATGACATGATGTCATTTCTCAACAAACTTGGCTCAAAGATCCCCTACATCAGATATACTAAATTGTTGATCCAGAGAGCACTTGGACTTCATCCTGACATTCCCAAGAGGCTCAATGACCCCGACAATCACGACATGTTGACGGAACCTATTCTATCTGTCAGAATCTTTGTGCTGCCAGATTTCCTTCTAACTGAAGATGTCAGAAAGCTCGAATCGTACAAAAGGTATCTGGAAGCAGTCAGACAAGGCAAAGTTGGTCATCTCGACGAAAAATCTTCTGGAACACCTGTAAGGAGAACCAGAAAAGGAAGTGCTGGAAGTGTCACAAGTTCAGATAGTCAGAGGAATGTTCCAAAGAAGAAACCTATTCCAAAGAGGAAAACTACCACTAAGAAGAAAGTTCCTTCTCAGGAAGCCACTCCGATCCGTTCACCTGAACCGCAAAGACAGCTCAAGGACGAAGACTCTGATGCTACTGACACAGATGAAGAGATCACATACTCTGAAACTGCAAAGGATGATAATCCCTCAGTAGCAAAACCTCCAAGTCCCCCAGCTGTCCAAGGAAAAGGGAAAACTCCAGCAATTGTACCCTATGATGAGAGCTCTGATGAAGAAGAAGAAGAGCAACTGGATAAATCATACAGGAAGAAGTTCAAAATCGTCCAACATCGTCAAAAGGCTGAAGCATTTGCTAAAGATCAAATGGGTGGCCCCGGAGGATCAAGTGGAGCTGCCCACTCCTCTCCAGATCCTGATGCGGTTAATCGACCCGATAAGGGATCTGGTGCCACCACTCTTGTGCAACAACAAAAGTCTGTAGAGGATACTATTGAGTATGATTTTGAGAAACTAGGAACTGAGAAAGAAAAGTCTAGAGATGACGAGGATAATTATACAAAGTTTCTTCTAGACAGTCCAACACACTCAAAGGAGAAAACCTCAGAAACTCCTAAGGACATGAAGTCTCCTCATGTCTCCTCATCATCAGACTCTTCATCTCACTCATCACCACCACCATCTACGAAGTCAACCAGATCATCATCCAAATCAGTGAAGAAACCACCTAAATCTTGGATTTCTCAGTCTCATAAAAAGATTGTGAAAGCTGTCCAACAAGTCAGAAAGAAGGACATACTTTACAGAAAAATGAATTGGTTTGCTGACCAAATTCAGTACTTAAATGATGAGAAAGACAAGATGGAGAAAGAAAGGGAATTTGTTCAGAAGTTCATGAAGAGTCATCGAAAAGAGGAACTGAACGATATGATCGAAGGCTACACTAACAAGTACCTTCAGGATATCGTTCCTAAAGTCCAAAAGGAACTGGAGAAGACAGCAAGAGATCATACCCACAAGTTTCTTCTCGACACTGTCCCCGGTGTGACTAGAGAAATATTTTCCAGACAACTCACCCCTAACATTGTAGCTTTGGTTAAACATACAATGTCCAAAGAAGCTGATCTCTCTGAATCTGAGTTGATCGCTAAACTTGTGATGCAAATGTCAAAGCGATCTGGAACGTTTACTTCGGATGAAGCTAAATTTTTCGAAAATCTACTTGATTTTCAACTCAGATCATCATGCAAGGAGTCAGCCGATCAACCCAAACGACCAAGAGATGATGATGATAAGGATAAGGACTCTGCACCTAAACGTCAGAAGCAGTCTGGTACATCTTCCTCTATGCCACCTCCTCCACCACGGACTTCTTCTCAACAAAAGTCTCCTCCACCTCGGTCTTCTACTGATAAACCTCGGGACGATTCCGAGTTACCGCCCCTGACTCAAAACACAGGTGATTACTTTGAGTATACGGGTGGTGATGATGAAGAGGTCCTTGAGCCCCGACAACAACCCACCTCACCCAAACAAGTGCAGAAACCAGTATCATCCTCAAAGCCTTCCAAAAAGAAGAAGAAGACGACTCAGCCTAGAGTCGTAACATGGCTAGATGACGATAAAACCGCAGAGTTTGAATGGTTCTCCACACTTGTCAATCAAACTCCCTACCCTGATGAAGGTCAAGAATTGGTAGTCGGTTCTACATTGGAGCATGCAAAACTACTGCAAGAAAAGTTCCATGTGAAGAAAATGACAAAATCTGAGTTGAAGCGAATCAAGAATGAAGCTTTTCAACTATGGAAAGACAGCTCTGAAAGCGCCCTCGAGGTCGAATATCATCTTGAGAACATCACTCGAGCTATGTCTAACAACATGGATTGGCTCAATCCGGAAGCAAACATTGACTTCACACAAAGGGACAACCCTCCATACTACACCGACTGGACCAAACCCCTACCAACCATTGGCCAAGCAGACGAACCAAGGATTCCCTTCAGATACTTTTTCAACAGAGACCTGGATTTTCTCTTACACGGTAGCAATGGTTCGCGAAAATACGCTACATCATTGACTCTTCCATTCCCAGCGGCTATTTACTCAAACTGCATAGCTATCGAGGAACGTGCAAATCACTTGTTTTCTGACAACGTGCAAGCATACGACCAAGATGCATTGTATGGGATTCATCATTGGCCTGAACGCCGAAGAATCTACTATAGAAGCTGCCTGGTTCAGAAGTCTCAACATGCGGTGTACAGTTCCAAGGACATCGTGGCCATCAAACATATTGATCTCAAGTCTAAGTGGGACTACACATTCTTGAAGAATATCATAGTCAAACGACAAGATGAACAGGACTATGGATTCTCCGAGGCTGACTTTGAGAATTTGTCCCTCAACGACATCGAAGACATGTACCTTGCCAAAGTACAGGGTCGTATGAGACAATTCTCGACTGAAGTTCAACGTGAATTTATCAAGTCAGTTCTCATCTTCATTAGACGTATCGTGATCAAAGAACGTGTCAAAGATATCCAGATGGCTGTTGAATCATATCAGAAATGTGTAAACTTCACTCCACCACAGCTTGATCTTCCCGACATCAACTAGCTTACACAACTCACGCTCATCAGCAAACCTTTCGGCGTTGTTTACCGCAGTGAACTTCAAAGAAACTGCTTAATGGCGTGTAGTGAACTCCACAAATTTGGGGATCATACCTTGAAGATGGTTAGGGATGGATTGGCGTACAGATTGAAGGGTATACGCCTGAAAGTTGGGAATCCTAAGCGCTGGAATTCTCAGGAAAGGAGGGATGTGAGACGCATCATCACCATGATTGATGAACGGTTGTTCAGAAGGGATCAGTTCAGACGATTGGAGAGCTATGTTGGTGGTCGACCCAGGAGAAACATCACCGGCTTTCAACGCCCTGTGTGCACTCCTGGGAACATCACTGCACTTCCTGGTACCCCGTGAATTGTTTCCTTCATATAATTTTGGATGTATGATTATATATGTGTATGGCTTGTGCACACATAACAGTGTACAACCCGTAATTGTCAAGAAAGGACCCTGTGGTACGCCTCAGTGCCACAATCCTTATAAAAGGAGCAAAAGCTTCTTATTTTTGAGTAAAACCTATCAAACCTTTCATTATTTAAGGTTTTGCTCAAAAAGACAAGTACTTCCCCGTAAGATTTTTCAAAACCTCAACCGTTTATATCACTAGTTGAGGGGGAGTATTTGATTTAAAACTTTGTTCACAAATTGTTCATAGTGGTCACTCTTCCCGCAACACTCAAAATGGTCATATTTATTCTCAAACGTTCAAAAATAACATTTTATATGCCATTTTTGAGGGGGAGAAAATTTGTGTGATAAGAAATATGTTGTACTAAATGCAAATGAATCTGTGTACCTCAGACTTAACCAACGAATTGACGGTACTAAACTGTTTGTAACTCGAAAAGACTTGTCCTGGACGGGTAATAATTTCAAGCTAGTTCGCTAGTAATGTAAACGTGTCTCGCAAAGGACTTGTCCAAGTAGAAAGTACCATTCGAGATACTCTTGGTAGACATGAACTCTGACGGGTATGACAACCTTTCGAGGTTTGTCTACACCTTCAAGGTAGTTATTAGAGCTAGTTGTCACCTAAAAACTGACAATGTAACTCTTTAACTATTCAACGTAATCGTGTCTCGCGGGAGATTGTCTATCTTTAGTAGATCAATTCAAAAAGTGCGCACTCTTTCCTCACTGTGCATTTAAACAATTAAAACTCTTTAGCACATGTGGAGGGGGAGTATTTTTGCAAAAACTTATCTCTCACAGTGGTTCAAACATGTTTTTCATTTACAAACCCTTTGAGAGATATTTTTCACATACAGTGGTTTTAATGGCAAACATAGGTTAGTCAGGGAGTTATAAGGTGACTAAGGTTAGGAATAACCGTCCTATGATCCGCCAGAGCCGGAGGGATCTACCCAAGGACACTACCATTAGTTAGTGATTAGAAGTCCTTAGGAATGATTGTAAAAAGGAGAAAATGAGAATCGGAGAAAGAAGGAGTTGAAGAATCAAAAAGAAATGTAAAGTAAAGGGTGAAAAGAAATAGCCCTCCAGATTATTCAACTTAGGGCAGACACCGGGTTCAATTCATATGCTACTGGTTGTCAATTAGTGACACCGGTATTGAAGATTAAAAGTCGTCATGGACCCAGTGACGCATGCACTAAACCTTCTTAGCCACTCAAGTTTCTCTCAACAGAAGCTTGTTTCATTCTCACAGGGAACCCTACATAAACTATTGGCTTTCTCTTAGAGATCGATGGTATTGAAAAAGGAGACCCTCTCCCTAGTCTCCGCTCAGGAAAAGCATAACGCACTATTGAGTCTAGAGCCACGAGATTCATCAAAAGATCTCTTAGGAACACTTGACATTTAATCACTTGATGATCAACAAATAAGATCATCAGTGGTTCATATCGAGTCCTTCACAGATCTTAGCAATCTGTCGAGAACATTTATGAGAGGTTCACATCTGTGATCCTCAGTGATTGAATGGAAACTCCTGCCAGGGTCAACATCAAACAGCCCTGACAGCAGGTCACTTCGGTAACTCCCCGTGGTTTACGCGGAGTGTGTCTCAAACGGTCTACAGTCGTGAGGTGATGCTTCGGTGTACCTCAGCGACTCATCTGAACTGTAGATGTATTTCGGTACATCGCGTTATCTCACTTGTGGGACTCCAGTTCAGGAACGGCCTTTGTAAGAATTAGAGTTGTGTTTTCACACTATGCTGTTAACACTCTCGAAGTTCAAACTTGTAAGTGCCGGAAACCGCTTATTACTAACCGTTTGAAATGTTTTCTTCTTATGGAAGCTCCGGAGCGGGATGATCGTGCTGATTCTTCTCATGTTCACGCCAACAACATCACTAATGGAAGTTCTATTCAAAAGCAACACAACCGTCAGAATGATTCTTCGTCAAACCAAAGAATCTACAAAGTTAAAGACTTAGAGAACTTCATCAGTATTGAATTCCAACGTCATAGAGCGTGTGAGCATGTGGAAGAATGACGTGGAGACACTGGATCTGCGAAGCAGACCTGAGGCAGACTGATGCAGACAACAACATACTATCACGTTCACCACAAAGAACAATGATCAAAGAACAAAGTTAAAGATGACGTCAAAGCATAACTGTTTAAAGATAACTATCTCTCTACACTGGGGAGATTGTTCGAATCAAGGCAATTCCTCTCATAAGAAAGAAGAATGTCAGAAGACGTCACAGCTACTATTATATCTACGCCTTCACCGTTTACATTCATATATACTTGAGGGGGAGATTGTTGGAATCACTCCTAAACAGTATTTCAAGTATTTATATTTCATATGTAATAGGTAGCTTTATTATGGCCTTTATGTTTGTTTAAGGTCAAGCTTATGTAGAAGGCCCATAAGCTTGATCCAAGCCCAATAAGGAATAGGGAATGAGAGGGAGTGTTGCCCTAGCTCCTTGCCTATATAAACTCTTGTAAACCCTCATTTGAGGGTTGGTTGTTCAAGTTTTCTTTTCACATACTCTCTACGCCTAAACCGTCTTTAGTATAACGTGTGTGTGTGTGTGATACTTGTTCATCCGCCTTTATCTCTTCTCTTATAACTTGTGTTTGTGAAACTAGTGACCTAACAATTCTCATGTTTAAATTTGTAAAAATGCTTTATTTTGTTTTTAACCTCGTCTTAATTGCATATAAAGGTATTTTACATAAGGGATAAGTGTAGGGAGGATTACACACGTTTTCAAAAGAAACGTAAACATGAGAATAACAATTAACTAAAAGATATATATGTGTGTTTGTTCGAGTCAAATGCTTGTATCGAGTCATAATGGATGTTTTGCAGAAATTTTTCCAGATTCTAAAGATGTAAATTTTCCAGAATTTTTTCCAGAAAATCGCAGACCAATTTTTGTCAGGATAACCTGACGGCGTCAGGATCGCAACATGACGGCGTTAGGAAGGAGTAAAAACAACAGATTACTTTTTTCTCGTTTTCTGAGCTACTTGTAAATTTTTGGAATTTTTCAGGTCTTAATTTTCCAGAAATTCTGTAAACATCCATTCCACAAGCATTATATCCTAGTTTAAATCGAGTCTTATATATATTATTATCGCCGATTTTATGCGAAGGTTTCGTTTGTTTTCTTCAAGTGTGCAGGTTTAATTTATCAAGAAGAAGTTACATAAGATTGGAAGGAGCTTTTCACGCATAAATTCTTCTTGGAAAGGATTTAACCACTACTTCACACACGGATCCTACCGAGCTAATCAGGGGAGTATTAGTTTCTTTCGTTTTTAATTACCTTCCATTATCATAACTTTGATACTTTCGGGGAACATTAGGGATAATGTTCAGTTTAAGTGTAGGGATGGAAAATAAAATGGGAACTTTGAAACTATGCTTATCCTTGATTATTTGCTTTGTCCAATTGTATTTGTGTAATAAACCATGAGAATATGTCGGTTAGGGTAATTTTGGCACCAAATTTAAAATTTTTCATGACATATAGGAGTGGGCCATTAGTCTTAACAAAAGCGTCTCACGGATAGGAAGTTGCATGACTAGCACAAAAACCCTTTATCACCTAAATTCCACCCAAAATGTGAGGATCGCCCTTAGATTAGTAGGAATTAAAAGCATTCATCTTTAATGCTTAGAGTGTAAACCGGTAGTATATTAGATTCTAGAACTTGTTTTGTGATGCATCCCGAGATCGCTAGTAAGACTACACTTGTGTAGTTAGGAATAACTAAATGATAAGAGGCATTAGGATAACCCTTGTTTGATACCCGTGATATAATTACTTCTTCCACTTCGATTGAGTAATTCCCCCACACCTTTGCGTTATACTCATCTTTAGTACACGATACCCCTAGTTAACCCCTCAGAGCCTATCCTTTTCGTGGTTCTCGTGATGTTTCGGTTTTTCTGTAATATCAATGAAGAGCATTGTTTACACCCCACCCCCAAATATACACCCAAATTGCCTTAGCCTACCCTATATGCACTCACTTTTAGTGCATTATTGTTATCACCCTAAACCCTTAGTTCAATTATCTGGTTGCTTGCATGAGTTGCTAAGTCGAGTCATATCCTTTGTATACAGTTTTGGGACGATTGGGATTCATGGGAAAAGTTAAAGTTTATGAAATGACGGGAAGGGAACGTTAAATTCAAATTCCCTTTGTTTGCATAATAATGTACCCCAAGTGTTTTGATCTTTTCAATTCAGGTCAAATTAGTGTTAGAGTAATAAAACCTCAAGTGTAGGGATGTGCCTATAAATCCCTATCATTTTGATGTTACCGTAGAAGATGGTAGAGTAAAAGTGTATGTGAAAAAAAAAATCGAAAAAAAAAGAGAAAAAGAGAAAAGAAAAAAACATCTATCCTTTAAATTTATGTTTGTTTATTTCAGTTAGCTAGAGTCTAGAGTGTCCAGTCTTGGCTTAGCAACGCCATTCTTCGTATGCTTGTAACAATAAGATTTTTGACTTGCCACCACTAAATAGCCTATCCCACCAAACCCTTTGTTTCCCTACCGTAAGCCTAACGTTACAACCCTTTAAAGACCTCTTTGATAGTCTTTCCTAGGTGCTTACGCCAAAGCGATGGAGGTTTGATCTATTCTTAAGCCTATGGTAATCTATGTACTAGGACCGGTTAATGAGTGTTTATCTTCCATTTCCAATTTGTTATATTTCATATACACCCGAGAGAGATGTGAGTATCCAAACACCCCATGTGAGGTGCTAGTATGTAATTTCCGTGCTTGTTATGACTTTTGTGGGGCTTATATGTGTTGTGGACCGTTTTAAACCAATGCTTCATGACCCCTAACTTATAAATTAATTGGCTAAAAGTACATTTGTTTGAGGACAAGCAAATACCAAGTGTAAGGATATTTGATAAGGTTTTAAAAGGTACCTTTTTGAGGGGTCGTTTAAGCCCTTATTTGATCACTTTTGTATCCGTTATTGCTTAATATCGTTCCTTTTCACTTTTTACGTCTCTTGAAGGCAAAATGCTGGAATGGCACTTATTTGGACGAAAAGGCGCGAATATACGAAGAAAATGGCCAAAGTCAAGAATCGAGACACTCCAGCTGCTGAAAACACAAGGTGACGGCGTCACTGCTTAACTGCGACGCCGTCGGAGGATTTTATGATGGGACAGAAGCCAAAACTCCTATTTTCAAGTGACGACGTCAAGTTATAAAAGAGTAGGCCGTCGCAACTCAGACGGCCTAGATGCAATCCAGACGGCGTCAGAAGCTGAAGAGGATGGCGTCACAAGCATAAGGTGACGTCGTCGCAAGTCTAACGTGGCCAAGACGAAACCCTAATGACGGCGACACGACGGCGTCACCAAACATAAGGTGACGCCGTCGCAGATGTAATCTTATATATAGAATCCGAATTTTTCAGTATTTGTGTGTAGTCTTTTGGAGTAAAAACCTAAACCGAACCAAGGCTGTCTTGTACAGTATTTTAGGGTTCCAAACCCTATCTTACACCAAGATAAGTGTTTTACTTCATTAATACAATTATGTCTTTGATTATTTGTGTGTATGCTTGCATGTTCTCCATGTCCGGCTAATTTACTTGTGTGTTTGCTTAGGGAATATGAAACTTAATTATTGAATATTGATTGGTTGTCTCTTATCTTAGTTGATTAATGATCTAGTAATGCGATAGGTCATTCGTTGTGTACTTAATGCTTGATTAAATCTTTGTGAACCTTAGAATATAACTCCTTGAGTAGTTGTAAGCTAAACCATCCAAAGAGTGCCTTAGAGTAAGAGTTTATTATCCCTAGTGGGTTTTGTAGACGAGATCCTTTGGTAAGTTCAAAGAGATAGGGAGAAACGCATACCCTACAACCTTAGACACACAACGCAACTAAGAATAAGGACGTGACAATTCAACCACCAATAGGAGATAATTAAGGAGTAGTAAAACCTAAGTAAACACATCTTTAAACTATCATACGAGCACACAATAATTAGACATAGACTACATACACCTTAGATTAGATAATTAGATAAGTAGAGTAATCGGTAGCAATACCAACCCCCCAAATCCAAACCCCGAGATTCGTACCTTTCCTTTTCTTAAAAATATTAAAAGATAAAAAATAATCTTCCTCAACCCCAACCTTAGCGTAGTAACTTCTCACTAGCATTCCTATTCCCCTAGAGAACGATATCAATACCCGTGGCTTACCCTAATACTACACTACAACGATTAGGTTCACTGCCTATGGTGTTGAAAAACTTTCTCGACGAAAAGGAAGCTCCTTTGACCCCGAACGACGCGTGTAGCGTTATCAGTAACACCGTGGAGGACGGACGGGTCTTTACTCACTGTATGCCTGATCCACAGCCCGTAGGTGGCGATTTGTGTAAGACTATAAACACTCTCTACCTCCCAAGGTAGAGAGTTAGAGCTCATAATAATATTTTCATTTTCTCTCACTAAGTTTCCAAACCTCTAACTCTTTCTCTCTCTAAAACCTCATCTTATACGCCTCTTTTGATTGTGATATGATGTGTTTGTGAAATCCAATATGTTACATTAATAGAAGTTAAGGCATCAATAAATGAGTAAAAGTGTAACTGCAGCTTCTCCAGGCGACGCAGCTGATCCGGTTGCGTGTTTGACCATTCCCCATCCAATCCGGTTGCGGGCTCCGACCGATCGGTTGGAAACAGCAATGATTGACTTTCTTTGACTTTTCTCGATTCGTGCCTTTTTCCTTGCTTTCGACGCAGATTTCCAAGATGAAACTTGACATTTATTTGATGTAGACACTTAGAAATTCTTGTGCTTCTAATCATTGAGTCCTTGAGCTTCCTCACCTATCTTTCTTCCTCGGGAATTATCCAAATGTGCATGAAATCATCATTTCTTCACCTTTTACGATACCTGGCTATATTCACATACAAATACGCTTCTTTTGCACTTTTGCAACAATTATGTGTAAATATAACCAATTATCATACACAAAACCAACAATAACGCTACTAAAAACATGCTCATTTTGAGCGTTATCACAAGCAAACAATTAAGCATGGGTTGCCTCCCACGAAGCGCTTTTCTTTATTTATGAGCCTCATAGCTAGACTCGAGTCGTGCTCATATGTGACTTCCTTACCGTCATCTTCTTCCTCATGACGATCTCTATTGGGGTTTTCCATGGTATAGTTATGTCCTATCGTGCATCTTTCTAAGAAGTCATCTTGCCCCCAATTGGTTCTATATTCCGGTCCTAATTTCAAGCAATCTTTAGAGAACCCAAGTATCTTATTCATCACATAGTCTACTCCTCTCTTCTTATCCTCCTGGTTCCTATAGTAGACCGATAGCTTAAGTTCCTTTTCATCATTGGATAGTGATGAAAATTTCTCAATCTTAAATGGCATTTGGTAAGCAACGTCATCGGTCTCATCCTTGAATCTAACTATCCCTAACGACGGATCATAAGTCATCCCGGTGTTTTCTATGAATGGCTTTCCTAGAACTACATGGGACAAGCTAGGATCTTAACTCTACCGAGGAAATTACAACTAACTCTAGGATCATTGGGGTCTTGCCTATTTGGTATAGGTTTTTTCATCACCCAATTATAGTAGGTGCCAGTCATGATGTTTATTGGGGACTTGCGATCAATGTAGGCCTTTGCCACGAAAACATCTCCTATGCAACATGGTATGTTAGGATTTCTAGGATTTCCAAATGTGATTCGTGGGCATCTCCTAATATACATGTGACTAAGGTCGCACACTACGTGTGGGTGGCATGAAAGTTCCTCTTCCGTAGGAAATATTATTGAAGTATTCATCACCTACTTTGTCTATTTCGTTGGTTGATTCATCCTTAGGAGTCTCACTAACCTCAATTATCATCTCATGGTTCGCTTTGTCATTATTCCTATTTGGTTTCACTAAGGTGATGGCATTGACGAAGTGAACATGCTTGGATGAATATGGGTCCCTAGTTTTGAAGTACTTGCTCGGGTCCTTAATCTTAACACCGGAGGCTTCGGGAGAATGAGTCGAGATGGCATTAACCTTTTCGGTGATCTTCCTATCACTATTGGTTATGGTTTTCAAAAGGTTATCTATCTTCCTATCCATCTCCGCTTGTTGTTGGTTAAAGCGGTCCGAAAGCTTGGCTATTTGGGCTTCTTGGAATGTAACTAGGTGTTGCATCATCCCTTCTAGGTTTCGTTGACTAGGGACGTGAGAGCTTTGGTTGTGTTTTTGGCACCATGGGGAGTCGTTAGAGGTGAATTCTTTGGTTTGACCCCAATTATAGTCGAGTTTGCCCCTCCATGCTTCTCGGGCTTTGTTGAAAGTCCTAGGTCCAGGTGTTGTGGGGAATCTCCCTCCCATTCCATTGGTACGCGAGGATGCGTAGTCCACGGAAGCTTGTTCGGGGAGTCTCATGCAATTACGAGTGTCATGGGGACCACTACATATCTCACACAAGGAGGAGACCTTGTTCACTTGGCGTGAGGGCTTAGGAGTGTCGTAGGAGCTCATTAGGAATTTGACTTGATCTTCAAGTTCGAGCATCCTACGATTGGAAGGTTGTGAGTCAATGGGAGGAAAGGAGATTGCCTTTATGGTTTTGGGCAACTCACGGGGGTCATTCCAACATTCATTGTCATAGAGGGCAAGGTCCTCTATTGTACCCCACGATTCTTCCGCGGTAAGTTCACTAAGTTTGCCACCGGCCGCTTGGTCGATGGTTTGCCTAGTTGAGAGATTGACATGATCATAAAAGATTTGGACTTGAAGCCAAAGATCGATGCCGTGATGAGGGACTTTATGGAGTAAGTCCTTGAATCGAGTCCACGCCTCGTAGAGAGTTTCGCCTTGACATTGTTGGAACATCAAGATGCCATTCCTTAGTTTGGTAGTTTTCCTCGGTGGGAAAAATTGGGCGAGGAAACGAGTGGTGAGATCATCCCAACTTGAGATGGATCTAGTGGGAAGTCGCTCAAGCCAATTACTAGCTTGGTCCCATAGAGAAAATTGGAAGAGACGCAAGCGCGTGGTCTCCCGTGTGGTAGCATCAAGGTCGATAGAGTCAACGATTTTAAGGAAATCCTTGAGATGTTGATTAAGATCTTCGGAACGAAGTCCATGGAATGCACATCCGTTTTGCACCAACTGGATGGTGTCGGATCGTAGGGCCATAGTTTGAGCTCGATCGGGGAGCTCAATGGTGTTCCTATAGCCTTGATGGCTCGGTCTAGAGTATTCAATAAGAGTACGACCTCTTGGCAAGTCAATTGGTGGTGGGTTTATTGGAGGTGGTTGATTTGGTGGTGGGTTATCACCTTCCATGATGAAATGTGACAAGGTTACGAGCAAAAACACGAAGAAGGGGGATAGACTACAAGGAAGATAATGAAAATGAGAAAAAAATCTTACTTGATAGGAATCAAGCAAGGGAACCTAAACAAGATAGATATCTAACTAGCTATTCTATTCCCCGGTAGCGGCGCCAAAAACTTGATGCGCGCGGAAGGCGTGTTCGGATCAAAGGAAACTTCCTTTTCTTCGAGCAAGTTTTTCAACCTCCTAGGCAGTGAACCTAATCGTTGTAGTGTAGTATGGGGTAAGCCTCGAGGATTGATATCGTTCTCTAGGGGAATAGGAATGCTAGTAAGAAATATATGACGAGAAGGTGGGGTTGAGGATGATTCTTTTTTTTTTATCTTTTTTTATTGTTTTTTAGAAAGCTAATGTAAAATCTCGGGGCAATTGGTTTGGGGGTGGTACTTCTACCGATTACTCAACTTCTATTAATTATCTAATTACTACGGGTAGCTATGTCTAATTGGGGTGTGCTCGTATGATGATTAAAGATGTGTTCACTTAGATTCTATTACTCTCTAGTTATCTTTTATTGGTCGGTAGAGTTGTCACGTCCTTTATCTTAACGCGTTGTATTCCTAAAGGTCGTAGGGTATGCGTGGTCCCCAGTTCTTTGAGGTTATCTCTCGTATATGACTCACGGAGTCAGCAAGCCTAAGCTATTTTATCCATGAATCATATCATCATAAAGCATACTCAAACATTAAATACAACGAAGATGCCTAGTTGCACTCCTAAGCCAATTTCAATTAAGACAAGAAACAACCTAACAATAATCAATAACTAGGTTTCATAGATCTAAGCAAACACACAAGTAATTTAGCTAGACATGATATACAAGCAAGCATACACACAATCAATCGAATATATGATAGACATAATGATAATTTGGATTAATAAACTTATCTCGATATGTAAAACAGAGTATGGGACCCTAAAATACTGTCCAAATCGGACTACAACTGAGTTAGGGTTTTTTCTCCAAACATCTACCTCCTCAAATACAAAAAAATTGAATTCTATATATAGATTTTCAATCGCAACGACGTCACCTTTTGCATGGGACGCCGTCAGCTCACCGTCATTAGGGTTTCGTTTGGGCCAAGTCATCAATGGGACGGCGTCACCTTAGAGTTGTGACGTCTTCGGTCTTTAGTTGAGACGTCGTCTTGATTCTAGATCTGGGCCGTCTGAGGTGAAAACTGTGAGTGACGTCCTTCATAAATAAAGCGTGACGCCGTCAGGTTATAAGACCAGAATTTTCACTGAGCTGTCGCGTACATGTTTTGATCAAGCTTCATAGAGGGACGGCGTCGCCCTTTGGGTGGGACGCCGTCAGGTACTGTTGATCAGTCTTGAGTGGCTTCGATCTTGACTTTGTCGTTTCTTCATGTATTTGCTCATTTTCGTCCAAATGTGCTTCATTCCAGTATTTTGCTTCCAAAAGACCGAAAAAGTAAAAAGGAACGAAATTAAGCAGTAACGGATATAAAACGTGTCAAAATAGGGCTTAAATGACCCCCTAAAAGTGTACGTTTTAGATCCTTATCAGCCGTACAGATAATGTCATTCCACTGGTGCATCAGTGACATGGTCATGGTACCTTCATGACTAGTTAGCTCGGGTAACTGAACAGAACGAATCATATCAAAGCGTATCCAAACTCATATCATATCCAAACCAATCATATCAACAGAACGAAACCATATCATAGCAAACGGATAGCAACGGAAAATGTCATAAAAAATAGATAGTAGATCGAATATAATAACGGATGGAATCATATTGATGGAATCATATCAAAGAGATCATATCAGACGAATCATATCAAACATAAACATATCAAAGAAAAGGATTCAAAGCAGAGGATCGAGAAGTCATGAGAATAAACCCTTACTGAGAAAGGGTAAAATATATGTACCTTAAACCGCAAATGAAACCATATCAGAAACACAAGGATCAGAAGTTACTCCTTCTTTAGCGAATCTACACGAATTTATGATCATCTTAATATTTAAGAACTATTTCATAAGTTATTACTGATTCAATACTTATTGTTGCTCATATTGACATAATAAGGTTTCCTGCTAAATATAGCAACTTCCCATTTTTAGTAACTGTCAATATTTAGAAACTTTGGTTTACAAATCATAATTAATAAACTTAGGATTTCGCTATCGAAAATCAGATTAACATATGGCCAATTATATCATACTTAAACACACTCTCGAAACACAACATAAACATACCCTTAGTAATACGAGACACCACTCACTCATCATCGAACCAAAATATATTAAACCCAAGTCTTATACGAAATGTCGACACGCAAACACAAAGGAATAAGAGACATTCATAAATATATATATATATATATATATATATATATATATATATATATATATGTCCATTTACACTCCGACACCAAACATACAGAAATGTCAAGGACATGCTTGATCTCCCCATACCATGCACACCTAAAACACTCATGGTTCTGTTATCAGTATATAAGTGTAATGCATGCAAATCGACTCTACATAAAATCATGTACCCTGTTAGGTCACTAGTTTTACAAACACAAGTTATAGAGAAAGAGATGAAGGCGATTGAACAAGATCTAACACACACACAAACAATATTATGACCGGTTATGCGTAGGTGAATGTGAAAGAGAAAACTTGAACAACCAACCCTCAAATGAGGGTTTATAAGAGTATTTATAGGAGGGAAGCTAGGGCAACACTCCTAGTTCCCATCCTTTCTTATGTGGGCTTGGGCCTAAGCTTATGGGCCTTCTACATAAGCTTGACCTTAAACAAACATAAAGGCCATAATAAAGCTACCTATTACATATGAAATATAAATACTTGAAATACTGTTTAGGAGTGATTCCAACAATCTCCCCCTCAAGTATATATGAATGTAAACGGTGAAGGCGTTGATGTAATAGTAGCTGTGACATCTTCTGACATTCTTCTTTCTTGTGAGAGGAATTGCCTTGATTCGAACAATCTCCCCAGTGTAGAGAGATAGTTATCTTTGAACAGTTATGCTTCGACGTCGTCTTTAACTTTGTTCTTTGATCATTGTTCTTTGTGGTGAAAGTGATAGTATGTTGTTGTCTGCATCAGTCTGCCTCAGGTCTGCTTCGCTGCTCCAGTGTCTCCTCGTCATTCTTCAACATGCTCACACGCTCTATGACGTTGGAATTTAATGTTTGATGAAGTTCTCTAAGTCTTTAACTTTGTAGATTCTTTGGTTTGACGAAGAATCATTCTGACGGTTGTGTTGCTTTAGAATAGAACTTCCATTAGCGATGATGTTGGCGTGAGCATGAGAAGAATCAGCACGATCATCCCGCTCCGGAGCTTCCATAAGAAGAAAACATTTCAAACGGTTAGTAATAAGCGGTTTCCGGCACTTACAAGTTTGAACTTCGAGAGTGTTAACAGCATAGTGTGAAAGCACAACTCTAATTCTTACAAAGGCCGTTCCTGAACTGGAGTCCCACAAGTGAGATAACGCGATGTACCGAAGTACATCTACAGTTCAGATGAGTCGCTGAGGTACACCGAAGCATCACCTCACGACTGTAGACCGTTTGAGACACACTCCGCGTAATCCACGGGGAGTTACCGAAGTGACCTGCTGTCAGGGCTGTTTGATGTTGACCCTGGCAGGAGTTTCCATTCAATCACTGAGGATCACAGATGTGAACCTCTCATAAATGTTCTCGACAGATTGCTAAGATCTGTGAAGGACTCGATATGAACCACTGATGATCTTATTTGTTGATCATCAAGTGATTAAATGTCAAGTGTTCCTAAGAGATCTTTTGATGAATCTCGTGGCTCTAGACTCAATAATGCGTTTTGGTTTTCCTGAGCGGAGACTAGGGAGAAGGTCTCCTTCTTTAATACCAGCGATCTCTAAGAGAAAGCCAATAGTTTACGTAAGGTTCCCTGTGAGAATGAAACAAGCTTCTGTTGAGAGAAACTTGAGTGGCTAAGAAGGTTTAGTGCATGCGTCACTGGGTCCATGACGACTTTTATTCTTCAATACCGGTGTCACTAAGTGACAACCAGTAGCATATGAATTGAACCCGGTGTCTGCCCTAAGTTGAATAATCTGGAGGGCTATTTCTTTTCACCCTTTACTTTACATTTCTTTTTGATTCTTCAACTCCTTCTTTCTCCGATTCTCATTTTCTCCTTTTTACAATCATTCCTAAGGACTTCTAACACTAACTAATGGTAGTGTCCTTGGGTAGATCCCTCTGGCTCTGGCGGATCATAGGACGGTTATTCCTAACCTTAGTCACCTTATAACTCCATGACTAACCTATGTTGCCATTAAAACCACTGTATGTGAAAATATCTCTCAAAGGGTTTGTTAATGAAAAACATGTTTGAACCACAGTGAGAGATGATGTTTTGCATAAATACTCCTCCTCCACATGTGCTTAATAGTTTAAATGGTTAAATGCACAGTGAGGAAAGAGCGCGCACTTTTTGAATTGATCCACTAAAGATAGACAATTTCCCGCGAGACACGGTTACGTTGAATAGTTAAAGAGTTACATTGTCAGCTTTTAGGTGACAACTAGCTCTAATAACTACCTTGAAGGTGTAGACAAACCTTGAAAGGTTGTCAAACCCGTCAGATTTCATGTCTATCAAAAGTTTCTCGAATGGTACTTTCTACTTGGACAAGTCCTTTGCGAGACACGTTTACATTACTAGCGAACTAGCTTGAAATTATTACCCGTCCAGGACAAGTCTTTTCGAGTTACAAACAGTTTAGTATCGTCAATTCGTTGGTTAAGTTTGAGGTACACAGATTCATTTGCATTCTGTACAACATATTTCTTATCACACAAATTTTCTCCCCCTCAAAAATGGCATATAAAATGTTATTTTTGAACGTTTGAGAATAAATATGACCATTTTGAGTGTTGCGGGAAGATGACCACTATGAACAATTTGTGAACAAAGTTTTAAATCAAATACTCCCCCTCAACTAGTGATATAAACGGTTGAGGTTTTGAAAAATCATATGGGGAAGTACTTGTCTTTTTGAGCAAAACCTTGAAAAATGAAAGGTTTGATAGGTTTTACTCAAAAATAAGAAGCTTTCGCTCCTTTTATAAGGATTGTGGCACTGAGGCGTACCACAGGGTCCTTTCTTGACAATTACGGGTTGTACACTGTTATGTGTGCACAAGCCATAGACATATTATATCATGCATCCAAATATATAGTGAATAGAAACAATTCAAGGAGTATCGGGAAGTCCAGTGATGTTTCCAGGAGTGCGAACCGGGCGTTGAAAGCCGGTAATGTTCATCCTGGGTCGTCCACCAACATAGCTCTCCAAGCGTCTGAACTGATCTCTTCTAAACAACCTTTCATCAATCATTCTGATGATCCTTCTCACATCCCTTCTGTCCTTAGAGTTCCATCGCTTTGGGTTCCCAATCTTTTCATGTATATCCTTCAACCGATAATCCAATCCATCCCTTACCAGCTTCAAAGTGTGATCCCCAAATTTGTGAAGATCGTCACACGCCATTAAGCAGTTTCGTTGAAGTTCACTGCGGTAAACGACGCCGAAAGGTTTGCTGATGAGCGTAAGTTGTGTAAGCTGGTTGATGTCAGGAAGATCAAGTTGTGGTGGAGTGAAGTTTACACGTTTCTGATAAGATTCAACGGCAAGCTGAAGATCTTCAACACGTTCTTTGATGACTATGCGTCTGATGAAGATGAGCAGTGACTTGATGAATTCACGTTGTACTTCAGTTGGAAATTGTCTCATGCGACCTTGAACTTTGGCAAGGTACATGTCTTCAATATCGTTGATGTTCAAATTCTCAAAGTCAGCTTCAGAGAATGCATAGTCTCTTTCATCTTGTCTTTTGACCACAATCTTCTTGAGAAAGGTGTAGTCCCATTTTGATGAAAGACCAACATGTTGGATGGCAACGATACTTTTAGTACTAAACACTTCATGTTGTGACTTCTGTACCTGGCAGCTTCAGTAGTAGATTCGTCGGCGTTCTGGCCAATGATGAATCCCATACATTGCATCTTGGTCATATGCTACCACTTTGTCGGAGAACATGTGGGTAGCACGTTCCTCGATGGCTATACAATCAGAGTATATTGCAGCAGGGAATGGAAGTGTCAGAGATGTAGCGTATTTCCTAGAACCATCGCCACCGTGTTGAAGAAAATCTAGTTCTTTGTTGAAGAAATGTCTGAAGGGAATCCTAGGCTGATCAGGTTGGCCAATTATAGGTAGAGGTCGAGACCAGTCGGTGTAATATGGAGGATTGTCCCGTTTGGTGAAGTCGATGTTTGCTTCTGGGTTGAGCCAATCCATGTTGTTAGACATGGCTCGAGCAATGTTTTCAAGGTGATATTCAACCTCGATTGCACTTTCCGAGCTATTTTTCAAAAGTAGGAATGCGTCATTCTTGATGCGTTTCAACTCAGATTTCGTCATCTTCTTCACACGGAACCTTTCTTGCAAAATCTTTGCATGCTCCAAGGTGTTACCGTCTACCAATTCTTGACCTTCTTCAGGGTAGGGAGTGTTGTTGACAAGTGTAGCAAACCATTCAAATTCTTCAGTTTTATCGTCATCTAGCCATGAAACGACGTCAGTATGAAGCGTCTTCTTCTTCTTTTTCAAAGGCTTAGATGATGATTCTGGTTTCTGTCCTTGTTTGGGAGAGGTGGGTTGTTGTAGGGGCTCAAGGACCTCTTCATCGTCACCACCCGTATACTCAAAGTAGTCATCGGTTTTCTGAGTCAAGGGTGGTAACTCGGAATCGTCCCGAGGTTTATCAGTAGAAGACCGAGGTGGAGGAGACTTTTGTTGAGAAGAAGTCCGTTGTTGAGGAGGTGGCATCGAAGAAGATTCACCAGACTGCTTCTGACGTTTTGGTGCAGAGTCTTTATCCTTATCATCGTCATCTCTTGGCCGTTTGGTTTGATCGGTTGACTCCTTGCATGATGATCTGAGTTGAAAGGCAAGTAGACCTTCGAAAAATTTAGCTTCCTCTGAAGTAAACGTTCCAGATCGCTTTGACATTTGCATCACTAGTTTAGCGATTAACTCAGATTCAGAGAGATCAGCTTCTTTGGCCATTGTATGTTTAACCAATGCGACGATGTTAGGGGTGAGTTGTCTGGAAAATACTTCTCTAGTCACACTGGGGACAGTGTCGAGGAGAAACTTGTGGGTATGATCTCTAGCTGTCTTCTCCAGTTCCTTTTGGACTTTAGGAACGATATCTTGAAGGTACTTGTTAGTGTAACCTTCGATCATTTCGTTCAGTTCCTCTTTACGATGATTCTTCATGAACTTCTGAACAAACTTGTTAGGATCCAATATTTATTGTGTTGATGATTCGGGTGGTCTTGGGAGATCAAAATACATGTTTGCCATTTTAGAGAGAGAAAGTAGAGAGAGAGAGGGTGTTCTTGCTAGAGGTTTACTCAAAGGAAATGTTAGATTAAAATGAAGCACCACCCCTTCCATGGATGGAAGGGGTATTTATAGTTACATAAGACACGACCTCCTATCGGCCTGTGGATCAGGGATACAGTGGGTAAAGACCCGTCCTTCCTCCACGGTGAAACACTACGCTAAACTAAACTAATAACTAACTAATAAACTGATAAATAACGTAAACAACGACAAATAACGACACGTCTACGAGCTAACTTATGCTAGATCATAATTGGGGTGACCGACACTTTAACATGGAATTTTCTAATTCCTAACAATCTCCCCCTAAGGGAGGTCACCCCATGAAATACATTTTGCTTCCTAGCATTCTATCTTTGACTTCGTTCTTGAGCTCGTAGACTTCAATTCTTCAATTCTGCAATCTTTGTGCTTAAGCAGTGATTCTTCCAAGTCCGCATAGATTAGTACTTTAAGTGGAGGCCTTTGAACTGATCCACATCTTTGATGATCTTCGAGCTTTCATTGAGATCATCAGCCACAGTAAATCTCTGGATCACCCTTTATTGTGTTGCCATCATGTGAAGTTGTGACTTTTGGACCGACATGCTCACACTTTTGAATCATGACATCTTTCCATCAGAGTAGCTGAAGCCTTACTGGTTCATGATATTTGCAGCAGCGTAGCAGAAGCATAGTATAAAAATATCAGAACCAGGTTATGTAGATATGCACCAGTCATGATTTCTTCAATTAAGTGTGGTTGCTGTGAACATGCGGCTTTGGATTGACTCCTCAATTCTGATCAGCTGCAACCGTCCAAGTGTACCTGCAAACAACAGTTAGCAATAAAACATACGAAAGTGTCTTTGACCACTTTCGCTGAATTGAGGTACACGGCCCACGGTTCCCCGTTGATCAGTACAAGTACTGCCTGTGATCAGGTAGGATTCCTAAGAATCTCCTTGACAGGGTTTCGCAGCTGTTCAAGCTGTTCTCAAACCGGAACGTCTCAAAGAAGACAACACGGAGTGAGTGAACCAGCGAATTGAGATTCACTGATTGATGAAAAATGATTTGAAAAACAATCGCGTACTGCTTGAAGAAAGAGTTTTGCAATACGACGAAGGTTTTATGAGAAAGATCAATTTTCAAACAAAATACTTTTTGTATTAGAGAATGAGTACACATTCGACATGCTAGCGAAAAGAAGAGATTCGCACATCGAACGGTTTTTCTAAAAGTATTTTTCAATCAGAGATACTTTTTGAATTTGAAAACATAAGTACACATTCGACGTGCTAGAGAAAAGAAGGTTTGCACATCGAACGGTTTTTCCAAAAGTATTCGTCAATTCCATTCTTGGACCAAGGTTGATTCACGAGTGAATCTCCCCATTGTTTCTATCCAGTTGTCACAAGCTTGATCTTTTGCAAAATCTCACATGTCACCCACCAAGAGCTTGTTTGATGTTGGCTCTAGAAGGATTTCCATCTTCATCGTGAATACTTTTACATACCACTCAGATGTTCTGGCAATACCACAAGGATAATGCGTAGGACTCTTAATATATACTTACTTTCCACATTGTGTGAAAAAGCAAGTCTTCAAGAATTTAGTGTCCTAACGAGATATTGTTGATGATCTCTTGGCTCTAGACTCAATCGTGCATATTTAGTTCCTGTGCCGGAGACTAGGGAGAGGGTCTCCTTCTTCAATATCAACAATCTCTAAGAGAAAGTCGATAGATTATGTCGGTTCCCCGTGAGAATGAAACAAGCCCTTTTAAGAGGAACTTGAGTGGCTTGGGAAGTTTAGTGCAGTGCGTCACTGGGTCCATGACGTCTTGTCTTCAATACCAGTGTTACCTTAGTAACAACCAGTAGCATATGTATTGAACCCGGTTTCTGCCCTAAGGTTGAATTGATGGAGGGCTATTTCTTTTCACCCTTTTTCACATTCAGTTCTTTTTCATTCTTCAACCCCTTCAGTGCTTACCGAGACTTCATAACTAGAACCTTGTTGGGTTTATTCCAGTACTAGCTCTGTCTCAGTCCGCACTCTTCCCATATTCTCATTTTTCTCCTTTTTTCAATATTCCTAAGGACTCTACACTATCTAGTGGGTTGTCCCTGGGAAGATCCCTCCGGTTCTGGCGGATCGTGGGAACTAATACCTAACCTAACCATCCTTATAACACCATGCATAAAGTAAATTGGTCGGTCTTTTGGTACAGTTCATTCTTCCTTAAAACCAATTGAAAAATCATTTGGAAAAACAATCAAGGTACTTGTGATACGAGATCAAAGCATTTTGTACCTTAATAGTTTTGATCATTTAGAAAACCTCCCCCTCAACATGTGCGTATGATTTAGAAATTGTTCAGCACAAGGAGGCAAGAGGACTTTGAAATATTTTCTTTGATCACAATTTTCATACGAAAAAGCCATTTGATTTTCATGGTAAAATTCTACCCTCAATATGTGCATAGGATTTTTGAAATCATTTTTATCACATAGAGGCAAGAGTTAATTTGAAGCACATCCACAATCACAAGCGCCATTAAGAAACCATTTTAAAACTCAATCAAGGTACTTTATGTTAACACATAAAAGCATTTGCACCTCGATAGTTTATTATCTTTAAAAATGCTCCCCCTCAATATATGCTTCGAGATTCGAAAGCGTTTAGCACATACGAGAGAGCAGCCTGCACAATAAAATCAAAACGATCACCTATTATCAAATTTCATAATTAAATCACAAATTCTCCCCCGATCAAAAATATCAAACCCTTTGAGATTTTGGATCCCAAGTGATTTAATAAGGTTTATAAAACATGGGAGAAAATGTGGCCTTGTTTAAATACTCATATGGTTTTTGGATAAATCCTCCTCCTCAACATGTGCATTATGTATATTGAAATCGTTTGGCACATGGAGGCAGGAGTGCCTATAAAGGACTAAAACCAATTTCATTAAAAACAGATTTGAGATTTAAATCACGATCTCTACCCCGATCAGAAATATCAAACCATTTGAGATTTGTGATCCCAACTGATTTAAATCATTTAGAAAAATTTGGGGAGTGACGTGGCAAGATTCAATTTTGAAAGATGACAGATAAGGACCATTTTAAGACATTAAAGATTGTTAGTGTCAGGTATGATAGTTTTTAAGAGATCTTTTAAGTAAAACAAAACAATTTCACAATCAAACAAGAACAGAAAAAATTTCATTTTGAAAGACCTTGATTCTAAAGAAAAAATCATACCATGACATAACATTAAATCTTTAGATCACCACTTATATTTGTACAATCCAGACTTTTATGAAGCAATATTGATTGAAAATAATTTATTTTAAATCACACTCCCCCTCAATCCATGACAGAAGTCAATAATTGAGTGACTTAGGTTTTGATAACATGAAGTCCGGTGATTTTCAAAAATTAGTCCAATATATTTTCAAAACAATATTTTTCCATTTTCAAAAACAATATTTTTCAAAGTTTTAGAAAAATGGTATCATCACGATTATCCTGCACAAAGATACGTTAGGTGGTTGAGAAGCTTCTGTTGTTGCTGTAGGGCTTTGAAGAAAAACCGTCTGCATATGCAGTGAGACTTCTTCTTATGTTGCATTTTGAATGCCAACTGAGGTCCAATTAAGCTCCGTTTCTTCAATCACTTAGAAGAAAACCATCTGCTGATGCAGTGAGACCTCTTACATTGCATTTATGCCAACTCTCTATAGAAGTCCAATTAAGCTCCGTTTCTTCATTTGTCAACCCAAGATATCGTTACCCTTTCCTTGCGGCATCCAATCATGTTCATTTGTGGGATCCAGATCGGGAACATTCTTATATACCAATATACATGCATATGTTAGTGAACACACATACAAATATATGGTGGTCGACAACACCCAAACAGCAATCGACTAATAAAAGTCAATCCAACATATCAATCAGATCATGTAAGGTATGGGAATAATGTATTTCTCAAACTCTAATCATCTAAACCTAACAATCATATCCTAGAAACCTAGTCCTTCAACATAGGCAATTATATTTTTTCAGATAAGCACGTAGGATAATTAAGAAAGTCCGATAGATGATATAAATTTGAAAACATTCTCCCCCTCAATCAATGACTTATTTTCTGAAAAGATTAAAAGCGCTGAAGTCATTGATTGAGTTTTCAATTTAACAAAAACTCTGAATCTGATTGTTTTAAAAGCAACTCATTTACCACCATTTTAGAAAACACCAAATATTTTTCTGAAGAATTTTAGACGGAAAAACATTTGTGTAGGAACAGCAGTCCTTCGACATACTTTCCTCAAATAGTTTTAGGATAAGTGCACGAAATATTTGAAAATTATTTAAGCGTAGCACATTCCTTCTTTGAAAAACGGGTTGCTATCAGAAATAATAGCAAGCCATAGTTTTAGCACGGGTTACAGTCTGAAGTAACTGCAAGCCATTTTTTGAAGAGCGGGTTACAGTCTGAATTAACTGTAAGCCATTTTTTTAGACATGTTTAGAAAAGAATATTTACACCTCCTGCTCAAACTTCATCTATGGTCCCGTGCCATTATTGAATGACATTTCTAAGACCGTAGATGTTATCGATACCAGAAGACATGTCATGAGAAAACATATTTTTGGTATTTTTGAATTTTTCTGATTTTTATGGGTTTTTGTTGATTTTATATTTTTCTATTTTCTTTTTTGTTGGTTTTCTATTTTTCTATTTTCTTTTTGAATAAATATTTACAAGGATAGAATAGATGATATAGTTAAAGAAAATGATGATACGAGTACCGAGATAAGGATATCGAGCAGCCCCGTTGTAGAAGATAGAAGTCATCATCCCTTAAACATTCACCACCAAAGCTTCCAGGGCTCCAGAATAGAAGATAGAACATGAGCCTTTGAGAAAGAGAGACTTTGGCAGCTTCCCCCCAAACCGAAAATCCTTTAGCTGAGCAGATTCAAAGCTTTCTTTCAAGCTTCTCTTAGCCAGGTGCACAAAGAAGCACATCATTATCATCGAACTTGCTGCTCCTTTTAAGAATAATCACCGTGATTCTTCGTTCGAGGTTATATCATCCAATAGAACACCAGCAACGTTTCATCCCACACTTAAATAATCTTCTCAAATTTCTTTTCCACTGAAGTCTGAAGCAATCCATTCCAAAAAGGTGTCAAGAGACCACTTCCCCCAAGTAGTTGAATTGATGCAGTCAATCTCTTAGACTAGAGCTCACGAACCCGAATACACATACCCGAAGACAAAGAAATTTATACCATCGAAGTAGCAGATTAAGTCCAATAGCCAAAGAATAACCCCGATGTATACTTTTCTCTCCCCTGAAGAAAGTGTATGAAGCTCAAGAACCTGAAGTACCCGAATGCCCAAAGAGAGAATAACCGATAACATTGAAGAAGCAGGCCGAATCACTGATTATCTCTGCGGGTGACAATCTCTGCGGATGTCAACACCGGAATAAGTGATTATATCTCTGAATCACAGATTAAGCCCTCAGGTAAAACAGCTGAGCATCCCCAATGTACACAATCTCTATCCCCTGATGATTGTGATAAAATCAAAATCATCACACACTTGTGTACCTCTTTCATCTTCAGAAACTAACTCTTCCATCTCTTCCCCCACGTCGTTGGAATAATAACACAAAAGCCTTCATGAGTAAAACCTTGAGTTTCTCTGCGGTCATGACATTTTTTTTACCGGGATATCTTCAATCACTTAGAAGAGTTAAGTTCATCAAGTTTACTCGTCATGAGTCAAACCTTGAGTTTCTCTGCGGTAAAAACGATTGTCTTCCCGGGATATCTTCAATCACTTAGAAGAATTAAGTTCATCAAGTTTACTCGCTTTGTGTTTATATGTGAGTGATCGGTGCTAAACAGTCAAGTCTAAAAGACTAAAAACTGCTCAAACACTAATGCAATTAAGATCAGAGGAGTATAGTGTTTCCCCGGGTCGTTATGTCCCAGCGAGTTGTGCAATGGATTATCAAACGCTTAGTGATCGAGGAGTTTGAACGGGAAAAGGGTTTGGATAAGATATTATAACTACAGAAAAGCCAACAAATAAAGACGGCTTAAATGCAAATTAAAGAAAATTAAAAAGATAAAACCTATTAAATAAACGCTATCACTATATTTAAAGTGATGAACGTTTAAAACCTAAAACGTACGTTTAAATTAAAAATAACGTAAACGTGCAAAATAAAAAGTGAAATCTAAAAAATAAAAGTCCTAAAAATATGAAAAATACATTTTTACAATCCTAAAGATAAAAGAAACTTTTTAGAAAAAGAAAATTATTTTTACAACTATTTAATTAATTATTATTAATTAAAAACTATTTTAAACTATTTAATAATACTCTAAAATAAAAGAAAATATGAAATAAGACTAGAAAAATAAAATTAAAACTTAGAAAAATCTAAAATATGATAAAACTAATTTTAAAACTGAAAATATATTTTTTAGACTTTTTATATATTTATTATTAATTTAAAACTATTTAAAACTAAATAAAATGCTAGAAAATACAAATTTAACTAAGAAAAATCTAGAAAAATACTTTTTTGGCTTTTTATATTTATCTAAACTTAAGAAAATTGGAAAATTATTTTTTTGATACTTTTCTGAATTTTTTGATTTAAAGGCTAATTAAAAATGATTAAAAACTACTTTAAATTAGGAAAAATAGCAAAACAACTTGGAAAAATCTGAAAATTTCAGGAAAACTCTAAAATGATATTAGGAATATGAGAAAATTAGAAAAACAATCACTTGTGTGGTGAAATATGAAACTGCTATTCAAGTGCTTATTGAAATAAGCACTAGAATAAGCAAATGAGTACCAAAGTTAACCAACTGCTAACAGAAGCTCTAAATTACCAAATATAGCCAAATGCAACTAAATTCAACAAGTATAAGCCACAGAATCACAAGATAGCAAAGATTTGATCTCTAAGAATTCCAAGTCAAAACAGATTCTGAGTGCTACTTATAAGCTTATGCACAAGCTTAAGAATAAGCTCAAACTAAAATCTACATATTGGGACTCAAAGAAGACCTGGGTGAGAGTACTTAAACCAAAAATTAGACCATGGTGAGCTCTATTGAGCTCTGTGTACCTACTGCAAGGACTGAGAAAAACTCAGTACCACTGAGTACAGTGGTGCAGGGCATATGGGTCCAAGTTCATGAGCTTGTTTGGAGCTTAAAGAAAAATTGTAAAATCCAACTAAAATGGTAATAAGGAGGAACACCAACTGAAGTTTATGAAGGTATAAATTTCACTGAAAATGGCTCAAAGATGAACCCTAGAAAAATCCTTCTAGATGGGCTCAAATCTGGTTTTTGTGCCTTTTTGACTTTTTAAGCAAACAAGAAATTTTGACTATTTCCAACTTTTGATTCAAATCTTTGAACTGAAAAGGATGTTATATGTTATAATAGGTGTAAAGCAAGCTAGCTTGATGAATTCCAAACACAAAACACTGATTTGCTAATCCTAAACTTCAACAGTGAATCAGTGAGATTGATTTTAATGAAATGTTGACTTTTTAAGTAGCAGGCTCAAGTTTTTGACTCAATTGATCTTAGATACACTTACTTAACATTAACTAACAGGACTTGACCACTGAACAGGCCAATAAGACAGATGAATAAGTAAATCCAAACACCCCTATAGTATACTGATATGAGCCCAAAACAGATTCTAACAGTGAACCTACTTATTTAATGATCAAACTGATTTAATAACACTTAAATACTACTATGAGAACAGGTTTAAACAGATTTAAACTACAATTACTAAGGATTCATAAAAACTTGAAAAATGACTTACAAAAGTCCTTTAGCCACTATGGCTTGCACAGATACCCAATGAGCCACTACCTATCAAGTCCAACCTAACTAACTCAAAACCAACCCAATCACCCACTGCATCAACCCATGCCCATCTGCATTCCCATTTTCACCCAATTCAACTTTGTTGACTTTCTGTTGACCAAGTACCAAATTGAATGCAATCTTAAACTTAAGCTTATACAAAGCTTTCATAAGCTCATTTAAGCTTATTTAGACTGAGAGATAAGCATTGAGAAGCTTTGAGTGAGATTTTAACTTTGGAACTTTTAACAGTGGTGCAAATATATGAAAACAGATGGAAACTTGAAATCAATGATTAAAACTTGGTAATACTGCCAATACAACTTGAGTTTAACATTTGTAAACACAAAATCACAGTTTTGAAATTAAATTAATACATTCAAGATAAAAACGACATAAGGAATTTTAAAACTAATAATCTACTACTCTCTTCTTCTCTTTCCTTCTCTCTTTATAACCCAATCCCTTTTTCTCTCTCATCTGAATCTTTCCCACCATTTCATAGCCATTGGATGGCTTGAAATCATCTCAGCCGTTTAAAACGATTTTGGCGCCAATTTTTGGTGTTGACAATTGGGGTTGATTGAGGGGGTAGGGGGGGCATTAATTGAACCTTGGATGTAGTGGAGGAGGGGGGAGACAAGGAAGGAGATAAGGGATGGGGAGTTGAGTGTAGGAGGTAGAAGCAAGTGGGGAAGAAAATGGCTTGGCGCCATTTTCTGTTTGGTTTGACCACAGGGATTGACCAAGGAGGGGTTAATAATAAAAGGGGGGGTTCATAATTGTTTAGTGACAGGGGTCCAAGAGGTGGAAGGGTCCAAATTGGTTTGTAAAGGCTCATAAGTACAAGGACTATATGTGTAACTTCTGAAACTTGAGGGGTTTATGCTGCCAATTCAGAAAAGTTATTCCAAGGACCAAAAGTGACAACTTTCAAAAGTACAAGGACCAATGTTGCCTTTTTCACATTTTCCAGGGACCAATTATGCCAACTTTTAAACTTGAGGGACCATTTTTGCAATTTTCTCAAACTTTTAATATTTTTCACCAAAGGACTAAATTTGACAACTTTTGATTTTAAAAGGACCTTTGGTGACTTTACTTTTGAAATTATGTGCTCAGGGACTGTTTTTGACAATTTTTGAAACTTGGGGGACTGAAACTGCAATTTTTGCAAAATTGATATGTTTTTCATCTGATTTTGATAATTTTGTATTTGAAACACATAAAACACTGATTTGTGATATTTTGATCATTTTGATGTGTTTCTGAGTGTTTTCAGATGATTTTGCAGTTTATTTTGTACAAAACTGATGAGTATTTAGACACTCATCAATCCCCCACACTGAGATATTGCTAGTCCCTAGCAATGATTTGAGAAAACATAATGGATTTTAATCTCTTTACCAAAAGCCATTACTTCTGGAGTAGCCAAATGTTTCAGTTCAAGTAAGAACCATGGTACACCGATAACCATGTGATTTTGAGCAAACCACCAGCTTCCAACGGATTTGATTTTGTCTTTACCAGAAGCCGTACCCTTCTGGACTAGCCAACTCTTAGATAAATTATCAACATTATCTTTGGTGAGCTGATTACCAATTATGGATTTTCCACTGCCTTTACCACAAGCCATAATCTTGCGGGCTAGCCAACTCTTCACTTTTTAGGATATGGTGAGTTGAATACCATACAATTTTGGGCAAATTGCAAGCCATATAAACGGATTTGAGAAATCTTTACCAAGAGCCGTTTGCTCCTGGATTAGCCAATCCTTTAGTTTATCAAACATGGCGGACTGATAACCAAATGAGAAAGTGTAAAACACTTACTCCAAAAAAAATTTTGGCCAAAAACGGGGGAATTGGGTAGATAATATATGAAATTCGTGAGAATTCCCCCCCACACTTAGAAATGAATATTGCCCTCAATATTCAAAGTACCGGCGGTTATGCCGAAACAAAGAACGTGAAAGGGAAATACTACGGCCATTATTTAGAAAGAAGGATTTTTTTTTTTTTTTTTTTTTTTTTTTTTTTTTTTTTTTTTGAACATGTGGGCAACCCCCCACACTAGGGTGGTAGAAAGAGGTGAGAAAACAGAAATATGGGTGAAAACCCATATGGCATGCTACTGTTTTTGATTCCCGAGTCGCTAGCTTGACTCGACCCCGAATTCATTTGTTCATGGGGAAAGTAACGTGGAAAACCAATCTCGATCGGACTTTCGTTCACAATGTTAATAAACATATGAACATCAGAAAGTTCCACACCGATGAGATATAACCGCGGTATTGTTTAATAGTAGAAACTATAAAGGATGATACCGGGGTCAAAGATGGTGTCCTCATTCCCGAAAGAGAAAAGGGAAAGAGCAACCACACCATCTGTGAAGAATGGAATAAAGACGTACATGAGAATGCAAGTCCATTCCTCAGCAGAGAGAAGCAAATCACCAGTTTTGACATCTTTAAGCTTAAACTTGAAGCTTAGATGGTGATTGTCAAGAAGATGTCCGGGAGGGAGGGTGGGAAATGGTTCTTCAATCAACAGACTTTCCAGAAAAAGGATGTCTCCCTCCGGATCAAGGTAAGTGTTATCAATTCCCGTTGGAATTGACTCATCACTTAGAAATGCATCGACTTCATTCCAAAAGTTGTTATCTTCCTCATCAGGAGTGAGGGAAGGTATGGAAGAGTCGGGAATAGGACTAGAAGATGATGGATCATTTTTGAGCAATTCATCAATGGGAAGAATGTCTCCCATTGGATCACAAACATCATCATCCAACTCAGATGAAACTGAAGAGATTTTGGTTTCATCCACAGACTTAACAATCTCGATGCGACAAACTGATGCCGGAGGTGGGACAAGTGGTGTGCTCTTAGAGCTAGCAGTTTCCACCACTTCCGATGAAGTCTCCGATTCTAGATCATCGTCATCATCATCAAGAACACTCTTGACTTCCCTGGTGCAGCTTTCAAACCATTTGTTTGAACCAGGGGTGATTTTCAAAGCTTTGAGCTCAGCACGTTTTTGGTGAACACTCTTAACCCTGAAATTTGAGAGTGTTGCATTGATTCTTTCAGATTTTTGATCAATCGTGGCAACACTCTGTTTGTACAAAGGTTTGGAGTTCTGGTTGATATTTAACGTGAGCTCTTCGTCGTCAACCCGTATGGTCAAATCTTCAGCAAACACATCGATCAGAGCACGACTCGTTCTTAAGAAAGCTCTCCCTAAGATGAGGGGAACTCTAGGATCTGCATCGAAGTCTACTACAACAAAGTCAGCATGAAAGTGAAACTTTCCCACTTTCATCACGACATCCTCGGCTATCCCAAGTGGACGAGTTACGGTACGGTCCGCTAGCTCGAGTGTCATACGAGTGGATGAAAGTTCAGGAAGAGACAGTTTCTTCCACACTGAGAGTGGCATGAGGTTAATGCTAGCGCCAAGATCGGCCAAGGCGGAGCATTGAAACATCCCCAAGAAATCACACGGGATTAAGAACCGGCCAGGGTCTTCAAGCTTTTCGGGAAGCTTGTTAAGAATGGCTGCTGAGCATTGCTCATTGAGAGGAGTTTTCGCCATCTCTGATAGCTTGTCTTTGTTGGTGAGTAAGCCTTTAAGCGTGGATGCAAATTTAGGCATTAGAACGAGAGCATCAACGAAGCTTATATCAAAGTGAAGCTCATTGAAGATTTGGAAAAATTTTTCCATTTGCTCTTTGTTTTTGTCTTTGAGCTTCTCATCATTCATTCTTGATGGGTAAGGAAGCTGACTAGACTTTTGAGCTGGGATGGAAGTGTTTTCTGGCTCAAGATTTTTCTTCGGAACATCGGGTTCTGGACTTAAGGCTTGGACTACCGAAGGTGGGACGTGTGCGGTACTTCGTGGGCTTGAATAATGCACCTTGTCCGTTGTCTCCTTGGTAACTTGACTAAATGCCACAGGAGGAGGGGGCATAGGAGTCGTAGGTCCATTGTGCGTCTTACCACTACGAGTGGTGACGGCTTTCAACTCGGCATTGGGATTGGTAACTGTATTGCCTGGGAGCCCTCCAGAAGATGGCGAAGCTTTGTTCATATTCATGTTCATGAAACTGCTCATCATATTCTTTAACTCATTTGTCTGCCGAGATAATGTGGTATCAATTTCCCTTTTTAGCTCACCTCTCATGTTATTGATCTGAGTTTGCATTGATCGCATGTTTGCCTCAGTCATTTTCATGAAGTCATTTGGCATGGGAGCTTGAGGAGGTGGTTGATAACTTTGATGATTAGGAGCTTGATAAGGTTGGTTGAAATTGTTCCGGTTTTGATTGAAATTTGGAGAGTTATTGAAATTTTGTCCTTGATTCGGAACAAAGCGATTTTGATTTCCATGGTTCTGATTGCCATGGTTTTGCACGGGAGGAAAACCAGGTGGTGTCATACCGCTAGGTGCACGGTAGTGAGGATCAGCCTGTGGTCGGTATTGATTGTGGTTTACCGAAGCTACGGGAGCTTGGTAAAAGGAAGCATCGGTTGCTTGACAATCATAATACGCATGTGGACCACTACAAGTTTCACACACCTTGTTTACGGCTTTGATTGGTTCCGGCTTATGAATTTCGCTTTTGATTTCCTTTACCTCTTTTATCATACAATGGATGATGTCCGTTAGAGCAGCTATCGGAGCTGCTAACTCAGAAGAGTTACCGGATGAAGAAGCAGGAGTGTTCGGAACATTGACTTTGTTGCGAGAAATAGGAACTTTTGATTTACTCTCGCAAATTTCAAGCACATCTTTAGGTCTACGATTCAAGATATTGCCACCCGCGGATGCGTTCAAAGAATCTTGATCATTACCGTTCAACCCATTGTAAAAGATATTAACTTGTTGAAGCTCCGTGAATTCATGATGGGGGCATTTCCTGAGGAGATCTTTGAATCTCTCCCATGCCTCTCCAAAATTTTCATCGAAATTTTGACGAAATCCAGAAATTTCATTTTTAAGATTAGTCGTCTTTGATGGAGGAAAGAAATAGTTGACAAACTTTTGAACAAGATCCTCCCAAGTTTCGATGGATCGAGGGGGTTCTTTTTCCAGCCAAATCCTGGCTGCCCCCGCAAGTGAGAACGGAAATAGCATCAATTTGATCACCTGTTGTGGCACATCTTTGTAATTGAGAGTTGATGTCAAATGGTTGAACCAACGGATGTGTGCATACGGGTCTTCTCGATCAGACCCGCGGAATTGATTCGTAGACACAAGTTGGATTAAATGTGTCTTCAATTCGAAGTGATCAGAATTGATTACCGGTAAGACGATGGCATCTCCATAACCCTCGGTGGGTGCCTGGAGCATTTCCGCCATGGTACGTTCGTCTGCCATACTGTTGCTCGAAATAGTACGAATCTCGGGTTCGACTATTTGGGCAGTACGCCTACGAGAACGTCTTCTTGGAATTTCTGCTAGATCACGCAAAGGACTCAATGATCTAGAAGAACGAGTGCGCATGCACTAGAGTTAACTCTAAGGACTCTCAGAGTTAAGGAGAGAAATGGAATTATGAAAATCTTTCAGACGAGAATGAGAATTATGAAGACGTTTTATAAAAACTGGGTGAGAAGAATTTTTTTTGGGTTTTCTGGTTCTGAAACGTCGATATCACAACAAAATCAATTAACACAAATCGAGGCAAAACAACAGTGAACTTAACCAATAATCCAAGATGAATGGCTTCTTTGAAAAAGGTACACCAATCACAATGGACACAAAGGCAAGTTTTATATCTTTAGTTCGGGAACTTATTATGGTCGCACCCCCAGTTAGGTAGTGCACTGCCTTGGTTTTCGGTGGTAATCTTTTAAGTTGTTTATTATTAAGAAAACGACGAATCTTTTTGTATTTTTATTATTTGATACATATATAGAAACAAAAGAGAAAATATTTTTGTTTTTTATACGTTTTTGGATGTTTTTGGGTTTTTGGATTTTTTAGAAGAAAATATGGATATATATATATATACAGAGATGGATGATATAAACAAAGAGTGTACCTCTTTCATTGTGATTGGTGTACCTTTTTCAAACAAGAGATGGATGATATTTTTAGAAGAAAATATGGATATATATATATATACAGAGATGGATGATATATACAGAGATGGATGATATAAACAATCTCTATCCCCTGATGATTGTGATAAAATCAAAATCATCACACACTTGTGTACCTCTTTCATCTTCAGAAACTAACTCTTCCATCTCTTCCCCCACGTCGTTGGAATAATAACACAAAAGCCTTCATGAGTAAAACCTTGAGTTTCTCTGCGGTCATGACATTTTTTTTACCGGGATATCTTCAATCACTTAGAAGAGTTAAGTTCATCAAGTTTACTCGTCATGAGTCAAACCTTGAGTTTCTCTGCGGTAAAAACGATTGTCTTCCCGGGATATCTTCAATCACTTAGAAGAATTAAGTTCATCAAGTTTACTCGCTTTGTGTTTATATGTGAGTGATCGGTGCTAAACAGTCAAGTCTAAAAGACTAAAAACTGCTCAAACACTAATGCAATTAAGATCAGAGGAGTATAGTGTTTCCCCGGGTCGTTATGTCCCAGCGAGTTGTGCAATGGATTATCAAACGCTTAGTGATCGAGGAGTTTGAACGGGAAAAGGGTTTGGATAAGATATTATAACTACAGAAAAGCCAACAAATAAAGACGGCTTAAATGCAAATTAAAGAAAATTAAAAAGATAAAACCTATTAAATAAACGCTATCACTATATTTAAAGTGATGAACGTTTAAAACCTAAAACGTACGTTTAAATTAAAAATAACGTAAACGTGCAAAATAAAAAGTGAAATCTAAAAAATAAAAGTCCTAAAAATATGAAAAATACATTTTTACAATCCTAAAGATAAAAGAAACTTTTTAGAAAAAGAAAATTATTTTTACAACTATTTAATTAATTATTATTAATTAAAAACTATTTTAAACTATTTAATAATACTCTAAAATAAAAGAAAATATGAAATAAGACTAGAAAAATAAAATTAAAACTTAGAAAAATCTAAAATATGATAAAACTAATTTTAAAACTGAAAATATATTTTTTAGACTTTTTATATATTTATTATTAATTTAAAACTATTTAAAACTAAATAAAATGCTAGAAAATACAAATTTAACTAAGAAAAATCTAGAAAAATACTTTTTTGGCTTTTTATATTTATCTAAACTTAAGAAAATTGGAAAATTATTTTTTTGATACTTTTCTGAATTTTTTGATTTAAAGGCTAATTAAAAATGATTAAAAACTACTTTAAATTAGGAAAAATAGCAAAACAACTTGGAAAAATCTGAAAATTTTAGGAAAACTCTAAAATGATATTAGGAATATGAGAAAATTAGAAAAACAATCACTTGTGTGGTGAAATATGAAACTGCTATTCAAGTGCTTATTGAAATAAGCACTAGAATAAGCAAATGAGTACCAAAGTTAACCAACTGCTAACAGAAGCTCTAAATTACCAAATATAGCCAAATGCAACTAAATTCAACAAGTATAAGCCACAGAATCACAAGATAGCAAAGATTTGATCTCTAAGAATTCCAAGTCAAAACAGATTCTGAGTGCTACTTATAAGCTTATGCACAAGCTTAAGAATAAGCTCAAACTAAAATCTACATATTGGGACTCAAAGAAGACCTGGGTGAGAGTACTTAAACCAAAAATTAGACCATGGTGAGCTCTATTGAGCTCTGTGTACCTACTGCAAGGACTGAGAAAAACTCAGTACCACTGAGTACAGTGGTGCAGGGCATATGGGTCCAAGTTCATGAGCTTGTTTGGAGCTTAAAGAAAAATTGTAAAATCCAACTAAAATGGTAATAAGGAGGAACACCAACTGAAGTTTATGAAGGTATAAATTTCACTAAAAATGGCTCAAAGATGAACCCTAGAAAAATCCTTCTAGATGGGCTCAAATCTGGTTTTTGTGCCTTTTTGACTTTTTAAGCAAACAAGAAATTTTGACTATTTCCAACTTTTGATTCAAATCTTTGAACTGAAAAGGATGTTATATGTTATAATAGGTGTAAAGCAAGCTAGCTTGATGAATTCCAAACACAAAACACTGATTTGCTAATCCTAAACTTCAACAGTGAATCAGTGAGATTGATTTTAATGAAATGTTGACTTTTTAAGTAGCAGGCTCAAGTTTTTGACTCAATTGATCTTAGATACACTTACTTAACATTAACTAACAGGACTTGACCACTGAACAGGCCAATAAGACAGATGAATAAGTAAATCCAAACACCCCTATAGTATACTGATATGAGCCCAAAACAGATTCTAACAGTGAACCTACTTATTTAATGATCAAACTGATTTAATAACACTTAAATACTACTATGAGAACAGGTTTAAACAGATTTAAACTACAATTACTAAGGATTCATAAAAACTTGAAAAATGACTTACAAAAGTCCTTTAGCCACTATGGCTTGCACAGATACCCAATGAGCCACTACCTATCAAGTCCAACCTAACTAACTCAAAACCAACCCAATCACCCACTGCATCAACCCATGCCCATCTGCATTCCCATTTTCACCCAATTCAACTTTGTTGACTTTCTGTTGACCAAGTACCAAATTGAATGCAATCTTAAACTTAAGCTTATACAAAGCTTTCATAAGCTCATTTAAGCTTATTTAGACTGAGAGATAAGCATTGAGAAGCTTTGAGTGAGATTTTAACTTTGGAACTTTTAACAGTGGTGCAAATATATGAAAACAGATGGAAACTTGAAATCAATGATTAAAACTTGGTAATACTGCCAATACAACTTGAGTTTAACATTTGTAAACACAAAATCACAGTTTTGAAATTAAATTAATACATTCAAGATAAAAACGACATAAGGAATTTTAAAACTAATAATCTACTACTCTCTTCTTCTCTTTCCTTCTCTCTTTATAACCCAATCCCTTTTTCTCTCTCATCTGAATCTTTCCCACCATTTCATAGCCATTGGATGGCTTGAAATCATCTCAGCCATTTAAAACGATTTTGGCGCCAATTTTTGGTGTTGACAATTGGGGTTGATTGAGGGGGTAGGGGGGGGCATTAATTGAACCTTGGATGTAGTGGAGGAGGGGGGAGACAAGGAAGGAGATAAGGGATGGGGAGTTGAGTGTAGCAGGTAGAAGCAAGTGGGGAAGAAAATGGCTTGGCGCCATTTTCTGTTTGGTTTGACCACAGGGATTGACCAAGGAGGGGTTAATAATAAAAGGGGGGGTTCATAATTGTTTAGTGACAGGGGTCCAAGAGGTGGAAGGGTCCAAATTGGTTTGTAAAGGCTCATAAGTACAAGGACTATATGTGTAACTTCTGAAACTTGAGGGGTTTATGCTGCCAATTCAGAAAAGTTATTCCAAGGACCAAAAGTGACAACTTTCAAAAGTACAAGGACCAATGTTGCCTTTTTCACATTTTCCAGGGACCAATTATGCCAACTTTTAAACTTGAGGGACCATTTTTGCAATTTTCTCAAACTTTTAATATTTTTCACCAAAGGACTAAATTTGACAACTTTTGATTTTAAAAGGACCTTTGGGGACTTTACTTTTGAAATTATGTGCTCAGGGACTGTTTTTGACAATTTTTGAAACTTGGGGGACTGAAACTGCAATTTTTGCAAAATTGATATGTTTTTCATCTGATTTTGATAATTTTGTATTTGAAACACATAAAACACTGATTTGTGATATTTTGATCATTTTGATGTGTTTCTGAGTGTTTTCAGATGATTTTGCAGTTTATTTTGTACAAAACTGATGAGTATTTAGACACTCATCAGTGAGTCTCCTTTCTCCTTGTTGGTTTTGACACTTCAGAATCAGCAGCTCATTGTAAGCCCGTATACTAGAAATTTGTTGAGAAGAACACTTGAACTCTTGTGAGAATCAACTTGCTGAAGACTCTCTCTGACTATTTTTATCAACCCTTATGTGGACAATTTGAAGTGACCACTGAAGAAGAAAACCCGCTATACCATACTTGAAACTGAAGTCAACTTCCCCACATTTGTATCTTAAGCTTGCACCTAATGATGGAAGAACGGTGTCGAGAATTTATGCTTCAAGCAAATCTCTAAGTACTCACTACTCAAGCAAAGTATGAGACATTAACACCTCTTGCGATTATCCACACCGTCATATGCGTGTGACACTGAGTAAAACAAAGTAACTCCTAATAGTGATAGTTAACCAGGTCTTCAACCATCCACCTCGACTGCTGGTAACTAGATAAGCCAAGTCTTCGACTCAAATTCTTAAGCCCGAGCAAGTTATCAAATAAGAACACGCCTTTGTGAAAGTCAACTTCAATCTCAAATAAGTGATAAATGATTAACTCCGAAGTAATCACCTTGTGTCAAATGTCCAACAACAGTCAATATCAACGTCTCGAGTAGTCACTGCTAAAGAATATGAGCAAGTCTAATTGGGAATTGAATCTGACTTATAACTTTCTCCCAATTAGTGCTCTCCCCTAAACCGACAATCTGTTTGATAAATGCCCAGATTAAGAAGAAGTCTTTAGGTCGTTAAATACAACTCGTCTTTAGTCTTCTAACATGTAGCAGAAAATGTAGAACAGACTGTAGACTCGACCTTCTTCAAGATTGTACAGTTGGGGAATAGATAGTTAACATCTTCAACTCACACCAAAAAGCATTCCACCAAAAAGCATCCCAATTAACTTACATCTTGCAAATCCCCTTAACTAAAATCCCTCCCAATCAAACAAGAACAGAAAGATGTTCATCAAGGAAATCAGCAATCAGGCTGCAATGAACACACAAGATGGTAACACCAAACTACCAATCACATCAAGCAAGAACAGATAGATTGTTCGGAATCATCATGTTGCTGTATACGTGAAGCATTAACCGGAAGCACTTTGTCGATAAACTCATCAATCCGAGTGAAGATATCAACCAACGGCTCTTAGAAGAGAAAAACTCCATGTGAAGATGACCCGATAAGAAGAAGCTCGGTTCTTACATGAGTTTAGAGCCGTATGACCATTTATATTCTCAAATGTCAATCAACAATGCAAAAAATTCACACTTCTTCTCCCCCTCAAGAATTGCATATGGAGATGCCATTCTTGATTAAACAAGTGAACATTATCCAAATGTAGTCTATTCACACTTCTCCCCCGCAAAATTAGCACAAGATGTCGCCATCGTCATTATAGTTGAGAAAGTGGAATCAGAAAACAATCAACAGTAGCCCGGTTCACTTGATGACTGAAGCGCATGGAAAAAGTATGAAGCATGTTGATGAGAATGGTCATAATAGAGAAGATTTCTCTTCTTCAGAAGATAAAGCGCACTGACACGTACACTTTTCTTTTCTTTAGAGAACGAGGCATGAACTGTAGTGTTCATACATCATAATCTCTCTCTTTTCAACTCTCTTAGCGAAACATGTAATCAACCATTATCATTCAGTAGGCTCTTTGAAGTGACAACTGATGGAGATAACCCAATATGATGAATTTGACCCTGAAGTAAACAATCCTGAACTCATGACTTATACTTGCACATATGTAACAAAGAGCGGTGCCGAGACTTCATGCCCATTTGAATCTCTAAGTACTCTATACTCCTCAACCAACCAACCATCAAGTAATAGACGTACATTACCTCTTGAAAATCCACAATTGAATGTGACACTGAGCACTACAACGTAACTCCTTTAAGTGATAGTTATTTTGAGGTGATAAGAGCCCAATTCCCCCAAGTGGTAAAAGAAGAGGTAAAAGTCACCCAACAATAACTAGATTTCCAAGTCTTCGTTTTTGATAATAAGCTCGAACAAGGATCTTGAAGAATCTTCATCCATCCATCCCCGATACCTTCAGATGCTAAGTACACTCGCCCGTGATATTTCACTTCAACCTCAAATAAATAATAGTGAATTAACGCCGCTGTCACATCTTCTGAACTGCTCAAATCTAGCCTTATTTGACATTTAAATGAACTATGATAATAGTTTTCATCCCGACCATGGTTAAAAGCACATCACCCCGTAAAACCATGTACTAACCATACTGCCATGACGATAATCCAAACACACATCCAATTCATGAAATACACCCTTTTATCCCTTCTTCGAAGCAGAAACCGTAGCACCAGTATCAGAAAAGATCCCGAAATACACTTTCATTTCCTCCAAGATGGTTCCATCAATACGGGATTTTACAATTCTATGGTTTAAACCGAGAAATAGTTTCTTTCGCGGGATTTTACAAAACCAAGAATAAACCGTAAGATAGATCCGGAAATGCACTTCACTATTACCAGGATGTTTCCATTGTCACGGGATTTTACAAGTCTATGATTTAAACCGAGAAATAGGTTCTTTCGCGGGATTTTACAAAATCGTAAACAATGTCGTCTTGAATGTGTTATGACAATTTGGTTTCGGTGAATATCTGTTTTAGGGGAACATGCATCGGTTCATCAACGGTCTATTATCCAACATCAACAACATCAACCAATCAACACTTTGGTAAATACATTATTCACACATTCTGTCAGCTATTATAGTGACCACATGGAGAAGTATACCCGATATGCCAAACTTGATCATGAAGTAAAATTCCCCAGATTTGTTACTTAAACTTGTTCTAATCCTTGTGAAAAAGAAACACTTTGGTCAACCTTGTTCAATTATCAATTCAAGCCGTGACATAGTATCCTCCGTGAGAGTGTATATACCAAAGTGCCAAAACCCCAACATTACAACTCTTATCAACAGCTTAACACACATAACTCAACCAGTCTCATCATCAAATCTTATCGACAAATCTCATAACCAATCTCATAATGCCAGTAACACTAATCAACCAATTTGTAAACTCAGCTCTTAGATGCAAAATTTTTTACAATCCAATAGTAACAATTAAGCCCGATCAATTAAGCACTTAAGCCAAAATAAAATCTTTCCTCAAGTCCAAAAGAGTTCACACAACCAAATCAAGTCTAAACTTGCTCAAAACTTTTAATACCAAGTATCCAACAAAAGTGAGTTCAACAGATTAATAAATAGTACTCGTATAGCCCATGTTTACATAACAATGAATCATCAGTTAACACTATACTGCCCAGTTCAATATCCACCATTGTTGCACACGGCCCAATTGTGAGAGTAACAAATGATCATTACCACTCTTCTAAGTCCAAAATCACGAAGCCCATACAATACACTGGTCAAAATACTACCCTAAAACCTTGGGTATAAAACGCCACATATCTCAACCCTAACTCCCTAATCCACCATCAAACCCTAATATCTCTCTCTCAACTTCAGTCCGCCCCCTAATCACAAATCTGCTCAAATCCCATAAACAACCTCCTTCTTCTAAATAATCTCACAATCCAAAAGCTGTTAATTCATACGATAGTCATCTCCATTCACAGAGCATGTGATTAGAATGAGCTCACCACAGGGATGGTTCGAGCCTCATCTTCAAGTTATGACCATGGACGTGGGAAGGTAAGATTAATCTTGATTAATTCGTAACTTAGTAGTTTAAGAATAATACGAATCAAAGTTTTGAGTTAACAAACTTGTTAAACTCAATTCTTTATAGTCGGATATCATCAAAAACGTATTGATCTATGATGAGATCGTGTTAGCCCTAAAAGATATTGGTTTTTTGACATTAACACGTGTTCTGAGATCAAATACATGTTACTTTTACATATTACTGAGATCGAGTAGTGTTAGTACTTGTGATTTTCGAAAAAAAACTGGATTGAAACCTCCAAAAGGATCGATGATGGTGAATATTCATGTTTAAAGACCTCGAGTCATGATATATCTTGTATATCACATGAATCATTACTGAGATCAATTAATCTCTTGTGTTTTCATTTGACCGAAAAAGCAGTGGATGAAACATAATTGTTTTACTTCAACTCTTGTTTCGAAAAGCAAATATGTATCAAGAGAGCAATACTAATTGATCAGTGATGTTTCCATAGGGGTTGAATGGATCTGAAAAGGTCATTGATATACCTCGAAAGAATCTGAGATCTTGCTTTTGAATATTGATTGTACGTTTAGCTTTAGTTGATACCGAATCCAAAGTGAGACGAAATCTTAATGGTTTCGTCTTGCCCTTTTAATGGTTCGAAGAGTAACAGAAGGTAATCTTCAAAAACTAGATCAATGATGATGTGTTTGTGTGGTAGACCCTCGTGGTCATGATGAAGCAATCGATAACACGAACAAACTGAGATCAATAATGACATGTTGGTTGATGACATATGATGTTGAGAATTTGTGTTTTTGATTAGATGGTAGATGATATGTTTGAATCTGATTTGTTGATGTCGGTTTAGTCTTGGACTGATGATGGATTGGTATTCCAGAGGTCACGGTTTGTTGGTATTAAAGTTTAGTGGTCGAGTCTTGTTGTGGTCACGGTCTTCTCATTCTTCATTTCTGTTCATAGTCAAGTCGCTAGCCAAAACTTTTTCAAAGCAAGTCGCTACCCTCTTATATAAAGCAAGTCGCTAGGTTTAGGATTAGAACCAAGTCGCTAGCTAATGAGCCAAGTCGCTAGCATAGCCAAGTCGCTAGCATAGCCAACTCGCTAGCCTAGCCAACTCGCTAGCCTAGCCAACTCGCTAGCCTAGCCAAGTCGCTAGCATAGCCAACTCGCTAGCATAGCCAAGTCGCTAGCAGCAGTTGACTCAATAGTCAACTCGATTTGAAAACATTGTATCTGGACATCTTGTAAGGACAACTCGCTAGCATGAATAGATGAGTTTTCCGATGAGTTTTTCCGACTACTTTTCCGGCCAGCTTCAAATAAACCCAGAAAAGTGCAGCAAAAAGACTTCATTTTTGACTTTTGGACAAACACTTGACACAAAGCAGTAATAGTACATATAGCACATGACTTATTGACCAAACAGAAACTTGTTTAAACCACAAGAATAAGAATGATAGATACGACCAACAAAAATGATACAGAAACTGTTTTTAAAAACAATATACGAACCAACATCTATCAATGAAACACAATAACCATGGTACAAAACCACACAAATCAACACAACACAAGAACCTTGGCTCTGGTACCAATTGTTAGGATCCAATATTTATTGTGTTGATGATTCGGGTGGTCTTGGGAGATCAAAATACATGTTTGCCATTTTAGAGAGAGAAAGTAGAGAGAGAGAGGGTGTTCTTGCTAGAGGTTTACTCAAAGGAAATGTTAGATTAAAATGAAGCACCACCCCTTCCATGGATGGAAGGGGTATTTATAGTTACATAAGACACGACCTCCTATCGGCCTGTGGATCAGGGATACAGTGGGTAAAGACCCGTCCTTCCTCCACGGTGAAACACTACGCTAAACTAAACTAATAAACTGATAAATAACGTAAACAACGACAAATAACGACACGTCTACGAGCTAACTTATGCTAGATCATAATTGGGGTGACCGACACTTTAACATGGAATTTTCTAATTCCTAACAAAACTCCCTTTCTTTCTGCATCTTGTCTTTCTCGTCATTTAAGTACTGAATCTGGTCAGCAAACCAATTCAGTTTTCTGTAAAGTATGTCCTTCTTTCTGACTTGTTGGATAGCTTTCACAATCTTTTGATGAGTCTGAGAAATCCAAGATTTAGGTGGTTTCTTCACGGATTTGGATGATGATTTGGTTGACATCTTAGATGGTGGTTGTGATGAATGAGACGAAGAATCCGATGATGATGAGATGTGAGGAGATTCCGGGTCCTTTGGTGGTTCAGAAGTTTCCTTCTGTGAGCGTGTAGGACTATCCAGAAGAAACTTCATATAATCATCATCTTTATCTTTCTCAGTTTCTGGTTTCTCAAAATCATAGTCGATAGTATCCTCCACAAGCTTTTGTTGTTGCAGAAGAGTGGTGGCACCAGATCCCTTATCGGGTCGATTAACCGCATCAGGATCTGGAGAGGAGTGGGCAGCACCACTTGATCCTCCGGGGCCACCCATTTGATCTTTAGCAAATTCTTCAGCTTTTTGAAGGTGTCTGACAATTTTAAACTTCGTCCTGTATGATTTATCCAGTTGCTCTTCTTCTTCTTCTTCAGAGCTCTCATCATAAGGTACAATTGCTGGAGTCTTCCCTTTTTCTTGGACAGCTGGAGGACTTGGAGGTTTTGCTACTGAGGCAGGTGTTTCGGTTGCAGTTGCAGAGTAATGAAACTCTTCATCTGTATCAGTATCTTCAGAGCTCTCGTCCCTAAGTTGTCTTTGTGGTTCAAGTGTGGGAATAGGTTCGGCTTCCTTTACGGGAACAATCCTTTTAGAAGGAGGTTTCCTTTTAGGAACCTTCCTTTGACTCACAGTACTTGTTGCGCTTCCTGCACTTCCTCTTCTGGTTCTTCTTACAGGTGTTCCAGAAGATTTTTCGTCGAGATGACCAACTTTGCCTTGTCTAACTGCTTCCAGATACCTTTTGTACGTTTCGAGCTTTCTGACATCTTCAGTTAGAAGGAAATCTGGCAACACGACACCTTGTTTCTTTGTAGACGATTCCTTGATTCTGACAGATAGAATAGGTTCCGTCAACATATCGTGATTGTCGGGGTCATTGAGCCTCTTGGGAATATCAGGATGAAGTCCAAGTGCTCTCTGGATCAACAGTTTAGTATATCTGATGTAGGGAATCTTTGAGCCAAGCTTGTTGAGAAATGACATCATGTCATCCCAAATCAGAGCTTCGATAGCGATGTGTTTCATGTTGACCAGTGCCCAAAATATTTGCAGTTCCATGAGCTTAGGATGCTCATAGCCACTGTCACGACCAGAAACAGACTTGGTGATGATCATGTAGAGAGTTCTCCAGGGTTGAGGAATACTCTTAAGCTCTACGTGAGAATGCTTGGTGATTACTCCTGTAGCCTCGTCATAACCGATGTCGATTAAGAATTGGAGAGTGAGCTCTTCAGCAGGTGTGGCATATAGTTTGGTTGGATTGACTTCAGGAATTAGGAGAGCAGCCCTTAAGTCTGCAGGTGTAATGGTGACTTGTTTGTGGTTTAGAGTCACTGTTACAGCAGTCCGTCCTTTGACCCTTTCCATAGTGTTCCAGAACTGTTGGATGTAGATCTCAGGAACAGTTGCAGAGTGAGTGAGCATATTCTGATACGGATGAGTCCTCAGAATATCAATAGCAATTAGACACGAAGATTCTGAGCAAGTGAGGGTGTCAAAGTCAACACGGAGATTATTCTTTCCTATCTTCATTGGATAGCCATGAGGATAGATATCAGCAATGGAGAGAACTTCAGATGCATCCACATTCATTTGTTCAGCCATGTCGTGATCTGAAATAACATTAGCAAAAAGAACCAACATATCGAAATACATAATGTTAGTCAACAGAAGGTCTTATTGTCTAGTTATTGAATGTACAGTGATAATGATTGTTACGAGTCCTAAGTCACTTGTATGTTCAATAGTTCAATGATGTCGTGAAATGTTTCGTGAGTTAGTTAACTTTAAGTTTTAAAGTTTATTTTATCACATATTGTGTTGAAAACCAAGACCTTGATAGATCTTAAGCACTCGGAGATCGTTAGTGTTGCCTATGTAATCACAAGCAAACTAATGGAAGATCTCTACAACTCGTATTTTGAAGCGGAAAGTAAATACAAGTTATAATAACTAAGAACTCTTTGATCCTCTATGGATCTTTTTATTATCGAAACTCTATGTTTCGGATAGTTTACCAGACTTGAAAGACTTGAGAAAAGCTTATCTATTACAGACTATCATGGTTTCTTATATAGGCAAGAAACCCTAATGAGCGTTGACAATTTACGCTCCTAATACTAACATAGACTAAGCATGCATTTTAGACAAGCATGCAACTAATCATATTGTTTATTCTGAGTAAGCTCTACATAATACGGCGCCAACCTATACATACGGCGCTGACTTTTACTCTATACTGAGCTTATCTCTCCTACGTGGATTCACACTTTCAGCAGCAACACGATATCTGCTTTACCACTTCTGCTGAAGTATAACTTCGGCAGAATCCATTCGGCTTCGGCAGAATCCATTCGGCTTCGGCAGAATCCATTCGGCAGAATCAGTAGTTTACCTTAATTCCCAACAATCCTCCCCTAAACTGGAATTTGACTAGGTTAAGTTCCAGTTTCCTTGATAGATCGAGAATGCTGTTGAGGATTGTACCATTTTACGAAAGATTTCCAGACAAGATCCTTCCCATATTTTAAACACTTCTGAGCTATGAATGGCCAGTATCTTGAGGATCAGCAACAAAGATTCAGAAGAAGAACATCTCTATGATGACTGAACTGTGAAACACCAGATCTTTGCAGCAACATATGACACCATGTACATCAAAACATATAAGTTCAATACTATTCTCATCACTTCCAGGTGTGTTAACTCCTGTGAGAAGTGAATCATTGAAATTAATGGGTTTGATGTCTCTTTACCAATAGCCATTACTACTGGAGTAGCCACATGTTTGAGTTCGAAAACTATGGTACATTGATAACCATCTGATTTATTGGCAAACCAGCAACCATATAAACGGTTTTGACTTGTCTTTACCTGTAGCCGTTTGCTCAGGACTAGTCAATTCTTAGAATTGGTGAATTGAGAACCAAATATGGTATCAGTTGCCTTTACCACATGCCATATACATGTGGGCTAGCCAATTCTTGGATTCCAAAAAGGAATAGACCATGGTGAATTGATGACCATACAACCCTCAGCAGTTAAGCATGGGTGGTTGCGGACCCTATGATTTTGAGCAAACCATTACAGCTATCAACAGATTTGTTGTATCTTTATTAAAGCTGTACCCTTTGGACTAGCCATCTCTTTGATATACACAAGGTACATTAGGTGAGATAATAACCATCAGAATTGGACAACAAACAAACCAGCAAATGAGTTAGTTTTTTTTTTTTTTTTTTTTTTTTTTTTTTTTTTTTTAACTAAGAACTAATAAAAAAATAACACAAGAAAAGACAGGTATATACATAACTCAAATAAAAAGTAACAAAACAAAGAAATGCAAAGGGTACCAAGATTCCTGATGAGGATGAGGATGAGGCCTATTGCAGTTGTTGGAGTTGAGTCTTGATGAATCCTACCAATGTTAAAGCAGACTGTCTTTCATTGCCCACTGGATCTGGAGGAATCTCCAATTTCTGACTCAGCATCTTTTCCATCAGTCGTTTGGGCAAAGGATACTTCCTTTCAGAAAACATGTAGACAGTGATTCCACCCTTAGTCTCAAGCACATGCACACGAGGGAGAGGATAGAATCTCCAGGATTCAAGTTTCCACCAATGTGAGTTCTCCCAAATGGAATGTGCTTTGCTATTGGGAATGTGAGAGTTTAACAGGGCTTGAAGATCTCCTGGTAAGAACATCCCAGAACCTTGTGGTTCCTTGTTACAGTAATAGGTGGTAACACGAGTGAACAGAGAAATTAAGTCTGCCCTGTCTACCAAGTGCAGAATTTCCTTTAGAAAGGTGAATTCCATTGAAGTGGAGTCCCTTCGATGAATGACATTCATCTCATCATCCTTCAATTTCCAATCTACCACCTCATCTGAGTTTCCATCAGGAAAATCAGCAGCAGACCCTTCTACAATGAAAGTTGAGTCATCAGCTTCAAGATCCACAGGAGATCTTTTGGACATTCTCTTTGTCCTCCTACCAGGTTTATATATTTCCCCAGAGGGAGTATTTTCATCTTGAACACTTGTGAGAAGACCTGAAAAGGTAGAGGGAGACCTAGTTGGAACTTGAAGTGCTTTCATCCTGTGAAGCATTTTTCTCGCCCTTTCTGTTTTTGTTTCTGCAAGATCAGCTTTCTTAACTATAGAAGCTTCCTGTGTGCTAATGATTGCCACTGATGAAGTAGGAGCTGATATATCAGATGCTTCAGGAGTATTGGAAGATGCTTCAGCAGATTGACCCTTGTCAGTATAAGAACCAACTTCAGCAGATGCTTCAGTAGGAATGACTGGAGATGATTCCTTGGCTGGAGCATTATCAGACTTGAGTCTTTTGGCTTCTGGAGCAGCTTCATTCTCTGTACTCCTTCTCAAGTGGGTAGAGTGTGCTGAAGATGATGATTTGTCCTTCATGATCTGATTATATTTGTGGTACAGGACATGATCAGGAAAAGCCTTGACTTGTTTCATTGTTAAGCCAGAGTTGTACATCGAGCATTGATTTTTCACCACCATTCTTATTTCAGCTTTAGACGGAGGTTTCGTTTTGTCCTTCTGAGCTTTGATGGCCCTCTTTTGTGCGATAGCTTATTGCTTCCTTTGTCTTCCCTGAGCCATCATTCGCTCCACATAATTGTCACTGAGGAAATCTCCACCTAGTATTGTTTGAGCAAGAGAAGGTCTTGAAATGATTTGCTGAGTTAGAATATCCCAGTGTTCAGCAGGCATCTGTACCCTCATTGCATCCAGTTCTCTTCTTCTCTCAGGAGTTAAAGATGAAAAGTCCTTTGTTTGAAGTTGATGAGCCAATACTACACTTTCCTTTGACTTCTCAAACTCAGCCAATCTACTTGCTTGACCTCGTCTTTCCTCCTCACTTACCAGGTCTGGACCAAGCTCATCTTCAGTTATTATATCTTTCCCTTTATCATCGGGCTTCTTGACACACTCTTCTTCGGTTAAATCAACGACAGGAACCTCTGTAGTTGCACCTAAGTCCACATGTTGATGCAGATTATCAACTGGAGTGGTCATAGCAGCAATGTTAGACAAATCTGCTGAAGGTGAAAGGTTTGTTGGTTCTTGAACTGATGCAGATTGATTAGAATCTGAAGATACATCCTCCATTAGCACATCAGTAGATGCATCCTTATTAACCCCAGGTTCCTTTGAAGCTTCAGAAGAAACCTTATGTGAGGAGGATCTCCTTCTTCTTTTGTAAAGTACAGGTTCCTTCTTCTTTGAGGAAGTAGCAGCTACTGATGAAGGCTCATTGAGAGAAACATCAGCCAACATGTCCAGAGACTCAAAATGAGGTACTTCTTGTTCTTCATCAGAAGAAACCACAAGCTTTCTTTTGGAGGTCCCTTGCAGTTTGTCCTCTAAGTCCTTGACTTGATTCTGCAGATCTTCAATCTTACTTCCAAGAGAAGACTTGGTCTCTGCAAGCTCCTTTTTCAGACTTGTAACCTCAGCAGCATACCTGTTGACAAGAGCATAGACAGATGAGAGTGTAATAGGGTCCTCAGCTCCACCAGCAGATTGCTCTGTGGTAAGGGGAGCTTCATTGGACCTTTCAGTAGAATCATGGTCATGCTCAGAGTGAGGAAGATCATCATTAAGAGGATCCCTAACAGGACTTGGTGTGGGTAGTCTATTAAGATCAGACTCATCTTGAGTCACTAGTGTGGGAGTTGGACTGGGACAAGGTGGTTGGTCATGAGCAACATGAGTTGCTTCAACAGTTGATGAAGGTCCCTCATCTATGTTAACTAATGGATTACCATCAGTAGCAACAGGTGAGGAAGGAGGATTATGAGCCACATTCTCCTCATCAGCAGCCTCATTACCTTGGGGCAACATGGCTGCTAGTAAGGGATGATGTTCCCCCTGAAAGTGGGTTCTCATTGTGGCAAACAATTTAGCAGTTAAAGTACTTATAGGATAAAAGGCTTGGGCTTGGGTAGAGGTGTCTAATATCATTTGCAGAAACCTTGGGTACATTAAAAATTTACCCTTTGTCTTTTGAATATTTTCAACCATGTTTTCGAAAATATACCTAGAAAAATTGAAAGTTACCCCTTGAGAAAGACACACAATACCATATCCCAGTTTGGTAGAGAACTGGTCCCATCCTCCAGTCTTGTTGCTTATGCATTGAAGCAACGTGTGAACCAGGAACCTCCACTTCGGACAAAGTTCCTTTTTCAGCCACATATCAGTCCTTGTACCACGATAGCCAATTGCCCTTAGCCCAGTAATCACGTCTTCCTGATTAGAGTAAAAAGCTCCATCAGTATCTTCCAAGTGAAGCTTCCTTCGAATTAGGTCCTCTGTCACAATGTGCTCTGTTCCGTCAATCACTGCTCTAATCTCTGTTTCATTCCTCTCTTCAGCAGATTCCCAAAACTGAGTAACCAAAGATTCATATATCTCATTTGGAGAATGAGTTAGAGCATAACAAATCTTGGACCTTTTCAAGAATTCCACCATTGGTTCGTACAGATCATATCCCTTACCGTTTCCCAGAAATGCAACTTTGTTGTGATCATGTTTAAATTCAAGAGCCATGAGGAATATGGGTTTATAGGGTTTTGTTTCTTGAAATGGTGAGTGTTTGTGAATGTTGTATGAGAGGGAATTGAGTTGATTTGAAGAGAGTGATGGTGGGTTGATAGTTTTTGCCCAAATTATAGTCAAAGAAAAATTGACCGTTTGGTTGACTATTGCTGACGTGTATTGCATCTTTGACCCAACCCAAAACAACACTTCCGCAGGAACACATGATCAATCTGCTGAAGTTATAGCTTCAGCAGAATGCATCAAAGATATGAATATCTTCGGTAAGTTTCTAGAATTACTGTGCCACCCACTTGCATTAAACTCATTGAACCTCGAACCCGTCTATAAAATGATCCCAATGTAACTCATTTCTTCATCAAGATCCCCAAATAATTACCACAAACCCTAGATGTAAAATAATCCCAATTAACCCAATTGCACCATGAATACCAAACCTGAGATCATAGATCTCACATCCTCATCTTCATCATCCTCTTCATCATCATCAAGTGGTGAATCAAACCCATGGTTCCATTACTTTCCTCAACCCTACCCACGACCAAATAAATCACCCTTTCTTTCTTCTTCAGAAGATGACAGTGTAGTGAATCCAAGTGAATCTGCTGATGATTCTGATGACTCCTATAAGGAGGGAACATCTTACTCCCAACCTCCAGCACCTCGGTCTCAACAAAGACCTCGTGCCAGGAATCCGCCACTCCCCAAAGATAGAGAGGTGGTTCTTGGTCTCACTGCGCCATCTTTTGGTGCATCAACACATATCGTATAGAAGAAGGGCTTAAGGAGGGTGGATCGATTGCATTTTGGTTGAAATGAATAGATGAAGCACACAGGACACGTTATTTTTCTCCATCATCCTGCGTGGTCATCGTCATCATCAATCGTTTTCATCAATCCATCCTCCCATTTTGGTCCTTAGCATCTTCGTCGAGCTGGTCATGCATATCCAACCAGCCAGTTAGACTGAATGGGTGGTTATGCAAGACCTACGAAGGCAAAGCCAGCATCTAACGCATATCCAGCATTCGATTAGATTTCGGAATGAAAGATATACACTAGATTAGGCTTAGCTTTGTACAGCTCGTATCTTGTAGATGCATATGTAGTAGGTTGACTTTATGTAAGCTGTAAGCTGTAAACTGTTTCTTGAATGAATGAATGAACAATTTGACTTCAATTTCTTTTCTGCAGTATGATTACTTCAGTGGAATCAAATTGTATGCTTCAGTATATTAGCTTTCAGAAGAAACCAGCAACACTCTTATAGCTATTTTGACCATGTACCATTGAGTTACTCTTGATGAATTTGAACTTGATCATGATATTGACAAACTGTAATCTAGACAACTGCAAAACAGACACAACACAACACAAGAACAACACAAAGACAAACAAACTAAAAGGTTATTAGACAGTTAGTGTTAGTAAAGAATAATGAATAACAGAGGCAAAAATGCAAATTAGAGAAAATTAAGAAGATAAAATCTATTAAATAAACGCTATCACTATTGGCAAAATGATGTTTTTACAAAGCTTAGGAAGATAGAAAACAGATTTTAGAAAAATGAAAACTGTTTATTGCTCAAAATATGACACAAACAAAATATGCAGAGTTTGCACAAATCCTCCCCTGAGGCATATGCCTCCCCTGAGGCCTATGCCTCCCCTCAAACTATGCAGTCAAGGGTTTAACATTCCAATATTGACCACGAGGTGTTGAAACCTTGGTCCATCAAACGCTTTTGTTAATAGGTCTGCCACATTATCATCAGTATGGATTTTAGCCACTTTTATCAAATGTTTTTCATATGCATCTCTTATAAAGTGGTGCCTGATTTCAATGTGTTTAGTTCGACTGTGAAAGACTGGATTTTTGACTATGCAGATGGTACTTTGATTATCTATATGAATAGTAGTGTTCATGAAGTTGTACCCATAGTCCAGCAATTGGTTTTGAATCCAGAGGACCTGACCACAGCAATTGGCAGCAGCAACATACTCTGCTTCAGTAGTTGAGGCAGCCACAATGGTTTGTTTCTTGCATTGCCAAGAGATCAACCTCTTGCCAAGAAAATGACAGCCTCCAGTTGTGGATCTTCTATCCAGATTTGCACCAGCATAATCACTGTCACTATATGCTTCCAACTTGAAAGGAGACTCTTTTGGGTACCAAAGGCCTAACAGAGGTTGGCCTTTGAGGTACTTAAAGATCTTCTTGACAGCATTAAGATGGGAAGTAAGTGGAGTGACTTGATGTCGAGAACAAACACTCACAGCAAATGTAATATCAGGCCTTGAAGCTGTTAGATACATCAATGAACCAATCATGGACCTGTACAGATGAACATTCACAGGTAGATCTGGTTCATTATTTGCTTTAGTCTTTGGAG
>BPTQ01000008.1:154321033-154485233 GCA_019973895.1 Chrysanthemum seticuspe | reverse complement strand
TTTTTTTTTTTTTTTTTTTTTTTTTTTTTTTTTTTAATTAATTAATTAATTTATTTTAATGTTGAAAAGATATGAATTACAAGCGATACATCAAACAAAAGAGATTAGAAAAAGAAGGTGAAATCAGACTTTGACTGCAGCAGATTCACCTTCAACGGAGCCACCTCCAGGAACACCGTCTCCGAGCCCGCCGTCTCCAGGGGTCACCGCACCCCGGGGCAATGCCTAGAGAATACTGGTAGCTCACTATCAGAAACTATAGGAACCCAAAAAACTTATCCCCCAGGAGTGTCAATAAACTCATGATTATTAAATGACTTAGGTGTTTTCACACTATTAAAAGCTGTAAAGAAAGGTAAACATACAGTAAATAGGGTATCATCACAACTTAAAAAGAAAAAAAGAAAAAAAAAACTATTATTATAAAACAATAACAATAAAATATCACAAATGGTACTATACATGACATCTAAATAGTGTTTAACCAGAAGACATCAAAACCTATCGAAATAAACAAAATATCATAAGTGATACTACAAATATCACAAGTGATACTACACATATGATACATAGCAGATTAAAACATCAATCAGATATAGAAATATCACTGGTGATACTTAGCCACATTACGACAAGAGCATTAAAATCTTAGCCAAGTGTACACTAATAATCCTTTTGGGAACTGAATTCACAAATATATGTGCATACTAGAACAATCATGTTTTACCATTCAAGACGAGACCGAAGATGTAAAGGTAGAACTCAAAGAAACTATGAATACATCTTGGTCTTTCATGTAAACAAACACATCAATACCACTACATGTCTAGTATTAAACCTACATTAACTAAATTTCTCAAAACCTAAGTCAAAATCATTCAGTACATCCTCTTAACAAAGTACCTACATTTACAATCAGACAACTTCAAATATCACTGGTGATATTTAAAACAGCAAATTAAAACAGCAATCACACATAGAAATATCATTCCAGTGTATTTAAAAGCCAAAATTCAACTAACAATATAATTAATAAGCAAAATTACAGGAGAGGATAACAAGATTATCAAATATTTTTCACTCACATATTTTATCAAACACTTGGTGTGCATCCATGTATATAAAGCTTCCTAATCAAAGCTTGTACCTAATAACCTTAACTAACTCCAGATTCTTAAATAAATTCATCCATAACAACCTCATTATCAAAACACATATTCAACAGGTTGATTAAGATAAAAAGAAACCATTACTGATTATTGATGATTGTGACATGATGATTGTGACGAGGTTATGATCGAAATAATATGGAAGATTGTGACATGGTGAATGTGTAAAAATGATAGAAGGGAAGATGGAGGGAAGATAAGAGCAGGGAAGAGGTTGGGAGAAAACACACACGAAGTGTGTATTAAAAATGAGGGGAATGAGAAAAAAAAATTATAACTTTATATAGTTGGTGAAAAACTAGGTTTAAGAGATTAAATATTAAGTTAATCTTCACATTTAAATCAAACTAGATGGATGATGAGGAAACACTAAAATAAGAGTAAGCAAAAAAAATTTCTCATAAACTAATTTGGTTTATATGTTTGCATAAAATATATAAGTAATACTGTAATAGTAACAAAAGAGAAAATTTTATTTCGGATGTGTTTTCTAAAAGTTTGTTTGAATAAACAAATTTTAACTTTTCAATTCAATAATATACGTATTATCTCTTTTCATTTTCAAAATACACAACAAAATTATGCTATACTCTGGGAGATAAAAAAGGTAAATGAAAAAGTTGTTTATAAATACCTGCTCCCTTTAATGAATTTTTGACCGCTAGGGAAAAAGGAAGAGAGTGTGAACAACAACAGTAAAAGAAAAGGAAAAAAAGGTGTCCACTACAAAAAACATACTAGTGGAGTAGTGGAGCAGGGTTTTATAGACAGAGAAAAAAACCCAAACACACACACTCTCTCACACATAAAAACATCAAAAAACAAACACACAACAGGTATCACATTTCTTTATACAATTCTCAATGTTTTTGCAGCATTTTTATTACATAATTTAATACCCTTGTTTTTATTGAGATTTGCGTTCTTTAAATTTTACCCAAGTGGGCAGTTTTTACATAGTTGTCCTCTTCTTCATAGCAAAAAAAATCTATAAAAATCTTGACCATATATTTCTAATCCTTTCATTTTTTATCCTAAGTTTTTTATTATATATATCTTGTAACCTCATCTTAACATCACTTTTTTTTGCTCTACAAGGCTAGAAGAGAAAGGGTTTTAGAGAGAGAAGTGAAAGGGTTTTAGAGAGAGAAAGTGAAGAAGAGTTGATTTTATGTCGGCAAGTTTATTGGTATTGATTGGGGCTCCATTGAAGCTCTGTTTTTCATCATTTGTTATCTTATTCAGCTGTCTCTGCTGGTTCATTCAGCAGGGTTTTTTACTCTCTTTTACGACTGTCTCGATGCGTTTGAGGCCTAAAAGGTATGTATAACTTAAACCCTAGCTTTTTTATAAAAAAATTATATTTATGTGTTGTTTTAACAGATCCTTGATGGGTTTTTGTGGGTTTTGTTTAATTAGTAAAACCCTTTTTTCAAAGTATAAAGATTAACAAAAGATATGTTTTTAAGCAGATCTTTAAGGGTTTTATGTTCAATTGCTAAAACCCTAATTATAACTTTTTATAATTTTTTATGTTTTGTTTACAGATCGTTTTTGTTGAAATGAAAAAGTGAAAAACCCATGTTTTTGTTATTGTAATTTTTTGATAAAGGTTGTGTTTTTAATGGGTTTTTGGTTATTTTTATGCAGGACTTGTTCTGGTGTTGAATGTTTTGGTGGATTTCATATAAACCGATTGTTTGATCTTTTCTTGTTCTTAAGAGGGCCTTTGACTTAAACCTTAATCAGTTTTGGTTTTAATTTTGAGGAATTTAGTTTAAGTTTTCGTACTATTTTAGTTTTGGGTTTAATTTAAGGATTAAAAGCCGCCGGAATTTGATAACTGAAGATATGAGTAAGTCGAGAAATAAAGCGAAATTTGTCGAACTAAACAAACCCATGAGGAAAATCCGGGTCATTTGCTACGACCCGGATTTGACTGATTCATCAGACGATGATGAACCCAACAAAAAACATAAACCCTATGGTAATAAACGGATAGTTAAGGAAATCAAGATTCCGGTGGTTGGTAACGATGGTTGTATGGTGGCTGCTGGTGGTTGTTTGGACAAGGAACTCGAGAACGAGAGTTCGTGTCAGGATAGTAACAACGGCGAAAAAAGTATGAAAAGAAAGAGGGCTTTGACTAAAACCCCAGGGCTGGTATTGGGTCCGAAACCACGAGGTGTTCGGCAACGGAAATGGGGAAAATGGGCTGCTGAGATTCGTGACCCGTTTAGGCAAAGAAGAGTTTGGCTTGGTACTTATAATACTGCTGAGGAAGCGTCTCGAGTTTATGAAGATAAGAAACGGGAGTTTGAAGCAATGGCAGAAGCTTCTAAGGGTGGGTCGAATACTGTTAAGTCAGTTAAGTCGATTAAGTCTGTTGCGGTTTCACAACCGAAACAAGCTGCTTCTGAAGAGTCGGTTGGTGTCATTTCACACAACTCGCCTTTATCTGTTTTGGAACATGATATAAACAATTCAACTGCAGTTTCTCAATCAAGCAATGCCGAGAACAAAATGGAACTCACTATGGACGTGGTCGAAGAAGAGTTGAGTTTAGCAGAAATTGGTGAAGGGTTGGATATGAAGTTGGAGCTTGACTCTATGTTCTTTGATGAATTTGCTTCACCATTGGATGGTTTTGGTGATCTAGATGATTTTCAGCTATGTGGATTTGATGATAATGAAGCGTGTGAACTACCAGATTGGGATTTTGATGAATTGAACCCTGAAGAGCTTTCTTGGATGAACACATTGCGGGTTGATGAGCCGTTGATGAACGAGCAGCCACTTAATATCGCGTGCTTATAAGTTTTGCAGTAATTAGGAGAGTGTTATTTAAGGGTTTAAGCGATTAGTCCTCTTAAATTACAAAGGTTTTGTTTACTTTATGTGTCTTTTTTATTGGTTTATATGTTTTTGTTGAAGAGTCCTTTGGGTTTTATTGTGCTATTAGAGCCGTCCAAAGGTAATGAATGAGTTGTTGCTACTTCAAAATGTTTTAAAGACTTCATCTATTATGTTATGTTTTGATGGTAATTTTGTGTGGTTCATCTGTTTTTACATATGCTTTTGCTTCACGTTCTGGTGTTAGCTAGATAAAAGTTGCAAAGTATTGTGATTTAAAACGTTTGTTGAATGTGGTATGTGTCACTGTAGCATGTTTGCCATCAAAATGCACCATTTGTCTAAACTAGTCTTCAGTCCACACACTAGACTTCACATGTAAGGTATGTGTCATTGTAGCATGGTTTCACATCAAAATGCACCATTCACCAAAGATATAGTTTGGTTTTGTGATATGTGATGATACCATTACTCATGTTAAAATTGATTCATCTTTAATCTAAAAGATAACAATAAGATAATCACTAGTGTTTCAGATCCTCTAATAATATGAGGGGATTATGGTAAAGCACGATGCAAAATTAATGTACTCCGTATGTGTTTGCATGTGCTGATTAAATAAAGTTGAGGGGCTAAGTAGTTGATATGTCATTATCATTTACTTGGTTAGTTTTTGATGTGGAAGGGCGTAGACCCCAAGAAGCAAAATTTGGTAGAAATAACACGACTTTTCAAAGAGGTCATGCATTTAGGGCGCGTTTGGTATGGGTATATGGGAATGGGGTTATAGGTTTCATAGTGATTAAAAGTGTTTGCTTAGTGGGCAAGGAATAAATGAGTATATCATATTATAGATTTATTACTCACTAATTTGGTGTCTATGAAATCCATTCCGCAGGCCTCTCTTTTTTACCACAAAATTCAAATATCTATACACTTTTTCATACCATATTTTGTCATCCAAACATAAACAATCGTACTGATACACTTTTTCATATCCATTGTCATTTTACCTCATACCAAATCCGATACCCATTGTGATTCCTAGCAACAAACCAAACGGCCCCTTAAGTTTGAGAGGAATGATATCCACAAAGATCTCTCACAAAAACAATCCACACGCTGAGGTGTCAGCGTGGGATTATATTTTTTTATGGGATGTGGATCCCACAAAAAATCTAATCCCCCGTTTACATCTCAGCGTGTGAATTATTTTTGTGAGAGATCCTTTGTGGGTCTAACAAAATTCTAAATTTGATATGTACAAAATTACATTTTTTATCATCACATGCATTTTTAATCCTTTTATAGGGATACGAAGGAAATACGTGCGTTTATTAAAAATACTTTTAACATATCACTATTCTTTAGCTCGAAAAGAAAAGCAAAAATCTAACATACCAATTTTTCTTAGGCCGGTCCCAATCGATGGGTGAACATCGGTTGGGCACCCCATTTTTTGTATGATGACCGATGTTGACATCGAGTTCGTCGGATGTGGAGATCGGGCTCGACATCGGTTGTGTGGCCAAGAAATAGAACATCGGTTCGATTTTCGACCGATATTCAACATGCTTTGTCCATTTTTTTTTCTTCTTTAAAAAAAAAAAAAAAAAAAAAAAAAAACTTTGGTCGTCGACTGGGGCATCCGGGTCATGTCTGGTCGCTGGAGAGAGAAAGCTGACGTGGCGCTGGATGACCTAGGTCGTCCCAGGTCACGACTGAGACTAGCCTTAGTTCACTTGCGGGTTGTGAACTTGAGTGTGATTTGGATAAATGGTCATATTTACTAGGGTATTTTCAAAAAAGAATGTATTTAGACCGTATAAGCATTTTTGTTCATTTTTGGTGCCCACGCACCAAACTTTGCGCACCAAATATTAACTAAAGCACAAGAATTAATTTATTAACCAATAGGAATGTGCCACGTATTTTTTGGTGCCCAGAACCATTTCCTTGCGCACCATATTTCTTTTAAAGCATTTTTTGATGCCCAAAAATCAAACCTTGCGCACCACTAAATTTTTGTGGTTGGGTTTATTCAATAAGCATTAACGGTATGGTGCCCAAAATATTGGTCTTGCGCATCAAAATTAAAAGTACTTTCTGTCTTCCCCACTATAATAGTGATATTTATGATTTGGTGCCCAAAATATTGTTTTTGTGCACCAAAATGGACATTTTAGAGAAAATTTTTTTTTTTGAGTATATTTTAGTAAAGGAATAGTGTATATGGTATGTATTGGTAATTTTTTTTTTTTTTTTGATTTTGTGAACTTTATGACTTTACACCGCCATAACTTGTTGGTCAATTATTTATAATAATTACAATTATTATAATAATTTGAGTTATTTTCAAAGTCGGCTTTCGGTATGTTAGCTATTGAATTTTGTAGGCCACGTCTTGGAATGGACGCTAATTTTGACTAAAGTAATCTCCTGTTCACCTAACACTTTGAAAGATAAATATTCGCATACACATGATTTTAACAAGATGCAGCTAACAAAATTCAATGTACACAACACGTACAAGGATGAGATATGTTACAGGAACCCCTATGAGTTAATCGTACAATCCGCAAAGCATGTAATATAGCATCATAATGCATACAATACAATTCTCTTATGCATACAGTGATTGAAAATCTCCTCTATAAAAACCTCCTCTATAAAAGAGTCTGTATAAACTGCCCTTACAAGTATATATGCTAAGACTATAGTAGTAAATGGACACTAGCATGATGATTAAGCTTAATAAATGCTTTATTATTTATGAGTTTGTAAATTGCAAAGCTATTTTGATGATAAAATACATCGTATCATCATCAATAAACAACAAAATTAGTTTAAGAGAGTGTAATTGTATAGTATTATATGGAGAGAATTTAAAAGAAAAAATGATACATGGACTTAAACTTAGGCTTAAACTTAAATCTAAAATCACTCGGCATTATCCTGATGGGTTGTAAAATAAGCGGGTTTCTATCTGCAATTATCAGGATGCTAACACTTGATTTTAAGTCTAAGTTTAGGCCTAAATTTAAGTGCATGTATCATTTCTCTTTTTTAAATGAAGATATATACATACATATTATCAAAATGGAGCTTCGAAAAAAGAGTTACAAAAATTGATACAGTTTTAACCAGGTGATCAATTGGGAGGGAGAGCACAACATTTGTTCTCTGTGTGTTTTTGTATTTTAGCAAGGCAACGAGCAATTGTGAGGGAGAGCAAATCATTTGCTCTTTGCGTATTTTGTCTTATAGTGAAGCGGCGAGCAATTGGGAGGGAGAGCAATGTATTTGCTCTTTGTGTATTTTGTCTTTTAACGACGATATGTGACTGAAATGAATTGGAGAGCAAATGGTTTGCTCGTTCAAAATGTCGATTTTGGTAAATTCTGAAAGTGTTTATTTTTATAATTGAGTGTGAAAAGTGTTTGTCGTGGTATTTTATTTTGCTCTTCTATGCATATGTAAAATGGAGTATAAAAATCTTGATCTTTTATCTATTTTTTAAGTTTTAAGTTTATTTCATGCATTCTCATCTAGTCATCTTCAATTTTTCATCGCATTTATCTCTATATCATCTAACTTTTGTCACTTTGCTCTCAAGCTCATTGTTTTTCCGATTGAAAGTGCTTCATTTAGTAAGAAATAATTCAAGTATACAGTTTTCATATTCATAAACACATATAGGATTTCTGACGTGTCTTATCTAAAGTTGGAGTTGGATTATGACGTTTGTTTTGACTTTTATGTGTCGAGTGATGAATACATGTATTTATAAATAAAAATAAAATAAAAAATGACACAAGGAATTATATAAAGTGTACTAAGCAATCGTCCTTAATTGACATTACAATTCAAGTATACAAGCACAAACATAATGATATAAACTGATTTTTAACATCTTACAATTTAATTCTTCTCTTAAGTAACTTAAATCCTAATTAAATAATCATGTGCATCGAACGCGTTTTCTATATTGTTATCATAAATTTGTCGATTAATAAATATTTAGCAAACGAATTAATGTTTGGCAGGCCTAGCAGACGATATCTACAACTTAAGGTTCTTAAAGGTTGTCATATCTTACATTAAGTTTACAGAAAAGTTATCATAGAGCATCGGGTGTTACGATATTCGAATAGCTAACGTTTGAGTTTCATTCGATGCTAGATCATTTCAACATTCATGCTTCAAAATAATCTTTTAATTATAAGAGTATTTGCAATAGGTTAAGTTGTCAATAGCCTTTTCATATTTTAAAAAGTCATTAAGAAGTGTGTTGTTACACTTCATCAATAGCTTTTTGAAAAACTTTATACAAAACTTGACAAACATCAAGTATTTTCTCAAAAGTTTTAGCTAATAAATATAATGAACTTAAAGTGGTTTTAATGCCTTGCCAACAAATGTACCTCACATAGGTCTTTTCTTTGTCAAACCAAAACTCCAATTTAGTTGATGAAAGAAGAGGAAATCGATTTTGTTGTGTGTCATGTTGAATGATGTTTGGTGGCTCTTAAATGTCACTTACTCTCGTTGTTCACTAAAGCCATCATATTTACATCAGCGCTACATCATCATTCACTTCACATCACACTCATTTTTCTAAAAAATTTTATTAAAAATTAATAGCGTATGAGAGCTTCAGCCCAACTGAATCCATACGCTCTATACTAGCCCAACACGAGCCCGCAAAGGCTAAAATTTAGCGACAAACAACGCTTCCCCAGGATACACTGAGATAAACCTTGCATGGTGAATACATCCAGACAAAAATCACACCTGGCAGACAAACTAGGTCATTACAACAAGACATCACGTGCCACTGCCTAATTCGCAGAGAAGTAGTGCTACAACTAGGGGTGTTAACGAGTCGAGCTTTTAGCGAGCTACTCGAGCTCAAGCTCGATTAACTCGAGCTCGAACCTACAAATTGTCACGCTCGAGTCAAGCTCGAACAAAATATCATGCTCATTTAGTTAAACGAGCCGAGCTTTTATAAGCCAATATTCGGTCGGATCGTTCGAAAACTCGTTTAGTTACTCGAGTCGAACGAACCGATTGAGCTTTTCGAGCTTAATGAGTCGAACGAGCTAAATGAGCCACACATCTAATTTTTTTCAAACTTTTTTGTTTTTGTTTTAATAAGTATTGACAATTTATTTTTAATTCAAAACAATAACTATGAAAATGTCAAACTTTATAAGCATTTAATTAGATATTATTTGAAAGCCATGTCAATCTTACTTTTTGGGTTTTACTTTTATATCTCTTTTCTTTCCTTTATTTTGTGTCCATCTTTCTATGTAGGATGCATTTAATTTTATACTTTTGTGTTTTCCATTTAACACTAAAAAATATACATAAAAAGACTTAAGAAAGAAATGAACTTAAAAGTACAAATCACTTAACGATTTATTTCTAAGATTATCATATCACGTCTTAAGTGATATATAACGTTAATAATTCTGATGTCTGATGTATATATCTAATAAAAAATAGGCGCTATTGAAAGGTTAGTTATATAAAATGTCTTGACACTTATATATTATAGATTTAGCTAATAAATTTATAGTAAGCTTACGAAAGCATATGTATAGAACTCAGACGAAACATACATACTATTAAAACAATAACAATTGATGTTTAACAACATCGCAAAAGAGGTTTAAGTTAGATAAAGAACTAATCCCTATTGTTTGATTTCTTTCTTTTTATTTGGAAAAGCCTAATAATCTATTTCTATACTACTTATAATGCACGAAGGCAGCTCACTCTTAATTTTAAGACGTACAAGAAATTAAGCATGGTTTACAACACTTTAATGCACCCAATTTTCATAATTACAACAAAGTAAACATTTTTTACAACAAAATAAAGAGTGGTGTCATTTTAAGACCAAAATTCTATCAAACAACATTAATGCTATTAAAAACACCCCTTCATAAAAAATTACAACCATTTAAGCACAATGTACAATAGCTGCAACCAATTTTCAGATTTAGAACAAAATAAGCATAGTGTACAACAAAATAAGCATGATGTAATTTTTAGACCTATTTTCAGACTTACAACATCAATGCTATTAAAGTGGTCAATGTTATTAATGACTATAATGACTACTACTTACAAGAAAAAGAAACATAGTGTACAACACTTTAATGGACATAATTTTCAGACGTACAAGACAAGAAGCATAGTGTACAACAAAACACCACATTAATGTTATTTAACATAGTCAATTATTTAACTGGTCAATAAATGCAATTAATACAGTTATTAAAACACCCCTTACATAAGAAATACAAATTATCAAACATATTGTACAACCAAATTAAACACAATTGCTGCATTAAATTTCACTACTACAAATAATAAAGCACATTATACAAATATTCAAGTCCGAACAGGCAACGGGCCAAATAGGCTTGAGCCCGAAACGGCGCGGATCAAACGGGCTCAAGCCCGAGCAGACATGGGCCAACGGGTTCGAATCCGAACGGGCACGGGCTATACGAAATTCTTGATATCCGTAAATTTATTGTTAAAAGAACATAATAAACTAAAATACATTATTCATCGAAATTTTTTATTTCAGAGTACCCTCCGCTGCAACGTGCGGGTACCCTGCTAGTACAATTGAAGAAGTGAAGTAAATATTATTTGTGGTAAATGGGTTACACGGGTCACAAATGGGTTACACGTGTTATGCAGGTGTGAGTTAGGGTTGAGTTTCTTGACACGATTAATAAATGGGTCGTGTTTGGGTAAATGCTATACTAACCCGCCAACACGCGAACCCGAATAGGTTAACACGAACACGACTCGATTGCTACTCCTAGTAAATAAGACAATTGAAGAAGCCTAATAATACAATATTGGTGTAGCGTCACATGTACTAATCAAGATATGTGCTTGTAAGCTTTTTTAGTTATAGGTTATTCCTACTTGAAGCATCTTTACATGAAGGAATGAGTTTTCGAAAGAAAAAAAATCAAAGAAAGTCGTTCAATATTATGTTTCAAAAATTGAGAATATAAAAACTTAAAATTTAGATATTCGAAAGGTTTTCTTACACAACGCAAAGTGAGTCATTCACATATAGCTAATATACACCATGACCTATTTCTTTAGAAGTGTTAGGTCACCATTCTATCACATAACAACATAAATCTGAGAGAGAGAGAGAGAGAGAGAGAGAGAGAGAGAGAGAGAGAGAGAGAGAGAGAGAGAGAGAGAGGGGATCTTATGAATGATAATGAAAGGTTTATTTCACAAAGAACGAACACCCTCTCCGTTCAAAGGAGGGTATATTTATAGTATTTACAAGATAAGGGGTGTTGCCCTAGGTTCTAGAAGAATTTTCATCACGGCTCATGGGCTTACTACATGAGCCAGATATATAAATACAAACAATTATAAACCATATTTCCTAACGATCTATTACAAATATAATGACCGAAACTTCATAATAATAACATGTTCCTAACAATCTCCCCCTAAGGATTGATCATCATTTTTCATCTTACTTAGGTCGTTTGACGTCTTTAACTTCTTTGGCATTTTACACTCGTGACGTCTTTGATTCTTTTCTTCTTTGTTATTTTATTCTTGTTGTTGTGATCAGATATTGGTGTCATCTCCCTTTTATCAACATATTTTTTGCTGGTGCTTTTATGTCTTTTCCAACATGCTCATAGTTCTTGTAAAGTTTTGTGATTCATACAATTAGCCTTGATCTTTGTCTTGTGACTTGCAGATTCTTCATGATGTGTGTATGAGCATGTGGAAATGAGATGTTGATGGTAATGATGGTGGTAATGGTCTTTGATGGAACACCTGGCCTTCATAAGTACTTGCATAAAAACAGTTAGCAATAAAGTTCCCGACGTAAGTGTTTGGATATTTTGTACAAGTACATCCGAGATCGCTGGCGCGTTCTTTGACGAGTCTCAAAAGAATGGTCACTGGCATGTTCCCGTACTTAATATCTTCACGTTGTCGTTGTGAGTCACTGGAGTACACCAAGGTATCACTCCACGACTCTAGACCGTTTAAAACCATTGCGAACACTAAACGCAACCCGTAAAGGATTACCGAAGTGACATGCTATCAGGGCTGTTTGATGTTGATCTTGGTAGGAATTTCCATTCAATCACTGAGGAATACGTGTGTGTATCCTCTCATAAATGTTCTGGCAGATTGCTAGGATCTGCGTAGGACTAAAAAATTTACAACTTGTGGTCTTAATGTTGAACAACAAGTGTAGAAATATTAAGTGTTCCTAAGAGATCTTTTGATGAATCTCGTGGCTCTAGACTCGATTTGTGCATTTTGTTTTAGTAGTCAAAGACTGGAGTGGTGTCTCCTGTTTCAATATCAACACATCTCTGAGTGAGAGGTCGATAGATTATGCAGGGTTCCCCATGAGAATGAAAAAAATACTTTTAAGAGGGCTAGAAGGTTAGGTGCATTGCGTCACTGGGTCCATGACGACTTGTATTCAATACCGACGTCATCTTTGTGACAACCAGTAGCATATAAATTGAACCCGGTTTCTGCCCTAAGTTGATTAAGGAGGGCTATTTCTTTTCACCATTTTCTTAACTTTTCTTTTTAATTCTCCAACCCCTTATTTCTCTTTCCTCACATTACTCCTTTTTTCAATTATACATAAGGACTTTTTAGTTTTAACTATTTGTGTTGTCCTTGGGTAGATCTCTCCGGCTCTGGTGGATCATAGGACGAATTTCCTATCCTTAGTCACCTTGTAACTCCATGACTATCCTATGTTGCCATAAAATCTTTTCTTGAAAATATCTCAAAGTGTTTATGATTATAAAACATATATTTTTTTAACACTTTTAGAGTTTTAGATTTTCAGAAATACTCCCCATCCACATGTGCTTATATTGTTTTAACTTAAGCTTGCACATTGAGGGAAGAGTTCATACTTTTGAATTGATCGGCTCTTGATGGATAATTCTCCGCGAGACACGTTTACGTTGTTAGCTAAAGGGAACCATTATCAGCTTTTAGGTGATAACTAGCCCTAGAAGCCAACTTAAAGGTGTAAGCACTTCTCGAGTGAGAAGGCTAGACCCGTCAAAGTTCATTTCTACCAAGAGATTCTAGAAATGATACATTCTACTAGGACAAGTCCTTTGCGAGACATGTTTACATCACTGGTGAAACCAGCTTGAAATTATTGCCCATCCCGGACAAGTCTTTTCGATTACTAACAGTTTATGTTTCGTCAATTCGTTGGTAAATTTCTAAGTCAACCTCGTAATGAGATTCTATATCTTTCTGATAAACAAATTTTAATCACATTTCCCCCCCTCAAAAAATAGCACATGAACGTTGTTTTTTAAAACATGTTGATTACAATATGCTTTCTGAGGTTTTAGAATTCGTTGGGGGAGACACGGATTTCAAGAACGTTTGATTTTGAACAAAGATTTTGTTTTTCAAACATTAAGAAGCTTTCGCTCCTTGATTTAGGATTATTCCACTTAAACTTACGGTTCTTTCTTTGAAAATCGGGTTATGCACTGTGATGTGTGCATAAGCTATTGAAAGTATATTAGACAACAACTTTTGGAACCCATTTAAGCACGGCGCTAACGAGTTTACCAAGTTTTGAAAACCATTTGTAAGTTGTGTCAATCCGATACAAAGAAGTTGAGTTCCAACGAAGATTGAAAACCGGTGTTTCATTTTGAAATAACAATCGTGTTTAATGGAAAACCTTCCGGTATTTGGAGTGTTCAATGTAGAGTCATTCTCATATTGCACCGAAAGCATTTCAGATTTTGAAAATTTGAAAGGTTTTGAACGACTTTGCTTTGGTCTCCGCACTTGCTTTACCGGTGTAAAACGAGAGTGTAGATTTTGAACAACTTGTTTCTTATCATTTGAATCCTTTTTCAAGTTTGGCCTTTTGATACATTTATCCTTTTGACCTCTCTCATTTGATCCGTAAGTCCTCAAACACCACACATCAATTTTAAACTTAACCCTTTTTACAGTTAAAGTCCAAACCATTTTATTTTTTTTATCCTTTTGGTGCATAACAATTTATTATTCTTCCCTCTCGTGATAATGTCTAGATAATTTTATACTTTTAAAAACACTCACAAGAGATTGGTGCAACGGAGATCGATTTGAAAAATATGCAACTACATGAACGAAATAATTTTGTAACAGTTGACCATTTTTCTTCACCTCAAAACATGTTGCATAATAAACATTTTGACAATTGTTGAAATTTTGACGAAACATATTTTGAATTTAAATGGGATGACATGTACTTGCACACAGAAAATGCATCAGTCACAAACATGCATTCAGATGAATCAAAAACTCATTCTTAATCTTCATAAGTGCTCAGAATTCTCAAATTAACACAAAAAAATCATAGATTAATTCGATCTTTCACTTGAAATTTTCAGATTGTTATCATGGTTTGGGGGTTATGATTTAAGACTTTGCAAGCATGTTAACAACACAACGCATGAACATTGCACAAAAAAAACGTCCTAATAGTAGCAGCAAAGACATCGACATCTTAAACCCTAAATCACCTGATTTCAAACCAATATTGATTCTAATCATGCAGACACACCAATCGAGCATTCTTCAGTGTTCTCTAGGGCTATATGAACTGATTAATTAGACTAAAAACACATAAAAAATAAATGCCCAAATCGATTATTACATAAACCCTAGTTTCTGATTATGCCTTTTTGACCGTTGAAATCATTTGAAACATTTAGGGAACGATCAGACAACAACAATGAGGAGATTAGAAACTCACAATCTTGAAAAATCGAGTATCAAAAATCGTTAGTCATAATCGTTGATGTTTTCAATTATGTGTGCTAATTTTGAAAACATTTGTGGACAATTTTATAAGTGTCACTAAATATAGGGTAAAGTTTGATTGTATGACACTTGCAGTCTCTGAGACTTATTTATTTTCCATGCAAGATCTTTTTTCCTAAGTTAAGACGTTTGTGCATTTTAGTTCTTGAAGGTTAGTTTCTTTTCCATTTGAAGTCCAAACTTGGTTAACTTGGGATCGTTGCAGGAAAATTTCTTTTCTCCCCCTCGATTTAGCATTTATTTTGTGAAACCTTTTTGCACATTTTAATTCGAGAGATCATAGAAATTTTGAAAATGAGTTTTTAATACGAATGATGATGAAACAAATTTTTTTGAATACTTATGATAAGATGTGCAAACTTCAAGATGATGTGAAAATTCCTCCCCCCCTCTCAAAACATTTTCCATTTTGAAAATGCAAAGCAAATTTTGTTTTAATGGAGGAACATAGTTTTGAAGATAAGAAGTTTGCCACACATAGATAGAAGATTCTTTTTGTGATTATTTGTTATAATAGATATAAAAAATAGAAAAATCCTCTTGGTTTTTTATAGGTTTTATATTTTTGTATTTTTTTTGGAAATATATTTACAATATTTTTTTGATGTTTGACTCTTTCAAGAAAGTTTGAGTAAATGTTTCAGATCTTCGAGAGTCAAACACCGCATACCAATTTGGTGGACTAAATTAAACCTTGTGGGAGGTAATGCTTTAGTAAATAAGTCCGCCAATTGGTATTGAGTACCCATAAAATATAGTTCTATTGTACCCTTTTTTATATGCTCCTTGATGAAGTGATATCTTAGTGTAACATGCTTTGACTTGGAGTGTTGAACAGTATTGCCAAAGATTGCGATTACACTTTTGGAGTCACAATGCCTCGTGATCTTCTCGAATACGTAAACATAGTCCATTAGTTGTGTTCTAATCCAGATGAATTGAGCACAACAGGCGGACATAGCTACATATGTTGCTTTGTGGAAGACAATGATGTGTAATCCCGTTTCTTTGACTGCCAAGATACCAATTTATCAACTAGAAATTGAAGAACACCAGAAGTACTTTTGCGAGTATCTAAGCAACCTGCGTGATCATTATATGAAAGAAGCTATTAGTCCAAAAACAGAATCCTTCAGATACCAGAGTCCCAAATGAATGGTTTTATTTATGTATCAAAGGATCCTTTTAGCCTCACTGAGGTGTCATTCAGTTGGTCTTGACTGATAACGGGAGAAAAGAAAAACAACAAAGACTATTATTGGTCTGCTAGTTGTGAGATACATGAGAGGCCCAATAATACTACGGTATTTGGTAGGGTCTACAAGGTTTCCATGTAAATCAACATCTAGTTTTGGTGATGAGGCAGACATTGGGGTGTTATAAGTATCACAACTGGTCATTCCATGTATCTTTAACATTTCAAGAGCATATTTGGATTGGTTTAAAAAGATGCCACGAGGTGATTCATGAAATTGGATTCCTAAGAAGAACTTTAGCTCCCCCATCATGGACGTTTGAAAATTTTGTTTCATAAGTCTTGCAAAAGAGTTTGAGTACTTTTTATGAGTTGAACCAAAAATGATGTCATCAACATAAATTTGAACAATTAAGATGTCTTCCCTGTGAAGTTGTATGAAAAATGTTGGATCCACCGTTCCTTTTGTAAATTGATTAGCAAGTAAGAAGGCTGACAGTTTGTCATACCAGGCCCTTGTGGCTTGTTTATGGCCATAAAGAGCTTTATTGAGCTTGTATACATGATTAGGATGTTCTGGGTCAACGAATTAGAGCATTTGATAAACAGTGATGTTCAAAAAGCGACCTTTACGTCCATTTGATAAACAGTGATGTTCTTGTGTGCATCATACGCCAGAAAAATTAGAACAACCTCAAGTCCAGCCATTGGAGAAAATGATTCTTCAAAGTCAATACCTTCTTCCTGACGATATCCTTTTGCCATAGACGAGATTTGTTGTGAATCATAGTACCTTCAGTGTCTATATTATTTTTCCAAATCCATTTCAGCCTGATAACATAGACCCAATCTGGTTTTTCAACAAATTCCCATACTTCAAGATGTTTAAACTTATTCATCTTGGGAAACCGTGAGTGAATAACTGCAATTCTCAACAATCTTCCCAATTCACACTGCATGTCTTTAACAGCTTCTCCGTACACTTCCTTTTGCTGAAGTTTATAAATCAGCTTCCCCCCAAACTGACCACGTCTTAAGCAAATTTGAAACTTTGATGTAGTTTCAAATTTAGTTCTAATGTAGCCTTTTTGAAACTTTGAGGTAATGCTTTAGCAAATAAGTCCGCCAATTGGTATTGAGTACCCATAAAATATAGTTCTAATGTACCCTTTTTTATATGCTCCTTGATGAAGTGATATCTTAGTGTAACCTGCTTTGACTTGGAGTGTTGAACAGTATTGCCAAAGATTGCAATTACACTTTTGGAGTCACAATGCCTCGTGATCTTCTCGAATACGTAAACATAGTCCATTAGTTATGTTCTCATCTAGATGAATTGAGCACAACAGGCGGACATAGCTACATATGTTGCTTTGTGGAAGACAATGATGTGTAATCCCGTTTCTTTGACTGCCAATATACCAATTTATCAACTAGAAACTGAAGAACACCAGAAGTACTTTTGCGAGTATCTAAGAAACCTGCGTGATCATTATATGAAAGAAGCTATTAGTCCAAAAACAGAATCCTTCAGATACCAGAGTCCCAAATGAATGGTTTTATTTATGTATCAAAGGATCCTTTTAGCCTCACTGAGGTGTCATTCAGTTGGTCTTGACTGATAACGGGAGAAAAGAAAAACAACAAAGACTATTATTGGTCTGATAGTTGTGAGATACATGAGAGACCCAATAATACTACGGTATTTGGTAGGGTCTACAAGTTTTCCATGTAAATCAACATCTAGTTTTAGTGATGAGGCAGACATTGGGGTGTTATAAGTATCACAACTGGTCATTCCATGTATCTTTAAGATTTCAAGAGCATATTTGGATTGGTTTAAAAAGATGCCACGAGGTGATTGATGAAATTGGATTCCTAAGAAGAACTTTAGTTCCCCCATCATGGACGTTTGAAAATTTTGTTTCATAAGTCTTGCAAAAGAGTTTGAGTACTTTTTATGAGTTGAACCAAAAATGATGTCATCAACATAAATTTGAACAATTAAGATGTCTTCCCTGTGAAGTTGTATGAAAAATGTTGGATCCACCGTTCCTTTTGTAAATTGATTAGCAAGTAAGAAGGCTGACAGTTTGTCATACCAGGCCCTTGGGCTTGTTTATGACCATAAAGAGCTTTATTGAGCTTGTATACATGATTAGGATGTTCTGGGTCAACGAATTAGAAGCATTTGATAAACAGTGATGTTCAAAAAGCGACCTTTACGTCCATTTGATAAACAGTGATGTTCTTGTGTGCATTATACGCCAGAAAAATTAGAACAACCTCAAGTCCAGCCATTGGAGAAAATGATTCTTCAAAGTCAATACCTTCTTCCTGATGATATCCCTTTGCCATAGACGAGATTTGTTGTGAATCACTAGTACCTTCAGTGTCTATATTATTTTTCCAAATCCATTTCAGCCTGATAACATAGACCCAATCTGGTTTTTCAACAAATTCCCATACTTCAAGATGTTTAAACTTATTCATCTTGGGAAACCGTGAGTGAATAACTGCAATTCTCAACAATCTTCCCAATTCACACTGCATGTCTTTAACAGCTTCTCCGTACACTTCCTTTTGCTGAAGTTTATAAATCAGCTTCCCCCCAAACTGACCACGTCTTAAGCAAATTTGAAACTTTGATGTAGTTTCAAATTTAGTTCTAATGTAGCCTTTTTGAAACTTTGAGGTAATGCTTTAGCAAATAAGTCCGCCAATTGGTATTGAGTACCCATAAAATATAGTTCTAATGTACCCTTTTTTATATGCTCCTTGATGAAGTGATATCTTAGTGTAACCTGCTTTGACTTGGAGTGTTGAACAGTATTGCCAAAGATTGCAATTACACTTTTGGAGTCACAATGCCTCGTGATCTTCTCGAATACGTAAACATAGTCCATTAGTTATGTTCTCATCTAGATGAATTGAGCACAACAGGCGGACATAGCTACATATGTTGCTTTGTGGAAGACAATGATGTGTAATCCCGTTTCTTTGACTGCCAATATACCAATTTATCAACTAGAAACTGAAGAACACCAGAAGTACTTTTGCGAGTATCTAAGAAACCTGCGTGATCATTATATGAAAGAAGCTATTAGTCCAAAAACAGAATCCTTCAGATACCAGAGTCCCAAATGAATGGTTTTATTTATGTATCAAAGGATCCTTTTAGCCTCACTGAGGTGTCATTCAGTTGGTCTTGACTGATAACGGGAGAAAAGAAAAACAACAAAGACTATTATTGGTCTGATAGTTGTGAGATACATGAGAGACCCAATAATACTACGGTATTTGGTAGGGTCTACAAGTTTTCCATGTAAATCAACATCTAGTTTTAGTGATGAGGCAGACATTGGGGTGTTATAAGTATCACAACTGGTCATTCCATGTATCTTTAAGATTTCAAGAGCATATTTGGATTGGTTTAAAAAGATGCCACGAGGTGATTGATGAAATTGGATTCCTAAGAAGAACTTTAGTTCCCCCATCATGGACGTTTGAAAATTTTGTTTCATAAGTCTTGCAAAAGAGTTTGAGTACTTTTTATGAGTTGAACCAAAAATGATGTCATCAACATAAATTTGAACAATTAAGATGTCTTCCCTGTGAAGTTGTATGAAAAATGTTGGATCCACCGTTCCTTTTGTAAATTGATTAGCAAGTAAGAAGGCTGACAGTTTGTCATACCAGGCCCTTGGGGCTTGTTTATGACCATAAAGAGCTTTATTGAGCTTGTATACATGATTAGGATGTTCTGGGTCAACGAATTAGAACATTTGATAAACAGTGATGTTCAAAAAGCGACCTTTACGTCCATTTGATAAACAATGATGTTCTTGTGTGCATTATACGCCAGAAAAATTAGAACAACCTCAAGTCCAGCCATTGGAGAAAATGATTCTTCAAAGTCAATACCTTCTTCCTGATGATATCCCTTTGCCATAGACGAGATTTGTTGTGAATCACAGTACCTTCAGTGTCTATATTATTTTTCCAAATCCATTTCAGCCTGATAACATAGACCCAATCTGGTTTTTCAACAAATTCCCATACTTCAAGACGTTTAAACTTATTCATCTTGGGAAACCGTGAGTGAATAACTGCAATTCTCAACAATCTTCCCAATTCACACTGCATGTCTTTAGCAGCTTCTCCGTACACTTCCTTTTGCTGAAGTTTATAAATCGGCTTCCCCCCAAACTGACCACGTCTTAAGCAAATTTGAAACTTTGATGTAGTTTACATGTCTTCAAACTTTTTACAGTTTAAGCGCATAATAGAATTTGTAGAAAAATCACTAAACTACACCAAACAAATCGGACAACTCACTTAATCAGAATTCGTGAATTTCGGCTTCATCATTCAAGTTCAATGGCCTTGTCAATTTCGACTTTACAATCGGATTCTGTTAGGAATTATAAAATTCAGTCGTTAAAGAGTCGGTCACCTCAAGTATATGTATTCGTTAGAAAGCCCGTAGTCGTAGTCAAGTTATGTTATTAAGTAGTTTGTTATGTAACACCGTGGAGGATGGACGGGTCTTTACCTACTGTATGCCTGATCCACAGCCCGTAGGTGGCGTTTATTTGTAAGACACTATAAATACCCTCTACCTCCCAAGGTAGAGGGTTGGAGCTTCAATACCATTTTGAATTTGTTTCACATAGTTCCCAACTCTCTTCCCTTTCTCTCTCGAGAACTTTCTCTCTCTAAACATCTTGTACGCCTTATGTGATTATGGTTTAGTGTGTTTGTGAAATCCCATATCTTACATTTGGTATCAAGAGCCATAGTTTGATCACTCATCTTTCATGCTCTTTGTTTTGGTGGATTTCATAAGGTTTTTGGGGTTATAAGTGTTTAGGAGAGTTTGAATCATTTGGACAAATTCTAGTGTTAAAGTTTGAATTTTGTTTGTACTTTTGTGTTTAGGATCATCATATGTGTTTAGGTTTTGAATTGGAAGGCTTAAATCATTGTGGTTTGGTTGTTTTTGATTGATAAAGTGGTGTTTTTGAAAGTTGTACGAAACGAGTTGAGTCTCGGAGTTGTGTTTCTTCGAAGTGAGTTGCTTTGTTATTGGAAGCGAGTTGGTATATGCGATTTGGCTATTTAGCGAGTTGACTCTTTATGCGACTTGGGTTCTAAGCGAGTTGTTTCTTTAAGCGACTTGAGTTCTAAAGCGACTTGGCTATTAAGCGAGTTGTACTGCTAGAGAGTTATTTTAAGCGACTTGGTGGTTAAGCGAGTTGTCTCTGTATGCGACTTGGCTATTAAGCGAGTTGTTTCTTTAAGCGACTTGAGTTTTAAGCGACTTGTTTCTTTAAGCGACTTGTCTGTTTAGCGGGTTGATACCAAAGCGAGTTAACTGTTTAGCTACTTGTCTATTGAGACTTGTCACTTCTTCGTGCTACATTTTTACGGTTGTTCTTTTGGTTTAGTAAAATCCCGTGAAAGAATCAATTTCCTGGTTTAATCAAAGAATAGTAAAATCCCGTAGAACTTGTAATCATATCAAACATCGTACCTACTATCGTTTCTTCTGTAGCTGAGGACGTTCAAGCAGCTGGATCAGATACTCGTCCACCTATGCTTGACAGAACTGATTATGACTCATGGGCTCAACGAATCCGATTGTACTGTTTGGGAAAAGAAAATGGGGTCAACATTCTCAAATCAATTGATGAAGGACCTTATCAAATTGAGACTACAAGAGACATAATTGATACTGCTGCAGACGGAACAATGATCTTTGGATTGGACAGACTAAAAACGTATGATGAGCTCAGTGATAAGGAGAAAAAGAGATTCGATGCTGATATCAGGGCTTCAAACATTATACTTCAGGGTCTTCCAAAAGATATCTACAAGCTTATCAATCACAACACTGAAGCCAAGGCAGTTTGGGATAATGTCAAGATGCTTCTCTCAGGTTCTGAATTAACTAAGGAAGATAGAGAGTCACAACTGTATGATGAATTTGAGCACTTCAAGATGAAACCTGATGAGAGTGTCTATGAATATTACGTGAGATTCCACAAGCTTGTGAATGATATGAGGAATATCAAAATGACCATGCCAAACATTCAGCTGAACTCAAAGTTTGTGAACAACATGAATCCCGAATGGCACAAATTTGTCACCGCTGTGAAGCTAACCAAAGGATTGAAGAATACAAACTATGAGCAATTGTATGCCTTCCTTCTTCAGAATGAGAGACATGCTATGTTTGAAAAAAGGATTCTTGAACAGTTCAAAACCAACCAGGGAGAAACAAGCTCATCAAATGATTCAACAACTTTCTACACCAATGTGGGTATTACGACCAAAGCTTCTCAAGTCATACCCACGGGTAATGGTAATCACAAACTCATTCCCGATCCGAGTTTCAAGCAAGCTGATGCTGATGCAGTAATGGGATACTTCATCAATCAACTGGCTCTTATGGTTAAACAAAACTTGACACTTAATCCACATACCAATAGTCTTCACACTAACAATGAGATCAGAACTGCATCCAATCTACACAATCATGTTGTTGTCAGAGATGGAAAAGCAACCAGTTCAAGGAAGACAATATGAACAGGGAAGAGGTGGAGTAGGTGGAGGTTATATTGCAAATCAGAATCGGGGAAGGAATGGAAATCAAGGACAAGCTAAGCCAATTAAGTGCTACAACTGTGGTGGTCATGGACATATAGCAAGGAACTGCACATCTCCAAAACGTCCTCAAAATGCAGAGTACTTCAGAGACAAGATGTTACTTGTGCAAGCTCAGGATAATGGTGCTATTTTGGATGAAAAGGAGTTGCTGTTTCTTACTGAGGGCAATGCCAAGACATATGATGCAGATGTGGATGAGCAGCCAATTCAGGAGATAGGTCACAATCATCAGAATGCCTTTCAAGTCGCTGACTGTGATGCATACGACTCTGACGTCGATGATGAACCTACTGCACAAACAATTTTCATGGCTAGCATTTCTCCAATGGTCTCTCCAAAGGTCTCATCATTACAGCAAGTTGGTCCATCCAAAGAATCAATCATCTCAGAGGTATTAAAACTATATGTTGATATTGATCAGCAAAAGATGCATGATAAAGTGCAATCACAGGAAACTTGTGACTCAGATATTGCTAATTTGGGTAATAATAATATTATCCCATATGATCAATATGTGATCCAAAGTGAGAGTGTGATTGAACCAAGTGATGCATCTTCTGCAGTCAATGATGACTATGTTTTTGATGAATACACTGCATGTGCCCCTGATGATTCTGTTACCTCTGAACTGAATGCCTATAAAGAACAAGTTGCTATTTATGAACAACGTGCTAAGTTTGAGTTAACCACCCGTGAGCAGGAAATGGATGACCAAATGCGCACAATTATTAGAAAAAGTAATTTTAGAGAAGAAGTGTTAAAACAAGAGTTAAACTCCTTACAAGAAAAGCTTAATAAAACTCCTAAGCAAAAACAAGAACTTCAAGAAAATGTGAAAACGCTTAAGCAAGAATTCAATGCTAAGGAATCAAAACTTTTGAATGACTTTTCCAATCTAAAAACTTTGAAAAACAAGCTTGAAAATAAGTTGTATGTACAAGGGAATACCATTCAGACTGCTCATTTAATCACTAAGCACAGAGTCTTAAGCGACAAGCATAGTATTCCCCTTGTTGAGGAACCAAATCTTGAGGTAGTTAAAAGGGCTAGAACTGCTCATAAGGTACTGTATGATGGTAATGAGATTCTTAAACCTAGGCAAACACCATCATGTATTGGAAGCACTGAAGAGGATAGAAAATTAGATGATGCATCTAGGGAGAAAATGGATAAGAAACTTAACAATCCTGCATGTAAAGAGAAAAACATAACGATCAAACCCCATGATTACACTAAGAAAAATTGGATCTCCCTTAACATGTTTAAGCCTCAAACTCAATTAACCCCAGAACATATTTTTTGGAAGAAAGATATGGATAAACAAAAAGCTAATGTACTTGTTGAAACTAACACTCCCCTTAGGAAAATTCCTGCAGCTACTGTGTATCCTCCAAATACACCAATGCATTTAGTTCCTAGATCTATTGCCACTAATAGCAAAACCTTAATCAGCCTGTATGTTGTTTATCAGCTGTTTGTTGATTTTGAGAAAACGTGTAAGAAGAGAATCACACCTACAGGGATAACTGAGGGGGAAAGGGGTTTTGAGCAAACTAAAGACTGTTATTTAACTGAGGTCATGCCTTTCTTTAAACAATTAAAAGGTCAATTTGAGAGTCTTCAAAAGGGAATAAATTCAGATATTAAAGAAATGGAAAAGGAATTTGATGCTATGATAGTTGAGGTCAATGATTATGAACAGGAACTCAAATATAATGAAGTTGAAAGGAAGAACTTGCATATCTTAAATGAGAATTTGATTTCAAGTTGTGTTGCTCAAGATGTGTTTTATACTGTTACTAAGCACTCTATTACTGCTTCTCGATTTCATGAATTATCTATTGCATTGAAAGTTTCCCATGATCGTGTCATTGAGCTTGAAAAAAAAAACTCAGAACTAAATGAGAAAATTGATCAGGATGATCACGATAATTTGGTAAAACATCTTTCTAAACTAGAAGTTGAACATTTTGATTTACGACTAAAATATCAACATCTTAAAGAAAATGTCAAAACCTCAAATATCAAGACATCCTCAGATGTTCCAGAGTTTGATGCAGTTTTTTAGATAAACAAACGTGACGAACAGATTCAAGCTCATTGTAACACGATCAGAAAGTTGAAAGCCCAAATTTCACAATTAAAGGGTGAAAAGAACAATGTGACTGGCTCCCAAATGCCTCCTCCTGATTCTCAGAGTTCTCAGACCTTTCATCTTCAAAACTTGGTTAATGTTTTACAAAAGGAAAATGAGAGTTTTCTAGAAGAAAATGAAAAGGTGAAACAACACTTTAAAGAGTTATATGATTCAATCAAAGTCACTCGTGACAAGAACAACGAAATAATAACGTCTTTACAAAAGGAAATTGAGAATCTGAGGAGTCAGGAAAAAGGGAAACTGCCACTTGTCTTTAATGAGAATGTTGCATCAAAGTCATCCTTAGACTGCAAATATACTGTGACTGTGAAATACATTCCTCCTCATCTTAGAAATAACGAACATGCATTTCATAACTATCTTGCTCACCTTAAGGATAGTCTAGAATGTCTTCGTGAGATCATAGAAGAGGATTTCATAAATAAGCCACTTGATAGAGAAATTAGGTTTGCTTGCATTCAGGCCAAACGATCTCAGGAGCTGCTAGAATGTATAAGAGCAACTTGTCCTAAATCCTTAGGTGCAAAAGATAAAGCTGTGATGCCTTGCTCTATGCCTAGTGCCAAGTATACAAACCATTCTATGCCCAGTATTAAGAAAGTGAATACTAATGTGCCTTCAAGTAGTTCAGATCCCTGCACGTCTAGTTCAGGAATGCAAAAAGTAGATCAACCAACTAATGTTCCCATAATTCCCTCTACAGGAGTAATCAGTGACATAAAAGCAAGCGGGTCAAAGCCTCCAGGCAATACCAAGCAAGATAGGACCTCGCAAGCTAAGTATGTTCATTGGAAGAGAGTAGAAGATCACCCTAGGAATATTAAGTTTTAGTTGAATAAAACGAACCGTGTTGATTCTAGTATTAGCTATAAGCGTACTGTAATTAATTCGAATTCTGCTACTATCCGCAAACCATGTAATGATGACTGCTTGTTTTCTGTTACTTATCATGAATGTGGTGTGAATGATTTGTCTAATGCTGTTAAATACCCTGTTAAGATTATTAATGCAAAAAATCAAGCTAAGAAGGATAGAAAGCAATGGCGGAAGAAGGTTAGGAAACATTGGAAACCCACAGGGAGGAAATTTAGTAACATAGGTTATCAGTGGATACCTACTGGGCAAAAATTCAATCTTAATGAGATGTGCCCTAAATTATCTAGATCAATGCCCATTAGGAAGTGGATGCCTACTGGTAGAACTATTTCCTTAAGAAGTGAACATACTTTGAATAGGTCTAATACGAACACTAGCACTGCATCTATCCCTAATGATTCCATTGTTTCTATTTCTGATGTGGGTGTTCCAATCACTGTTACTAACCAAATGGATCCCATTCTTGCATGGGGATCCCAATTATCCAGTTATCCATTCTTGTCTGTGTTTAATTGCAGATCGTTCAAATCGTTCTGTGGTACCTGGACTCAGGCTGTTCCAAGCATATGACTGGAGACCGGTCGCGGCTCATGAACTTCGTGAGTAAATTCATCGGGACTGTTAGATTCGGGAACGATAATTTCGGTGCAATTATGGGTTATGGAGATTATGTTGTCGGTGATAGTGTTATCTCCAGGGTATATTACGTAGAAGGTCTTGGTCATAACTTATTCTCTGTTGGTCAATTTTGTGATTCTGATCTAGAAGTGGCCTTCAGAAAACATACTTGTTTCGTTAGTGAACTTGATGGTAAAGAAATTTTAAGAGGAACACGTGGTTCAAATCTATACACCATCTCTATCGAAGATATGATGAAGTCTTCTCCAATTTGCTTGTTATCAAAGGCTTCGAAAACAAAGTCATGGTTATGGCATCGTCGTCTCAATCAATTGAACTTTGGCACCATAAATGATCTCTCCAGAAAGGACTTAGTTGTAGGTTTACCTAGACTAAAGTATGAAAAGGATCATCTTTGTTCAGCATGCCAATTGGGAAAAAGTAAGAAGTATCCCCACAAACCCAAACCAACAAACTCAGTTACAGAAGTTCTTCATACAATTCACATGGATTTATGTGGACCCATGAGAGTGCAGAATATCTTTGGGAAGAAATATGTGTTAGTTGTGGTTGATGATTACTCTCGATTCACTTGGGTTAAGTTCTTAAGGACAAAGGATGAAACTCCAGATATCATCATCAAACTTATCAAACAGCTGCAGGTTCGACTTAACAAAACTGTCAGAATCATCCGAACAGACAATGGAACTGAGTTTGTTAATAAACAACTTAATGAGTTTTATGAAAGTGTTGGAATTAGTCATCAAAGAAGTGTTCCACGAACTCCTCAACAGAACGGTGTAGTTGAAAGACGAAATCAAACTCTTGTGGAAGCCGCAAGAACAATGCCGATTTACTTAAAGGTTCTAATGTTTCTTTGGGCTGAAGCCATTGCCACTGCATGCTACACTCAAAATCGATCCCTAATTCACACTGCTCATGGAAAAACTCCATATGAACTTGTCCACAATAGAAAACCTAATCTCTCATTCCTTCGTGTGTTTGGTGCATTGTGTTATCCAACTAATGAGGGCCAAGACTTAGGAAAACTTAAAGCTAAAGCGGACATTGGAGTATTTGTAGGATATGCACCAAACATAAAAGGATACCGAATCTACAACAAAAGAACCCGAAATATCATGGAAACAATTCACGTTACGTTCGATGAGCTGACCGGTCCAATGGCTCCAGGACAACCCAGTTCTGGACCCGCATCATCAAGTAGTCCCATCAGTTCTACTCTTGTATACGATTCTTCGCCAGCAACTCCTTATGTACCTCCTTCAGAAGATGACTTGAAGAAGCTGTTTGATCCAATGTTTGATGAACACTATGAGCCAACTGCTAATGATCTGTCAATTCCATCAATAGAGGCTGCTCCTATCTCTGTCAATGAAGTTAATCCTTCAGTTTCTATGTCGTTAAGTCAAGAAGCGCCTGCCGCTGATCATTCTGTCTCATCAAAAAATCATCAATCATCGAGTGTACATCATGGAATTGTTTCTGGCACCCTTGATGGAGAGAATCCCTTTGCTACTCCTGAAGATGCACCATTTGAAAACATATTTGCTCCTGAATCATCATCAGAACCATCTTCATCAGGAGAAATCGACTCTGCTACTTCAGTTCCTCAACAACAACCACACGAACACCTTAGAAAATGGACACATGATCATCCATTGGACAACATCATTGGAAATCCCTCTCGTCCTGTATCCACTCGCAAACAACTTGCAACTGATTCCTTATGGTGCTTCTTCAACTCTGTACTATCCAAGGTCGAACCAAAAGACGTTAAAACTGCAATAAATGAAGACAGCTGATTCAATGCAATGCAAGAAGAAATTCATGAGTTTGATCGACTAGATGTATGGGAATTAGTACCTGCTCCTGATTGTGCCATGATCATTACTCTAAAGTGGATCTTCAAAGTAAAGCTTGATGAGCATGGTGATGTTTTAAAGAACAAGGCTCGATTGGTTGCAAAAGGATACCGTCAAGAGGAGGGTATTGACTTTGAAGAATAATTTGCTCTAGTGGCACGCAACGAGGCAATCAGAATCTTCCTGGCTAATGCTGCAAGTAAGAATATGATTGTCTACCAGATGGATGTAAAGATGGCTTTTCTTAACGGAGATCTTAAAGAAGTTGTATACGTCAGCCAACCAGAAGGTTTTGTGAATCCAGAGCATTCTACTCATGTCTATCGCTTGAAGAAGGCTCTTTACGGCTTGAAGCAAGCTCCAAGGGTATGGTATGAGACACTATCTAATTTTCTCCTATCTACTGGATTCAGCAAAGGAGCAGTTGATCCGACATTGTTCACCAGAAAGTCAGATGCAGATCATGCAGGGTGTCAAGATACTCGTCGAAGTACGTCTGGAGGTGCTCAGTTTTTGGGTGATAAGCTTGTGAGCTGGTCTTCAAAGAAACAAATGAGTACTTCTATATCCTCTATAGAGGCTGAATACATAGCCATGTCATCTTGTTGTGCTCAAATCCTATGGATGAGATCCCAATTAACTGACTATGGCTTTGAATTCAACAAAATCCCTCTGTATTGTGATAACAAAAGTGCCATTGCTCTCTCTTGCAACAACGTTCAACATTCCAGAGCCAATCACATCGACATTCGACATCATTTCATTCGGGAACAAGTGGAAAAAGGTGTGGTGGAACTCTTTTTTGTGAGGACTGAATACCAATTAGCAGACATCTTCACCAAAGCTCTTCCTAGAGAACGTTTTGAGTTTATCCTTCCACGTCTTGGTCTAAAGAGTCTACAACCGGAAACACTCAAGCGTCTTCAAGAGGAAGACAAGGAGTAAAGGTCTTTATCCATCTATCTCTTGTATATATTTATTCAAAAAGCAAAATACAAAATTTCAAAACCCACAAAAGAAGATATAAAAATATAAAATTTTCAAAAATCCATAAAAATTAGAAAATCTTGAAAAATTCCAAAAAAATATTGTTATTTTGTCATGTTTTTCCTTATTCGATATCATCTACGGACTTTGTGTTGACATTCAAAGAATGTCACGGGTCTTTAGATGTTCTTCAAATGTACATAATTTTGCTTTAAAAAAAAAAAAAAAAATTGAGGCGGAGAAAAATGGTGGTTTATTGTCATTTCAGGCAGTAACCGGTTTTTAAAAGTAAAGAACAGAGCCATGCTTTATCTTATTTTTCAAATCTCATGCTCTGATTCTTAAAACAAATGTTTGTCACCAAAAAGACAAATGTTTTTTTCTTTCCAAATATTTTTCCGTCTAACGATTCTTCTGAAAAATATTTGTCATCTACTGAAAACAAAAATTGCTTTGAAAATACCTTGTACTCTATCATTTTTTGAAAATCATCTGAGCTTATCATCTGTCAAAATCTCTCAATCAACAACCTGTGTCATTGATTGAGGGGGAGAATGATTTCAATCGAATTAAAAAGGTTATTTTTCAAACAATTGGCACGTAAATGAGCAAGGTTTATTATTGGAAAATAAAAAAGAACAATGTTTTATACAATTGATTCAAAACCTTTGCTAATGTTATGTTTTCAAAAGACACTCTTGCATGTTTAAACAATGGAGTTTAAAGTCTGAAAATCTGATCCTTATAAGTTAAAATGTTTTTTTTTCAAAAGCAAGTCACTATTCTCCTCAAAAAGCTCTCAAAATTACATTTAAATCAATAGAAATCACAACTCTCAAAGGATTTGGAAAGTGTGATCGGGGGAGAATTTGTGATTTAAATTGGATTTAAACTGATAACTTGATAATTGGTTTTATAAGTGTTTAGCAAACTCTCCTCCATTCATGTGCCAAACGATTTCAAATTTTCCATGCACAAGTTAAGGGGAGCATCTATTTTAAACCAAAAAGGATTGAAACGTGGTTAACTTGTTCCAAAGTTCAGGTTTTCTCTAATATGTGCAAAAACTCTTTCAAATCTCGATGCACATATTGAGGGGGAGCAATTTTTTTTTGAAAACCACATCCTTTCCTAAAACATTCTTAACAAAGTATGAAAACTACTACTTTTGATCGGAAAGTGATGTTGATATCTTTTAGAAATTGTTGATCAAAGAATCGAATCTTTCGTTCTTTTAATCTGAGATTTTCAAGTCCTCTTGCCTCCATGTGCCAAAACCATTTAAAATTATGATGCACATGTTGAGGGGGAGCTGTTTCTAAAATATCAAAAACGATTCAGGTACAAAATGCTTTGATAATATATCACAAGTACTTGGATTGTTTTTCAAAATGGTTTTCAATTGGTTCCAATGGCTGATGTACAATACCAAAAGGACCGACAAAATTTACTTTATGTATGGTGATATTAGGATGGTTAGGTTAGGTATTTGTTCCCACGATCCGCCAGAACCAGAGGGATCTACCTAGGGACAATCCACTAGATAGTGTAGAGTCCTTAGGTATGATGAAAAAAGGAGAAAAATGAGAATTGGGAAGAGTGCCGACTGAGATAGAGCTAGAACTGGAATAAACCCAACAAGGTTCTAGTAATGAAGTCTCGGTAAGCACTGAAGGGGTTGAAGAATGAAAAAGAAATGAAATGAGAAAATGGTGAAAAGAAATAGCCCTCCAATAATTCAACCTTAGGGCAGAAACCGGGATCAATACAAATGCTACTGGTGTTTACTAAGGTAACACCGGTATTGAAGACAAGACGTCACGGACCCAGTGACGCACTGCACTACAACTTCCCAAACAACTCAAGTTCCTCTTAAAAGGGCTTGTTTCATTCTCACGGGGAACCTACATAATCTATCGACTTTTCTTAGAGATTGTTGATATTGAAGAAGGAGACCCTCTCCCTAGTCTCCGATATAGGAAACCAAATATGCTCTTTTGAGTCTAGAGCCAGGAGATCATAAAATAAATCTCATTAGGACACTGTCTATGAAGACTCTCTGTTTCACATAATGTGGACAGAGAGATTATATCTTATGAGTCCTACGCATTATCCTTGTGATATTGCCAGAACATCTGAGTGATATGCAAACATATTCACAATGAAGATGGAAAGCCTTATGGAGCCAACATCAAACAAGCTCCTGGTGGGTGGCATGTGAGATCTATCCAATAGATCAACCATGTGACAACTGAACAGAAACAATGGGGCGATTCATAATTATGAATCAATCCTGGTTCAGGTTATGGATTGACGGATACCTTTGAAAAACCGGTCGTTGTGCTTAAAAACTCTTTTCTTTAGCACATCGACTGTGTACTAATATTTCAAAATAAAAGGTGTTTATGATTGATAATTGATTTTCATTAAAACCTTCGTTGTATTGCAAAAACAATTTCTATTGAGCGGTACACGATTGTTCTTCAAATCTCTTTTCATCAATCAGTGAATCTCAATTCACTGGTTCACTCACTCCGTGTTGTCTTCTTTGAGACATTCCGGTTTGAGAACAGCTAGAGCAGCTGCGAAACCCTGTCAAGAAAATTCTTCAGAATTATACCTGATCACAGGCAGTACTTGTACTGATCAACGGGGAACCATCGGCCGTGTACCTCAATTCAACGAAAGTGATCAAAGACACTTTCGTGCACTTTATTGCTAACTGTTGTATGCAGGTATGCCCAACGTTTGCAGCTGATCAGAATGAAGCGGTCAATCCATAGCCGCATGCTGACACTACACATTCATCTCTAAAGAAATCATGATAAGTGCTTCAACGACTCTGATACTTTCACTCCATGCTTCTGCTACGCTGCTACAAATATTATGAATCAACTAAAGCTTCCGCTACTCTGATGAAAAGAAATCATGATCCAAAATGTGAGCATGTCGGTCCACTGTCACAACATCACAAAAAGTCAACTCCACAATGGAAGAGTCAGAGATTTATGCAAGCTGATGATCTCAAAGCTGGCTCAAAACTCATCATCACGTGGATCAGTTAAAGACCTCCACTTGAAATTATCCAAACATGCGGAACATGAAGAATCAAAAACTACGAGCTACTGAGCAAAGAACATAATCAAGAATCCTAGAACAACCTAATGTAATATTTGTTTGTATTCATTGTAAATTGAGGTGACCTCCTTTAGGGAGAGATTGTTAGGAATTAGAAAATTCAGTCGTTAAAGAGTCGGTCACCTCAAGTATATGTATTCGTTAGAAAGCTCGTAGTCGTAGTCAAGTTATGTTATTAAGTAGTTTTTTATGTAACACCGTGGAGGATGGACGGGTCTTTACCCACTGTATGCCTGATCCACAACCCGTAGGTGGCGTTTATTTGTAAGACACTATAAATACCCTCTACCTCCCAAGGTAGAGGGTTGGAGCTTCAATACCATTTTTCTTTGTTTCACATAGTTCCCAACTCTCTTCCCTTTCTCTCTCTAAACATCTTGTACGCCTCATGTGATTATGGTTTAGTGTGTTTGTGAAATCCCATATCTTACAGATTCCAACTTCGTGAATTTCGGCTTCATGAGATTAGTTCCTGGTAGCAAATTTAGGCTTCACAAAATTGAATAAAATGTTGAATTTCAACTTCACAATCCTGACTAAGATTAATCACAATTATTTTCAATGTGGAAAATCCGTACGGGGTTACATGCAATAAATCAACAAGATCTTCTCATGTATGTAGACGCTTCACTCAAAACAAATAACGAAATACGAAATAATAATACCCGGCGCAAATCTACCAGAAGAATCAATGGTACATATGACTAAAGCCTTCTTTATTGACCTAATAAACTCAAACGCATAACACGTACACTACTTCTTCCCCCTAATTGTTGCGGTCTATTGGTATAATAGTCACTTGTGTATATACGAATACTCGATAATATGCCCGGTGTATGAGACATCATAAATGTGGTTAAATCATCATATGTAGGTAAATTCACACAAGACAACCCGTAAAAGTTGAAACGATGACATCAAAGTAATACGTTTAAACCACTATTCGTCTCATTTCCTTCCCCAAATTGTAAATAATCATGGAGGAAAAGGTACAAGAAGAACAAATAACCTCCCTTTCTCTCCCCCACGATGGTTTTGATGTATTGGTAGCATACTTATTGATTTTACAATTCATCGAAAGCAGCGTAACCATGTATGGCCAATTAATCAAACATGTGTGAAGTTTGTGTCTCGTCATGACTGGTTGTGAAGAATTTCCAATCACTTTTACTAGTGGATGATCTCATGTCCATGGATGTGTCGAAGGGTGATGTTGATAAAACATGTGCATATTAGATGGATCCAAATTGCTTGATGACGACTCTTTAGTATCTGAAATTGTTGAAGTTGGTGCAAGCAGATTGAAGAATGCATTTCCGTCATAATCTGCAGGTAAGGGTACTTGTTGATTTTGGTGATCATTAGCTTTATCTTTGTTGTTGGAAGCAATTTTTTCTTCTGTTGTTGGAGATTCGATTGGAGGTGCAACTGCAACAACGGTTGTTGTTGTAGTTTCAGGTGTATCTGGAATTAGAATATGATCAGGTTGTGCAGCGGAAATATTTGATACATCTAAAGCACGACTTTCGAAATACACTTCAATCAGTGGAGCAAACAAAGTTTCCAATTCTTGACAATTAAGTACAATAGTGGTGCAGCCGATGGATCATTAAATTTTAGACGGTGAGAAACGGGTCCTAAGTTGTTTTACTTAGAAGCCATTCTTGTAGTACCTGTAAAGAAAGTAGGAGGGGGCAAGATAGAAAAAAAATAGATCCCCAAGTGTAACTGGGTTCCAGATGTTAGAAGCATAAATTTGTAGTGAAAATTATCTTCTTGACACTTGAGCATACTGTTTCGATGATTTCCTTTCCTCCCTCAGCGATAGATGTTGTGGGTTTCAATTTTTTTTGCAAATATTTAATATCTTGCCTATAGGAATCCACCTAAGACCAATAGTTTTAAAAACTCTACCCGGGGGTATCCACCTAAGGTTAGATCTAGGAGATGTTGAAACTTCTTTTGGAAAAAATCTTTGTCCTATATTGATCCACCTATTAGGTTTTTGAAGTTTGTCTTTCAGTTCAATGGGTCTATTTCTAATTGTGTGTTGAGTACACTTAGGTTTTGGTTTGCTACTACTAGTAGTGTTCTGCAATGCACTAGAAGACATCACACAAGGTTGTGCGCCTAAGATTTCATCCTTTTGAAGTAGTGCCATTTTCCTAGCTTTTTCTAGACTATAGTTCTTATACAAGTCATTTGTGCCATATGAATTTTTAATTTTAATTCTTGGTTTATACATAGTTTTCGAAATAATCGTAGAAGAGCCAGGTGCAAGTACGTTTGGAGATTTATCATAACTAGAAGCATTTTTCTTAGGCCAAGGATGTGGAGTGACTAGTTTTGTCAAATAATTATTCTCAACAACTTGGGAGGTAAACCGTAGTTTTGAAGATTTAGATCGTTCAGATTTAAATGCAGTCGGTTGTCTAACAATTGATTGGTTTCTTATAGGTTGTAGAGACGGTTTTCCCAATATTGATGGTTTTCAAACTTAGTATCCACACTCTTTCCAGTTAATCTTCTTAATTTGATTTGTAAAGCAGCATGTGCAAGCCCCTTTTCTTGAATTTGAGCCTTTAAATGCTCATTTTCCTTAACTAATGTATCCACATGTTTCCTTGTTCATTCAAAAATTGACCATTGTTGCCTGAAGTTAGAGATTCGTTTTGCAATTTAAGTTCAAGTGAGATGCAATGTGCCTCTAGTTTTGAAAAATGTTTTTGAAACTGGGCAATGGTCTTTTTGAGACAAGTATTTTCAAACTCGAGAGTTTGGTTTGATGGTACATTTGTTTTGTTTTCATTTAATAGATCGGACAAAGGGTGTTTGACTTGATGTTGGTCAACATTCTGATCAATTCCTCCTTTATTACTGAATTCAGGTTGTTCAGTAAGTTGGCGTTCATGAGTAGATATATTATGATTAACAATTGATTGTACCTCAGCCATTGGCTCTTTGTCAAATATCGGCTCTGTGTCATAAGTGGGTCTGATATCTACACAATTAACATTTGTATCATTCCCCGATCTGCTGTTGTCATCCTCAGCCATTGGCTCTTTGTCAAATATGGGCTCTGTGTCATAAGTGGGGTCTGATATTAGCACAATCAACATCGGTATCATTCCCCAATCTACTGATGTCATCCTATTTTACCAATGATTTAACCATATTGCCCGTATTACCAACATTATCAGTATTCTCAGCATTCCCAACAAACCTTTGAGCATTCCTTCCTTGTACATAAACTCTTTCACCTTGCATGACTGCTTGATTTCGAGGATTAGATGAAGTCTGACTCTTTGAATTCTTAAATTGTAAGAACATCTTAGTCAGAAACATCATTCCTTTGTTTAATTCCACAAATGGATCTTCAAGATCATTAGTAGCTTGTGTGAAGTACATTTATCCTTGAGATCCTTGAAAAACAAAGTTTGGTGGTGAATGATTAGATGAAGGTTTTAATCTATTGTTGGTGGGTGTGGAGATTTGTGACCTTTGTTCATTCATTTGCGACCTTGATTTATACATTTCTCCTCCTTGATTGTTGCGATGTAATCGGAAGAATCAAAATATGTGTAAAATTGATTTATCACACACAAGGTCGCCAAAATGTTGTATGAAATGATGATTTGGATATTTAAAGACAATAAAGTTTAGTGATGTTTAGGTAAAGGTAGGTTAGCTGTTTGGTAAAATTCCTAAGTTGGAGAATCCTAACCTGGAGAATTATGAAATTCCTTAGTAGGAGAATTCTGAAATTTCTTAGTAGAAGAACTCTGAAATTCCTTAGTAGAAGAACTCTGAAATTCCTTAGTAGAAGAACTCTTAAAATCAAGGATTTAAAAGGTACACGAGGGGTCATTTAAGTCCTTAATCGACCACTTTTATATCCGTTACTGCTTAATTTCGTTCCTTTTCACTTTTTAGGTCTCTTGAAGGCAAAATGCTGGAATGAAGCTTATTTGGACGAAAAGGCGTGAATATATGAAAAAATGGCTAAACTAAAGATAAAGACACTCAAATTGCTGGAATTGAAGATGACGGCGTCACAGTCAAAGGGTGACGCCGTCGCAACATGCTCCAAAATTGTGACGGCTCAGTAGCGAATTTGCTATTTTTAACCTGACAACATCTGGCTTTGAAGAGTAGGGCGTCACAAAGATTTTCCTCCCCAGACGGCCTAGATTCAAATTTTGACGGCGTCAGAAGATGATGCCGACTGCGTCACAACCACAAGGTGACGCCGTCACAAAGTTGACTTGGTCAAGACAAAACCCTAATGGCGGCGATCCGACGACGTCACAATTAAAGAGTGACGTCGTCGTAGTTGTAACTCTATATATAGAATTCGAATTTTCAGAATTTTAGAGAGGTAGTTTTGTGGAGTAAAACCTAGTAACGATTTTTGGCTATCTTGGGTAGTATCTTAGGGTTCTCATACCCTATTTTACAACAAGATAAGTAATTTACTTCATTGATTTAATTATGTCTTCAATTGTATGCGTGTATGCTTGCATGTTCACCATGTCCAACTAATTTACTTGTGTGTTTGCTTAGATCTATGAAACCGAGGTATTGAATATTGATTGGTTGTCTCTTATCTTAATTGTAATTGGCCTAGGATTGCAATAGGTCATCGTTGTGTTTTTAATGCTTGAGTAATCTTTGTGAACATTAGTTTATAATCGCCTAGAGTTGTTGTAGGCCAAAAATTCAAAGATAACCTTAGAGTTAGTTTATGAATCCTAGAGATTTTGTACGCAATAATCTTAAGGTAGTCTCAAAGAGTTAGGGAAGAAAGCATACCCTACTGTCACAATTCTCAATTTCCGGTCATTTCTCAAACTCTATATTCATCATTTTTCGTACACTAGGTTTACAAGTATCAAATTCGCGTAACCTTAAAGGTTTAGCTGCGAATTCATGAGCATATCATCAAGGATATTCCATATAGACTAGGTTTAGTCTACATATCATTAGCATCATTATCATCATATTAGTTCATGCGTGGTTTCGCATTCTTCATTAAACGCACAAATTCTTATTAAATAAACGCTATCGCGTAATTAATTATTTTGAACATTTGATCCGATACTTCCAAAAATAATCCCGATATATTTTTATACTCATATTAAAATTATAAAAATAATATTATGAGTTTACCCGGTGTTTTAAATTTATTTTTGTATATAAATTGTTATATTTATATAACTGCGACAGTTTTCGTAAATACTACACGATAATTATTATTTCACTCAATTTTTGTAAGAAATGTATTTTTATAATTTTTATGACTTCAACATATTTTATTTTGATCCGTTAAAATTTATGTTTAGCTAACGCTACCCTAAAAACTCAAATATGTACACAAGTTACCAACTATCCTTAAATAACTACACATTCACTCTACATTTATACATTTAATTTAATCATAACACACAAGTCTTTTGTGTGTTGTGTGTATGTCGACATACACATGTCAGTCACACCATTTTATCACAAAATATCTAACTTACACTTAACTTATATTCATATTATACTAAAATCTACACATAGTTATCAAAATATCAAAGGTGAAAATCAAGTTACTCTCTTCCTCTCTTCTCCCCTATAACCGGCCACCATAGAGAACCAAGAAGGAGATCATAAAAATTTTCAAGTCAAGTCCATCACAATCTAGTCACACTCTTAAGTAAGGTTTTGAAATAAAAACCTAGGGTGTTTAGGATTAACCTTGTTCATTTAACCTCATCAAGTCACTAGTAAGCATCTCATATTCATATTCATATTTCATATCTATTTTGTGTTCATTTCATCATACTTGATAAAAACATGCAAGTCATATTGATGTTTATACCACTTTTTATTGTTTTTAAGAGTTATATATATAATTATCATCCTATAATTACTCCTTGAAATATATCACTTTTGGTGAAGTCTAGGAACCCATGACACCCTAAGAAGGTGTATGGTAGGATGAGAATAGCTTCGGAGTTGTTTTGAATTGGTTAGAATAGGTTTTGCGCGAGAAAAACTCATTTCGACAACTTTATTTAGAGGTCTGATCTTATTTTTAAATTCTGGAATTTTCGACAGTAAGTAAAAATTTTTGGCCTAGATAATTAGAAAATATACTTTAAAACGAAACTGTGGTCGCTTGAACGGGTTAAAACGGAGTTATAACGAAGAAGATATGAATTTTTCAAGTTAGGCGACGAAAACTATAAAATCCTGAAAATTCAGCATGTTACGTCCACTTTGTACGAGTCAAAAATGAGGCTTAGGCGTTATGAAAAGTGTCGACTTATCAAAAATATATTAGTATACTTTGATACGAAGCTAAGGACATATAAAACGTAGAAAACGGACTTGTAACGATTAAATTACACGCGTTTACATAAAGTTGCCGTAACTATATTATATAAGAAAAACTAATATATTTCTATTAGACAAATATTACGGCCACGAAGGACCATCTTGAGGGTCGTTTTTAACATGGATGTAGTACTTTTTATAACATGATGTCTTCTAGTAAAAGTGAGTACGCTTAGCCTATTTTCCAAAATGTCCGACCGTTCGTTAAGCGGAGTTGTAATGAATAAAATATGATTACTTAAACTTAGCCGAAAACCACCCTTAAATGATATTTTGGACACAAGTACCATACTTAACCTATACTTTTCTCCATGATCGAGACCTCTAGGATGAAAATTTAAATGCTAAAACTTTGAGATAATGATACAAGCTTTCCAAAACCGTTGAGTTTGTTTTCTAACGCTCGACGTGCATCATTTTACGGCTAGCTTTTCGAGGCCGTTTAGTCACTTTCATGAAATTGCCAAATGACATTATTTTACGACGAAAAGTTATAATTTCACAATAAATCACTAAATAACTATCGTAGGATATCGTTTCAACGTAAACACTTGTAAAGTAAATTATAAATTGTCAAGGTGTTATAAGATTATTTTTCGACGATAGACTTTATTTTCAAAAGTGTACAAGTGGTATGGATATCATATGAGTTTGCATGCACGACATTGTTTCATGACTTATATTAGAGCATATCATTTATAATAGGTCGCGGTTAGAGTGTTGCGTCTCATTTCTGTGCATCCACTCTGTCATCATAACTATTGCAACAGGTGAGTAATCACATCCCCTTTTTACCGTTTTTACTATATTTTGGGGCTAAATGCATGAACCATTCTTGAGCTAAATTGATTACTACTTTTATGAACTCGTTTGACTAGAACTTGTGAACTCGAATCAAATCCTTAAACATAATTACGAACCTATGACTTGTTTGAACTTATTGGACGGTACTTGCTATGACCCTAAAAGTCTCGCCTTATTGGTGGAGCGTACAAAGACTCCCCTGTTCGGAGCAGTGCAAATTATCCAATGTTCGGAGTGTTCTTAATTGTATATAATAGTTGTATGATGTACTGTTCGTACATTCGCATTGTTAGTCTCCTATTAGTAGGTAGTATGGATAGCGCTATTAGAGGTCGGCCAACCTCTCGTCCACTATGTTACGGGACGCATATTATTTATTCTAGGGGCTTTGCCTGGCATACATTATTATATACGTGGTACTATATTGTGAAATATTATGACCACTTATACTTGACTACTTGATACGCTATATTATGTGCAATGGGTTGTGAACACACAGGTTGCAAGTTTTGTATGGGCGGAACTTGGAACTGAGTGGATTTACAATGCCTTTGCTTTGTGGACTATTTACGATGACCGAAACCTTTGACTCTCTCTCTTACGAGTTTTCTTATTTTACGAAACGTGTATACACACCAACTATTTTCATAGTTGACCCGTTTTTCTCTCATGCATTTCAGGTGATCGTTAGTAAGCTTTTCTACCAGGTCTTGCATAATGAAGTTTTCACTTGTCAATACAAATCATTATGTATTAGAACGCAATATTTTGGGAACTAAACTTTGTAATATATTTGCCAATGTCGGCTAAACTGGTATTGTAATGGTGTACTCTTTCTTTTTAATCTTAACGTTGGTATGTTCTATTATCTTGTGCTTATGTTCCTTTCCGTTACACCTCGTGTTTCCGCCTCCGACGAGGGTGTGACAGATTGGTATCAGAGCCAAAGGTTATAGAGAATGCCGATTTTTCAAAAATAAAAATCACAGCTATAACCGGAATAAAGTTTTATTAAACATCGAACATCATCCGAGTCAACTAGTCCTATCGTTGCATCGTTAATCATAAATTATACATAGCCTGATCAACTATGTCTAATTTATGAAGAACCATGCAATGATAAGAGTGGTAGTTTTAAATTATGTTTAGTCGAGTCTTTAGAGTCTGGTCACCTGAAATTGCATTGGTCGGGTGGGTATGCATAGCATGGTTTTTATATTCACGTTTACGTTACCGTACCTTGTTTATACCTTCTCTTTTCCCACCTTCCGACTTATTAGACATAGCATGTCTCTGTTCCTGTCATATTTCGATCACTATAACACATATTACAACCGTTCTGCACCTCATCTGACTTCGTTCGAATGTCGTTTACTCAACCCGAGGTTTTGGTCCACTGCAGGATCATGGCTGCAAGAAACACATGCTCAGGAGCCAACAACCACGTCGACCTAAACAACAATGCCAACCCAAACAACAATGACAATCCAAACAATAACGCTACTGGAATAGCGGATCTACTCGCCCAAATTATGACGCACCTTGATGCTAGACGAACCAACGTCGGAGAAGGTACTTCAAACGCTGGTCAAGGATGCAGCTACAAAACTTTCATGACATGCAAGCCGATGGAATTTTATGGTACTGAGGGTGCCATTGGACTGCTAACCTGGTTCGAGAATGTTGAGTCGAAACTTAGTATCACGAAATGTGCTGAATGAAACAAGGTTGAGTTCTCTGCTGGTCTACTACAGGGTCGAGCATTGACCTGGTGGAACAACCAACTGCAGACTAGAGGAAGAGGGGCTGCAAATGCGTTATCTTGGGAAGCATTTAAGAAACTACTAACTGATGAGTACTGCAGAAAAGATGAAGTACAGGGGCTGCAAATGCGTTATCTTGGGAAGCATTTAAGAAACACCTAGGCTATAGGAACACCATTGAGCTTCCCGACCAAGCCCAAACTACGGCCCTTTGATCCGACACCATCCGGTTGGTGCAAAATGGATGTGCATTCCATGGACTTCGTCCCGAAGATCCTAATCAGCATCTTAAGGATTTCCTTAAAATTGTCGATTCCATCGACCTCGATGCTACTACTCAGGAGACCACGCGTTTGCGTCTCTTCCAATTCTCTCTACAGGACCAAGCTAGTAATTGGCTTGAGCGACTTCCCGCCGGCTCCATCTCAAGTTGGGATGATCTCACCACTCGTTTCCTTGCCCAATTTTTCCCACCGGAGAGAACTACTGAGCTTATAAATGAAATCTTGATGTTCCAACAACGTCAAGGTGAATCTCTCTACGAAGCTTGGACTCGATTCAAGGACTTACTCCATAAAGTCCCTCATCACGGAATTAATCTTTGGCTTCAAGTCTAACTCTTTTATGATCATGTCAACTTTCCAACTAAGCGATCCATCGACCAAGCGGCCGGTGGTAAACTTAGTGATCTCACCGCAGAAGAATCGTGGGGTATAATAGAGGACATTGCTCTCTATGACAACGAAAGTTGGAATGACCCCCGTGAGTTGACCAAAACCATAAAGGCAATCTCCTTGCCTCCCATTGACTCACAACCTTCTGACCGTAGAATGCTCGAGCTTGAAGACCAAGTGAAATTCCTAATGAGCTCCTACAAAAATCCTAAGTCTTCACGCCAAGTGAACAAAGTTTCTTCCTTGTAAGAGCTATGTAGTGGTCCTCATGACACTCGCACTTGCACAAGACTCCCCGAACAAGCTTCCGTTGACTACGTATCCTTGCGTACCAATGCAACGGGAGGGAGATTCCCTAGAACACCCGGACCCAGGACTTTCAATGATGCCAGAGAAGCATGGAAGGGCAAACCCGACTTCTATTGGGGACAAACCAAAGAATTCACCTCCAATGATTTCTCATGCCCTCCCTCTCACGGCCCTAGCCAGCAAAACATAGAAGGGATGTTGCAACATCTAGTTACATCCCAAGAAGCTCAAATAGCTAAGCTCTCAGACCGCTTTAACCAACAACAAGCCGAGATGGATAGGAAGATAGATAACCTTTTGAAAGCCATGACCAATAGTGATAGGAAGGTTAATGCCATCTCAACTCATTCTCCCGAAGCTTCCGGTGTAGAAACTAAGGACCCAAGTAAGTTAGTCAAGCACGTTCAATTCGTCAATACCATCACCTTAGAGAAACCTAATAGGACAAATGACGAAGCGAACCATGAGACGGTACTTGAGGTTAGTGAAACCCCTAGGAATGAAACTAAGGAAGTAGATGAAGTAGGCGATGACTATTTCAATAAGTTTCCTACGAAAGAAGAACTCTCTCTCCACCCACACTTAGTACGCGACCTCCATCACATGTATGTTAGGAGAAGCCCTAGGATCAAGTTTGGGAACCCTTGGAATCTTAACATACCATGTTGCATAGGACATCTTTTTGTGGCAAAGGCCTACATTGATCGCAAGTCCTCGATAAATATCATGACTAGCACCTACTATAATTGGGTAGTGAAGAAGCCTATCCCAACTAGGCAAAATCCCGATAATCCTAGGGTTAGTTGTAATTTCCATGGTAGAGTTAAGGGATTGCCCGTTTATGTAGGTAGTTTCACGTATCCTACGGATTTCAAAATTGTGAATGATATTAGTACGGCCATAGATCCTAGCTTGTCCCACGTTATTCTAGGAAAGCCTTTCATAGAAAACACCGGGATGACTTATGATCCGCCGTTAGGAATAGTGAGATTCAAGGATGAGACCGATGATGTAGGTTACCAAATGCCCTTCAAGATGAGACCGATGATGTAGTTTCACGTATCTACTATAGGAATGAGAAGGATAAGGAGAAGGGAGTAGATTATGTGATGGATAAGATTTTCGGTTTTTTATAAGGATTACTTGAAACTAGGACTGGAATATAGAACCGATTGGGGAGAAGATGACTTCTTAGAAAGATGCATAGTAGGGCATTACTATAACATGGAAAACCCCAATAGAGACCATCATGAGGAAGAAGGTGACGGTAACGAGACCACGTAGGGAGCACGACTTCGAGTCTAGCTACAAGACTCATAAATAAGGAAAAGCGCTTCATGGGAGGCAACTCATGCTTAATTGTTTGCTTGTTTGTGTGTCGTATATCTTTTTATTGATTGTTTAATCTCATGTTTGAATTTCTGAAAATGCTTTATTTTGTCTTTAACCTCGTCTTAATTACATATAAAGGTATTTTAAAAAAGGGATAAGTGTAGGGAAGATTACACACATTTTTAAAAGAACGTGAACATGAGAATTACGATTATTGAAAAGATATACATGTGTGTTTGTTAGAGTCAAATGCTTGTATCGAGTCATAATGTATATTTTGCAGGAATTTTTCCAGATTCTAAAGATGTAATTTTTCCAGAAAATCGCAGCAGACCAGTTTCTGTCAGGATAACCTGACGGCGTCAGGAGGAGCAGAAACAACTTATCTAACTTTCTCTCGTTTTATGTGCTACTTATAAATTTTTGGAATTTTTCAGGTCTTAATTCTCCAGAAAATCTGAAAACATCCATTCCACAAGCATTATGTCCTAGTGTAGTAGAGTCATATATATTGTTACCGCCGATTTTACGCGAAGGATTCGTTTGTTTTCTTAAAGTGTGCAGGTTTTATTTATCAAGAAGAAGATACATAAGATTGGATGGAGCTTTTCACGCATACATCCTTCTTGACGAAGAATTTAACCACTACTTCACACGGATCCTACCGAGCTAATCAGGGGAGTATTATTTTCTTTCGTTTTTAATTACCTTCCATTATCATAACTTTGATACTTTCGGGGAAAATTGGGGACAATGTTCTGTTTAAGTGTAGGGAGGGAAAATAAAATGGGAACTTTGAAATGATGCTTATCCTTGACTATTTGCCTTGTCCAATTTCATTTGCGTAATAAACCATGAGAAATATCGGTTAGGGTAATTTTGGAACCAAATTAAAATTTTTTCATGACATGTAGGAGTGGGCTATTAGTCTTAATAAAGCATCTCATGGATAGGAAATTATATGACTAGCACAAATCCCTTTACCACTCAAATTCCACCCTAAAAATGTGAGGTTCGCCCTTAGATTTGTAGGAATTAAAACATTCACCTTTAATGCTTAGAGAGTGTACCGGTAGTATAATAGATTCTAGAACTTGTTTTGAGATGCATTCCGAGATCGCTAGTGAGACTACACTTGTGTAGTTAGGAATAACTAAATGATAAGAGACATTAGTATAACCCTTGTTTGATACCTGTAATATAATTACTTCTTCCACATCGGTTGAGTAATTCCCCCACACCCTTGCGTTGTACTCATCTTTAGTACACGATACCCCTAGTTAACCCTTCAGAGCCTATCCTTTTTGCGGTTCTCGTGATGTTTCGGTTTTCCGGAATATCAATGAAGAGCATTGTTTACAATCCACCCCCAAATGTACACCCAAATCGCCTTAGCCTACCTTGTATGCACTCACTTTTAGTGCATTATTGTTGTCATACTAAACCCTTAGTTCAATTGTCTAGTTACTTGCATAAGTTGCTAAGTCGAGTCATATCCTTTGTACACAGTTTTGGGACGATTGGGACTCATGGGAAAAGTTAAATTTTATGAAGTGACGGGAAGGAACATTAAATTCAAATTCCCTTTATTTACGTAATAATGTACGCCAAGTGTTTTGATCTTTTTAATTCGGGTCAAATTAGTGTTAGAGTAATAAAAAACTCAAGTGTAGGGATGTGCCTATAAATCCTTTATATTTGATGTTATCGTAGAGGATGGTAGAGTAAAAGTGTTTGAAAAAAAGAAAATTAAAAAAACATACAGGCTACCATCCTACATCTACTTTAAATTTATGTTTGTTTGTTTCAAAGTTATCTAGAGTTTAGAGTATCGAGTCTTGGCTTAGCAACGCCATTCTTCACATACCTGTAACATAAAGATTTTTGACTTGCCACCACTAAATCGCCTATCCAACCAAACCCTTTGTTTCCCTACCGTAAACCTAACGTTAAAACCCTTTAACAGACCTCTTGGATAGTTTTTCCAAGGTGCTTACGCCAAAGCGATGAATGTTTGATCTAGTTTCAAGCCTTTGGTAATCTATGTACTAGGACCGGTTAATGAGTGTTTATCTTCCATTTCCAATTAGATATATTTCATATACACCCGAGAGATGAGAGTATCCAAACACCACTTGTGAGGTGCTAGTATGCAATTTCCATGCTTTTTACGAATTTTGCGGGGCTTATACTTGTTGTGAATTGTTCTAAACTAATGCTTCATGACCCCTAACCTATAAATTAATTGGCCAAAAGCACATTTGCTTGAGGACAAGCAAATACCAAGTGTAGGGATATTTGATAAAGATTTAAAAGGTACACTTTTGAGGGGTCATTTAAGACCTTAATCGACCACTTTTATATCCGTTACTGCTTAATTTTGTTCCTTTTCAGTTTTTAGGTCTCTTGAAGGCAAAATGCTGGAATGAAGCTTATTTGGACGAAAAGGCGTGAATATATGAAGAAAATTGCTAAATTCAAGATCAAGACACTCAAGCTGCTGGAATTGAAGGTGACGGCGTCACAGTCAAAGGGCAACGCCATCGCAACATGCTCCAAAATTGTGATGGCTCAGTAGCGAATTTTCTATTTTTAACCTGACGGCGTCAGGGTTTGAAGAGTAGGGTGTCGTAAAGATTTTCCTCCCTAGACGGCCTAGATTCAGATTCCGACGACATCATTAGATGAAGCCGATTGCGTCACAACCACAAGGTGACGCCGTCACAAAGTTGACTTGGTCAAGACAAAACCCAAATGGCGGTGATCCGACGGCGTCACAATTAAAGAGTGACGTCGTCGCAGTTGTAACTCTATATGTAGAATTTGAATTTTCAGACTTTTAGAGAGGTAGTTGTGTGGAGTAAAACCTAATAACGATTTTTGGTTGTCTTGGGAAGTATATTAGGGTTCTCATACCCTATTTTACAATAAGATAAGTAATTTGCTTCATTGATTTAATTATGTCTTCAATTGTATGTGTGTATGCTTGCATGTTCACTATGTCCGGCTAATTTACTTGTGTGTTTGATTAGATCTATGAAACCTAGGTATTGAATATTGATTGGTTGTCTCTTATCTTAATTGTAATTGGTCTAGGATTGCAATAGGCCATCGATGTGTTTTTAATGGTAGAGTAATCTTTGTGAACATTAGTTTATAATCGCCTAGAGTTCTTGTAGGCTAAAAACCAAAAAATAACCTTAGAGTTAGTTTATGAATCCTTGAGATTTTGTAGGCAATAACCTTAAGGTAGTCTCAAAGGGTTAGGGAAGAAAGCATACCCTATGACCTTAGAAGACAAAACGCGTTAAGAATAAGGACGTGACAAATCAACCATCAATAGGAGATAATTAGTGAGTAATAGCATCTAGGTAAACACATCTTTAACTATCATATAAGCACACATCAATTAGACATAGACTACCCCTTAGCTTAGTTAATTAGATAATTAGAATAGTAGAGTAATCGGTAGAAATACCACCCCCAAATCCAATATCCCGAGATTCGTAATTTCTATTTCCTAAAAAAAAAATATAAAAAAAGATAAAAAAATAAACTTCCTCAACCCCAACCTTAGCGTAGTAATTTCTCACTAGCATTCCTATTCCCCTAGAGAACGATATCAATTCCAAGGCTTACCCTAATACTACACTACAACGATTAGGTTCACTGCCTAGGTGGTTGAAAAACTTGCTCGAAGAAAAGGAAGTTTCCTTTGACCCCGAACGCTCGTTGTACGCGTATCAACTATAAATTTCCTTAGTAGAAGAACTCTGAAATTCCTTAGTAGAAGATCTCTGAATTTCCCTAGTAGAAGAACTTTGAAATTCCTTAGTAGAAGAACTCTAAAATTCCTAAGTAGAAGAGTTCTGAAATTCCTTAGTAGAAGAATTTTGAAATCCTAAGTAGAAGAATTATGAAATTCCTAAGTAGAAGAACTCTGAAATTCCTTAGTAGAAGAATTCTGAAGTTTCTTAGTAGAAGAATTCCTTACTCGGAGGCTTACTCGAAGAATTTCCTTACTCGGATGCTTAATCAAAGAATTTCCTTAGTCGGAGGCTTAGTAGAAGAATTTCTTTACTCGGAGGCTTAGTAGAAGAATTCCTTACTCGGATGATTAGTAGATGAATTTCCTTCCTCGGAGGCTTAGTAGAAGAATTCCTTACTTAGAGGCTTAGTAGAAGAATTTCCTTACTCGGAGGCTCAGTAGAAGAATTTCCTTACTCGGAGGCTTAGTAGAAGAATTCCTTACCCGGAGGCTTACTAGAATAATTTCCGTACTCGGAGGCTTAGTAGAAGAATTTCCTTACTCGGAGGCTTAGTAGAAGAATTCCTTACTCGGAGGCTTAGTAGAAGAATTCCTTAATCGAAGAAATTCAAAGCTAAGTAGAAGAAATTCAAAGCTAAGTAGAAGAAATGCTAAGTATAAGAAATTCAACGCTAAGGCTCAGCCACAACAGGTGCCGAAGGTATGCGCATCACCGCACAGAGATTAGATAGAGTCGAGGAGGAGATTCGACTCATGAGCGTGGCTGGTGAAGCCCAGAGGGTAGAGATTACTGGTTTCAAGAGAGATGTACAACACCTTGGGCACGCACTCCGATGATCAGCCTGATGACCAGACCGACCCATGATCAGTTCCCCCACCAATTATTATTTTGATAATATTGACATTTGTTTCGTTCATTCCTATGGTTATGTATTTGGATATCTATTGATGTTATTATCTTTTTGATGCATGATATATATCTAATCAGTTCAGTCTTATTTGTTGAGATAGGAAATTTTTCAAGACTGGGATTAAGTTCAGCAATGCATCGATGACGAAACCAATGTGATTACATACATAGTGCTTGTTAGGTTCCCATATTCATAACACAAGCATCAATAAAAGAAATAGAAGAGAAGTGATCGGATGAACAAACACACACACACACACACGTATGTATATTGAAGAGTTATGCGTAGAGATGAAATGTGTGAATTGAACAACCAACCCTCAAGTGAGGGTTTACAAGCGTTATTTATAGGAAGGAACTAGGGCAACATGCAAGTTCCTTTCCTTTCCTTTATGGGCTTGGGCCAAGGCTCATGGGCTTTCTACATAAGCCTTGGCATGATTACTAACATAAAAGCCATATTTAGCTAACTATTACATATTAATTACAAACACTTGAAATCTAGTTTAGGAGTGATTCCAACAATCTCCCCCTAAGTGTTAGTGATTGATGATATAAACGTTGAAGGTGCTGATGTAATAGTAGCTTTGACGTCTTCTGACATTCTTCTTTTTTGTAAGAAGAATTGCCTTGATTCGAACAATCTCCCCAGTGTAGAGAAATTTTTTCCTTTGAAAAGTTCTGCTTTGACGTCATTATTTTCTTTGTTCTGTGATCTTTGTTTTTTGTGATGGTAGTGATAGTATGTTGTTGTTGTCTGCATCAGGTCTGCTTTGTTGCTCCAGTGTCTCCACATCTTTCTCCAACATGCTCACACGCACTTTGACGTTGGATTTCAGTACTGATGTAGTTCTCTTAGTCTTTAAACTTTGTAGATTGTTTGACTTGACGAAGAATAATTCTGACTTTGTGTTGCCTTTTGAGAGAACTTCCATTAGTGATGTTGTTGGTATGAGCATGTGAAGAATCTGCACGATCAGTCCGCTCCAGAGATTCCATAAGAAGAAAACATAAGAATGGTTAGTGATAAGCGGATTCCAGCACTTACAAGTTTGAACTTCAAGAGTGTTAACAACATAGTGTGAAAACACAACTCTAATTCTCACAAAGGCTGTTCCTGAACTGGAGTCCCACAAGTGAGATAACGCGATGTACCGAAGTACACCTACAGTTCAGATGAGTCGCTGAGGTACACCGAAGTATCACCTCACGACTGTAGACTGTTTGAGACACACTAAGCGTAATCCACGAGGAATTACCGAAGTGACATGCTGTCAGGGCTGTTTGATGTTGACCCTGGCAGGAGTTTCCATTCAATCACTGAGTATCTCATGTGTGAACCTCTCATAAATGTTCTCGACATATTGCTAAGATCTGTGAAGGACACGATAAAGTATCACTTGCATTCTTATTGTTGAATGACAAGTGATAAAATGTCAAGTGTACCTAAGAGATCTTTCGATGAATCTCGTGGCTCTAGACTCAATAGTGCGCTTTGGTTTTCCTGAGCGGATACTAGGGAGAGGGTATCCTTCTTCAATACTAGCAATCTCTAAGAGAAAGCCAATAGTTTACGTAGGGTTCCCTGTGAGAATGAAACAAGCTTCTGTTGAGAGAAACTTGAGTGGCTAAGAAGGTTTAGTGCATGCGTCACTGGGTCCATGATGACTTTGATCTTTAATACCGGTGTCATCAAGTGACAACCAGTAGCATATGAATTGAACCCGGTGTCTGCCCTAAGTTGATTAATCTGGAGGGCTATTTCTTTTCACTCTTTTCTTTGCTTTTCTTTTTAATTCTTCAATTCCTTCTTTCTCCGATTCTCATTTTCTCCTTTTTATAATCATACCTTAGGACTTCTAATTCTAACTGGTAGTGTCCTTGGGTAGATCCCTCTGGCTCTGGCGGATCATAGGACGATTATTCCTAACCTTAATCACCTTATAACTCCATTGCTATAAAACCGATTTCTTGAAAATTTCTCAAAGTGTTTATGAATAAGAAACATTTTGAAACACTTCGAGAGTTTTATTTTGCAGAAATACTCCCCCTCCACGCATGCTTAAGTGTTTTGACAGAAATTTGCATGGTGAGGGAGGAGCGCACACTTTTTGAATTGATCAACTCAAGATAGACAATCCCCCGTGAGACACGGTTACGTTGCATAGTTAAAGAGTTACATTGTCAGCTTTTAGGTGACAACTAGCTCTAACAACTATCTTGAAGGTGTGTACAAGCCTCGAAAGGTTGTCAAACCCGTCAAAGTTCATGTCTACCAAGAGTTTCTCGAATGGTACATTCTACTCGAACAAGTCCTTTGCGAGACACGTTTACATCACTAGCGAACTAGCTTGAAATTATTACCCATCCCGGATAAGTCTTTTCGAGTTACTAACATTTAAGATTCGTCAATTCATTAGTTAAGTCTGTAGCACTATGATTCATTTGCAATTTCACAACATATTTCTTATCACATAATTTTTCTCCCCCTCAAAAATAGCATATAAATGTTATTTTTGACGAAATTTTGATATCGAATATGTCCATTTCGAGTTTTGCGGGAAGATTACCACAAAGAACAATTTGTGAACAAAGTTTTTAAGCAAATACTCCCCCTCAACAAGTGATATAAACTTTTGAGGTTTTGAAAATCATAAGGGGAAGTACTTGTTCTTTTGAGCAAAACCTTTTAAAAATGAAAGGTTTGATAAGTTTTACTCAAAAGTAAGAAGCTTTCGCTTCTTTTATAAGGATTGTGGCACTGAAGCGTACCACAGGGTCCTTTCATTACAAGTACGGGTTGTACACTGTTATGTGTGCACAAGCCATTGTCATTAAATAATCACACATCCAAATCAATATTGAAAATGAAACAGCTTAAGGGGTACCATGTAGTCCAACAATATCTCCAGGAATGCGAACTGGGCGTTGATAACCTGTGAGAGTAATCCTGGGACGACCACCTACGAAGCTCTCCAAAGTTCTGAACTGGTCCCTTCTGTACAACCTTTCATCGAATTGAGTGATGATCCTCTTAACATCTTGTCTCTCCTGAGAATTCCATCGCTTTGGTGACCCAATGCCTTCATGTATCGCCTTCAACCTATAAGCTAAGCCGTCCCTGACTTTCTTTAGTGTGTGATCTCCAAATTTTAGAAGATCTTTACACGCCATCAAGCAGTTGCGATGTAGTTCACTACGGTAGACTACTCCAAACGGTTTGCTGATGAGAGTGTATTAAGGAAGATGATTGATGTCGGGGAGTTCGAGCTGAGGTTTGGTGAGGTTGACACGTGTCTGATACGATTCAACAGCAAGTTGTAAATCTTCTACACGTTCCTGGATCACTATGCTTCTGATGAAGATGAGCAAGGACTTGATGTATTCACGTTGGATTTCAGTCGAGAATTGTCTCATTCTTCCCTGTACCTTGGCAAGATACAGATCTTCAATGTCGTTGAGAGACAAATTCTGAAAGTCCGTTTCACAGAAATCATAGTCCCTTTCATCTTGTCTTTTGACCACGATGTTCTTGAGGAAAGTGTAGTCCCATTTAGTCGAAAGAGCTACATGCTTAACAACAACGATCCCTTTATCACTGTGCACTTCATGTTTATACTTTTGAACCTGGCAGCTTTTGTAGTAGATTCGTCGGCATTCTGGCCAATGGTGAATCCCATACATTGCATCAATGTCATACTATTCCACGATGTTGTTGAACATGTGAGTAGCCTTTTCCTCAGTGGCTATGCCGTTAGAGTATATGGCTGCCGGGAACGGAAGTGTAAGTGATGTAGCGTATTTCTTTGAACCATCGCTATCGTGTAGAAGAAATTCCAGGTCATTGTTGAAGAAGTAGCAGAATGGAATCTTAGGTTGATCTGGTTGGCCAATCGTTGGTAGAGGTCTAGACCAGTCGGTGTAGTATGGAGCCTTGTCTTTTCTGGTGAAGTCAATGTTTGCTTCATGGTTGAGCCAATCAATGTTGTTAGACATGGTTCGTGCTATGTTTTCAAGATGGTATTCAACTTCAATAGCACTTTCTGAGCTGTCTTTGAGCAGTTGAAAAGCTTCATTCTTGATGCGTTTTAATTCTGACTTGGTCATCTTCTTCACCCCGAAACTGTTCTTGAAGTAACTTAGCATGCTCCAATGTTCGACCTTCTATCATATCTTGACCTTCAGGTGGGTAGGGAGTAGCATCAACAAGTGTAGAAAACCAGTCATATTCAGTGTCATCTTCGTCTAGCCATGATACGACATCAACTTTAGGCATCTTCTTTTTCTTCTTCTTTGGCCTAGATGAGGATACTGGTTTCTTTGCTGTGTCGGGAGAGGTGGGTTGTTGTTGGGGCTCAGGGACTTCCTCATCGTCACCACCAGTGTATTCGAAATGATCACCGGTTTTCTCTGTCTGGGGTGGTAACTCAAAGTCCTGAGGTTTGTCAGCAGAAGAGCGTGGAGGAGATCGTTGTTGAGATGGAGTCCTTTGGGGTGGTGGTGGCATGGAGGAGGATTCACGAGACTTCTTTGGACGTTTATGCTCTTTATCTTTATCTTTATCCTTATCCTTATCATCATCATCTCTTGGACGCTTAGGCCTTTCAGCTTGCTCCTTGCATGAAGTCTTGAGTTGATATTCTAGTAAAGCCTCAAATAGTTTACTTTCGTCAGAGGTGAAAGTTGCAGATCATTTAGACATTTGTAGCACCAGCTTGGAAATCAACTCTGCATCAGAGAGAACTGCAGGTTCCATTAGATTGATCGTCATTGTTACCGGGGTGGATTTCATTGTTTGCTTGACCAATTTCATGAGATTTGGATAGAGCTGTTTGGTAAACATCTCTTTTGTCACGCCCGGAACTGTGTCGAGTAAGAATTCGTGAGTATAGCCCTTAATCATTTCGTTCATTTCCCCTTGGACGTCACGTTGCATCATCTTCTGGACATACTCCCTTTCACTAGACATCTTGTCTATCTCGTCATGAAGAAGATTGATACTATCAGCGAGTTGATTCAACTCTTTGTTGGTCACGTCTTTCTTCCTGACCTACTTGACAGCTTTGACAATCTTGGTTTTAGCCCGGGATATCCAAGAGTCAGTTGGTTTCTTCACAGATTTAGATGTGGATCTGGTTGTGCCTTTGGATGGTGGAGGTGAAGAGTGAGAAGACGAGTCTGATGATGAGGAGACGTGAGGTGGCTCCGGGTCCTTCGGTGGGTCAGAAGTTTCCTCCTTGGAGCGTGCGGGACTGTCTAGAAGAAAATTATCATAATCAAGATCATCATCATTTCCAGACTTAGCCGTTTCATCAGCCTTAGTATCATCACCAATAGTTTTCTCAGTCTTTTCCATGTCTGGTTCCTCAAATTCGTAGTTGATGGAATCCTCAATCTGCCTTTGTTGTTGTTCGTGGGTGGTGGTACCAGTTACCTTATCGGGTTGATTAATCGCATCGGAAACTGGTGTAGCTTGAGTTCCACCACTTGACCCTCCGGGGCCACGAGTTTGATCCTTTACGAATTCATCGGCAAGATATTTGAGTCTGAGGTTCTTCAACTTATTTTGATAGTCTTGTTCTTCATCAAATGGTTCTTCTTCAGAGCTTTCCTTATCATGCTCAAGCACAGGAGTTTTCCCTTTTCCTTTATCAGCTTTTGGACTGGGAGGTTTAGCTACTGTTTGAGTGTCATCGATTGCAGTTTCAGAGTAGGTGACCTCTTCGTCTGAGTCAGTTTCTTCAGAGCTTTCATCTATTAGCTTTTGTTGCGGTTCAGGCTCGGGAATTGGAATGGCTTCCTTTGAGGGAATTTTCCTTTTGCGAGTATGTGACCTCTTAGGAAACTTTCTCTGACTCTCAGTGCTTGTAACACTTCCTGCACTGCCTCTCCTGGTTTTCCTAGTCGGTGTACCAGAGGATTTTTCATCAAGGAAACCTACTTTGCCTTCATCAACTGCCACCATATATCTTTTGTACGAATACAATTGTTTGATGTCTTCAGTAAGAAGATGATCTGGCAACATTGCACCTTGTTTCTTTGTTGTCGAGTCCTTAAATCTGACGGTGAGTGTGGGCTCATACAACGTGGAGTGATTGTTGGGGTCATTGAGTCTCAAGGGAATATCAGGATTATACCCTAGAGCTCTTTGAATCAACAGTTTTGTATAACTGATATATGGGATCTTGGTGCCAAGCTTTTGGAGGAAAGACATCATGTCGCCCCATATCATAGCTTCAACTTCAATGTGTTTCATGTTGACCAAAGCTCAAAATATCTGTAGTTCCATGAGCTTGGGATGCTCATAACCACTATCACGTCCAGAAACTGATTTAACAATCATAATGTAGAGGGTTCTTCATGGCTGGGGAATATTCTTAAGATCCACGGATGAATGCTTTGTGATTACTCCTTTAGCTTCGTCATAGCCAATGTCGACCATAAATTGTAGAACAACCTCTTCAGTAGGTGTGGCATTGTATTCGGTTGGCTCGATGACAAGAACAAGAAGAATAGCCCTTAAATCTGCTGGTGTGATGGTGACTTGTTTGTGGTTGAGCGTCACCGTCACAGCATTTTGACCTTTGATCTTTCGCATTGTATGCTAGAATTGGTGAATGTAGATCTCCAGCACTGTAGCAGAGTTGGTGAGCATGTTCTGATAAGGGTGATTCTTCAGAATGTCCACAGCAATCAGACAAGAAGACTCTGAGCAGGTGAGACTATCAAAATCGACTTTAAGGTTGTTCTTTCCGATATTCATCGGATAACCATGAGGGAAGATATTTTCAACAGTGAGAATGTTTGGTGCTTCCACGTTTTGCATTTGAGCGTCCATGTCGTGATCTGAAAGATATTTAGCCAAAAGAACCAACATATCGAAAGACATTACGTTAGTCAACAGTTGGTTTTATTGTCTGTTTATTGAATGTGATATGTCGATGATTGTTACGAGTCCAATGTAACTTGTTAGTCCAATAGTCCAAAGACGTTGTGATAAGTTTCGTGAGTTGATAAACTTTAAGTTTTAAAGTCTATGTTTTCACTTATTTTTTCACAACTTATTAAACATTTAAGCTTATTAGTGACATTATTGGTTTCGTGGCGTTATGATTTATTTATTTACAAGTTTGCACGCGTAACAATTCATAATTTTGGTTAAAACTAGGCTTAGGCGTAGATTTTGCAAGCTTATGCGTAAACATGAGTGATTATACGCGTAAACGTAAGCTTATGCGTAGGTTCTTGACTTATGCGTAAGAAAAGGGGGCCTTATGCATAAAGCTTACGCGTAAGTTGTTAGGAATTAGAAAATTCAGTCAGTAAAGAGTCGGTCACCTCAAGTATATGTATTCGTTAGAAAGCTCGTAGTCGTAGTCAAGTTATGTTATTTAGTAGTTTGTTAAGTAACATCGTGGAGGACGGACGGGTCTTTACCCAATGTATGCCTGATCCACAACCCGTAGGTGGCATTTATTTGTAAGACACTATAAATACCCTCTACCTCCCAAGGTAGAGGGTTGGAGCTTCAATACCATTTTTCTTTGTTTCACATAGTTCTCAACTCTCTTTTCTTTCTCTCTCTAGAACTTTCTCTCTCTAAACATCTTGTAAGCCTCATGTGATTATGGTTTAGTGTGATTGTGATATCCCATATATTAAAATTGGTATCAAGAGCCATGGTTTGATCACTCATCCTTCATGCTCTTTGTTTTGGTGGATTTCATAAGGTTTTTGGGGTTATAAGTGTTTAGGAGAGTTTGAATCATTTGGACAAATTCTAGTGTTAAATTTTGAATTTTTTTTGTACTTTTGTGTTTAGGATCATCATATGTGTTTAGGTTTTGAATTGGAAGGCTTAAATCATTGTGGTTTGGTTGTTTTTAATTGATAAAGTGGGCATTTTTGAAAGTTGTACGAAGCGAGTTGTGCCTCGGAGTTGTGTTTCTTTGAAGCGAGTTTCTTTGTTATTGGAAGCGAGTTGGTATATGCGACTTGGCTATTTAGCGAGTTGACTTCTTATGCGACTTGGCTTCTAAGCGAGTTGTTTCTTTAAGCGACTTGAGGTCTAAAGCGACTTGGCTATTAAGCGAGTTGTACAGTTAGCGAGTTAGTTTAAGCGACTTGGTGGTTAAGCGAGTTGTCTCTGTTTGCGACTTGGCTATTAAGCGAGTTGTCTCTATATGCGACTTGACTATTAAGCGAGTTGGTTCTTTAAGCGACTTGTTTCTATAAGCGAGTTGTCTGTTTAGCGAGTTGATACCAAAGCGAGTTGACTGTTTAGCTACTTGTCTATTGAGACTTGTCACTTCTTCGTGCTACATTCTTACGGTTGTTCTTTTGGTTTAGTAAAATCCCGTGAAAGAATCAATTTTCCGGTTTAATCAAAGAATAGTAAAATCCCGTAGAACTTGTAATCATGTCAAACATCGTACCTACTATCTTTTCTTCTGTAGCTGAGGACGTTCAAGCAGCTGGATACTCGTCCACCTATGCTTGACAGAACTGATTATGACTCATGGGCTCAACGAATCCGATTGTAATGTTTGGGAAAAGAAAATGGGGTCAACATTCTCAAGTCAATCGATGAAGGACCTTATCAGATTGAGACTACAAGAGACATAATTGATACTGCTGCAGATGGAACCATGATCTTTGGATTGGACAGACCAACAACGTATGATGAGCTCAGTGATAAGGAGAAAAAGAGATTCGATGATGATATTAGGGCTTCTAACATTATACTTCAGGGTCTTCCAAAAGATATCTATAAGCTTATCAATCACAACACTGAAGCCAAGGCAGTTTGGGACAATGTCAAGATGCTTCTCTCAAGTTCTGAATTAACTAAGGAAGACAGAGAATCACAGCTGTATGATGAATTTGAGCACTTCAAGATGAAACCAGAAGAGAGTATCTATGAGTATTACGTGAGATTCCACAAACTTGTGAATGATATGAGGAATATCAAAATGACTATGCCAAATATGCAGCTGAACTCAAAGTTTGTGAACAACATGAATCCCGAATGGCACAAGTTTGTCACCTCTGTGAAGCTAACCAAAGGATTGAAGAATACAAACTATGAGCAACTGTATGTCTTCCTTCTTCAGAATGAGAGACATGCTATGTTTGAAAAAAGGATTCTTGAACAGTTCAAAACTAACCAGGGAGAAACAAGCTCACCAAATGATTCAACAGCTTTCTATACCAATGTTGGTATTACCACCAAAGCATCTCAAGTCATACCCATGGGTAATGGTAATCACAAACTCATTCCCGATCCGAGTTTCAAGCAAGCTGATGCTGATGCAGTCATGGGACACTTCATCAATCAACTGGCTCTTATGGTTAAACAAAACTTGACCCTGAATCCACATACTAACAGTCTGCACACTAACAATGAGATCAGAACTGCATACAATTTACACAATCATGCTGTTGTCAGAGATGGAAAAGTTATGGTGCAACCAGTTCAAGGAAGACAATATGAACAGGGAAGAGGTGGAGTAGGTGGAGGTTATATTGCAAATCAGAATCGGGGAAGGAATGGAAATCAAGGCCAAGCTAAGCCAATTAAGTGCTACAACTGTGGTGGTGATGGACATATAGCAAAGAACTGCATATCTCCAAAACGTCCACAGAATGCAAAATACTTCAGAGACAAGATGTTGCTCATGCAAGCTCAGGATAATGGAGCAGCTTTGGATGAAGAGGAGTTGTTGTTTCTTGCTGAGGGAAATGCTAGAACCTATGATGCTGATGTTGATGAACAACCAATTCAGGAGATAGGTCATAATCATCAAAATGCCTTTCAAGTAGCTGATTGTGATGCATATGACTCTGACGTCGATGATGAACCTACTGCCCAGACAATCTTCATGCCTAGCATCTCTCCAATGGTCTCTCCTAAGGTCTCACCATCTAAGCAAGCTGGCCCATCCAAAGAATCAATCATCTCAGAGGTATTAAAACTATATGATGAAGTTGATGAGCAAAAGATACATGATAAAGTAAAATTACATGAAACTTGTGAATCAGATATTGTTAATATGGGTAATAGTAATATTGTCCCATATGATCAATATGTGATCCAAAGTGAAAGTGTAATTGAACCAAGTGATGCATCTTCTGCAGTCAATAATGACTATGTTTTTGATGAATATACTGCATGTGCCCCTGATGATTCTGTTACCTCTGAACTGAATGCATATAAAGAACAAGTTGCTATTTATGAACAACGTGCTAAGTTTGAGTTAACCACCCGTGAGCAGGAAATGGATGACCAAATGCGTACAATTATTAGAAAAAGTAATTTTAGAGAAGAAGTATTAAAACAAGAGTTAAAGTCCTTACAAGAAAAGCTTTCTAAAACTGCTAAGCAAAAACAAGAACTTCAAGAAAACGTTAAAATGTTTAAGCAAGAATTCAATGCTAAGGAATCAAAACTTTTGAATGATTTTTCCAATCTAAAAAATTTGAAAAACAAGCTTGAAAATAAGTTGTACGTACAAGGGAATACCATGCAGACTGCTCACTTGATCACTAAGCATAGAGTCTCAAGCGATAAGCATAGTATTCCCCTTGTTGAGGAACCAAATCCTGAGGTAGTTAAAAAGGCTAGAACTGCTCATAAGGTACTGTATGATGGTAATGAGATTCTTAAACCTAGGCAAACACCATCATGTATTGGAAGCACTGAAGAGGATAGAAAATTAGATAATGAATCTAGAGAGAAAATGGATAAGAAACTTAACAATCCTGCATGTAAAGAGAAAAACATAATGATCAAATTACACTAAGGAAAATTGGATCCCCCTTAACATGTTTAAGCATCAAACTCAATTAACCCCAGAACAGATTTTTTGAAAGAAAGATATGGATAAACAAAAAGCTAATGTACTTGTTGAAACTAACACTCCCCTTAGGAAAATGCCTGCAGCTACTGTGTATCCTCCAAATACACCAATGCATTTAGTTCCTAGATCTATTGCCACTAATAGCAAAACCTTAATCAGCCTGTATGTTGTTTATCAGCAGTTTGTTGATTTTGAGAAAACGTGTAAGAAGAGAATCACACCTACATGGATAACTGAGGAGGAAAGGGGTTTTGAGCAAACTAAAGAATGTTATTTAACTGAGGTCATGCCTTTCTTTAAACAATTAAAAGGTCAATTTAAGAATCTTCAAAAGGGAATAAATTCAGATATTAAAGAAATGGAAAAGGAATTTGATGCTATGATTGTTGAGGTCAATGATTATGAACGGGAACTCAAATATAATGAAGTTGAAAGGAAGAACTTGCATATCTTAAATGAGAATTTGATTTCAAGTTGTATTGCTCAAGATGTGTTTAACACTATTACTAAGCACTCTATTACTGCTTCTCGATTTCATGAATTATCTATTGCATTGAAAGTTTCCCATGATCGTGTCATTGAGTTTGAAAACAAAAACTCAGAACTAAATGAGAAAATTGATCAGGATGATCACGATAATTTGGTAAAACATCTTTCTAAACTAGAAGTTGAACATTTTGATTTGCAACTAAAATATCAACATCTTAAAGAAAATGTTAAAACCTCAAATATCAAGACATCCTCAGATGTTCCAGAGTTTGATGCAGTTTTTCAGATAAACAAACGTGACGAACAGATTCAAGCTTATTGTAACACGATCAGAAAGTTGAAAGCCCAAATCTCTCAATTAAAGGGTGAAAAGAACAATGTGACTGGCTCCCAAATGCCTCCTCCTTTAGATTCTCAGTATTCTCAAACTTTTCATCTTCAAAACTTGGTTAATGTTTTACAAAAAGAAAACGAGAGTTTTCTAGAAGAAAATGAAAAAGTTAAACGACACTTTAAAGAGTTATATGATTCAACGAAAGTCACTCGTGACAAAAACAACGAAAAAATAACTTCTTTACAAAAGGAAATTGAGAATCTAAGGAGTCAGGAAAAAGGGAAACTGCCACTTGTCTTTAATGAGAATGTTGCATCAAAGTCATCCTCAGATTGCAAATATACTTTGACTGTTAAATACATTCCTCCTCATCTTAGGAATAATGAACTTGTGTTTCATAACTACTTTGCTCACCTTAAGGATAGTCTAGAATGTCTCCGAGAGATTGTGGAAGAGGATTTCATAAATAAGCCTCTTGATAGAGAAATTAGGTTTGCTTGCATTCAGGCCAAACGATCTCAGGAACTGCTAGAATGTTTAAAAGCAACATGTCCTAAATCCTTAGGTGCGAAAGGTAAAGCTGTGATGCCTTGTTCTATGCCTAGTGCCAAGTTTACAAACCATTCTATGCCCAGTATTAAGAAAGTGAATACTAATGTGCCTTCAAGCAGTTCAGATCCCTGCACGTCTAGTTCAGGAATGCAAAAAGTAGATCAACCAACTAATGTTCCCATAATTCCCTCTACAGGAGTAATCAGTGACATTAAAGCAAGCGGGTCAAAGCCTCCAGGCAATACCAAGCAAGATAGGACCTCGCAAGCTAAGAATGTGCATTGGAAGAGAGTAGAAAATCACCCTAGGAATATTAAGGTTGAGTTGAATAAAACGAATCGTGTTGATTCTAGTATTAGCTATAAGCGTACTGTAATTAATTCAAATTCTGCTACTATCTGCAAACCATGTAATGATGACTGTTTGTTTTCTGTTACTAATCATGAATGTGGTGTGAATGATTTGTCTAATGCTGTTAAATACCATGTTAAGATTGTTAATGCAAAAAATCAAGCTAAGAAGGCTAGAAAGAAATGGAGGAAGAAGGTTATGAAACATTGGAAACCCACAGGGAGGAAATTTAGTAACATAGGTTATCAGTGGATACCTACTGGGTGAAAATTCAATCTTAATAAGATGTGCCCTAAATTATCTAGATCAATGCCCATTAGGAAGTGGATGCCTACTGGTAGAACTATTCCCTTAAGAAGTGAACATACTTTGAATAGGTCTAATACGGACACTAGCACTGCATCTATCCCTAATGATTCCATTGTTTCTGTTTCTGATGTGGGTGTTCCAATCAATGTTACTAACCAAATGGAACCCATTCTTGCATGGGGATCTCAATTATCCAGTTATCCATTCTTGTCTGTGTTCAATTGCAGATCGTTCAAATCGTTCTGTGGTACATGGACTCAGGCTGTTCCAAGCATATGACTGGAGACCGGTCTCGGCTCATGAACTTCGTGAGTAAATTTATCGGGACTGTTAGATTCGGGAATGATCATTTTGGTGCAATTATGGGTTAGGGAGATTATGTGGTCGGTGATAGTGTTATCTCCAGGGTATATTACGTTAACTTATTCTCTGTCGGTCAATTCTGTGATTCTGATCTAGAAGTGGCCTTCAGAAAACATACTTGATGGTAAAGAACTTTTAAGAGGAACTCACAGTTCAAATCTATACACCATCTCTATCGAAGATATGATGAAGTCTTCTCCAATTTGCTTGTTGTCAAAGGCTTCGAAAACAAAGTCATGGTTATGGCATCGTCGTCTCAATCACTTGAACTTTGGCACCATAAATGATCTCTCCAGAAAGGACTTAGTTGTAGGTTTACCTAGACTAAAGTATGAAAAGGATCATCTTTGTTCAGCATGCCAATTGGGAAAAAGCAAGAAGTATGCCCACAAACCCAAATCTACAAACTCAGTTACAGAAGTTCTTCATACAATTCACATGGATTTATGTAGACCCATGAGAGTGCATAATATCTTTGGGAAGAAATATGTATTAGTTGTGGTTGATGATTACTCTCGATTCACCTGGGTTAAGTTCTTAAGGACAAAAGATGAAACTCCAGATATCATCATCAAACTTATCAAACAGCTGCAGGTTCGACTTAACAAAACTGTCAGAATCATCCGAACAGACAATGGAAATGAGTTTGTTAATAAACAACTTAGTGAGTTTTATGAAAGTGTTGGAATCAGTCATAAAAGAAGTGTTCCACGAACTCCTCAACAGACCGGTGTAGTTGAAAGAATAAATCGAACTCTTGTGGAAGCCGCAAGAACAATGCTGATTTACTCAAAGGTTCCAATGTTTCTCTGGGCTGAAGCCATAGCCACTGCATGCTACACTCAAAATCGATCCCTAATTCACACTGCTCATGGAAAAACTCCATATGAACTTGTCCACAATAGAAAACCTAATCTCTCATTCCTTCATGTGTTTGGTGCATTGTGTTATCCAACTAATGAGGGCCAAGACTTAGGCAAACTTAAAGCTAAAGCGGATATTGGAGTATTTGTAGGATATGCACCAAACAGAAAAGGATACCGAATCTACAACCAAAAAACCCGAAATATCATGGAAACAATTCACGTTACGTTCGATGAGCTGACCGGTCCAATGGCTCCAGGACAACCCAGTTCTGGACAACCCAGTTCTGGACCCGAAATATCATGGAAACAATTCACGTTACGTTTGATCCAATGTTTGATGAACACTATGAGCCAACTGCTAATGATCTGTCAATTCCATTATCAGAGGCTGCTACTATCCCTGTCAACGAAGTTAACTCTTTAGTTTCTATGTCATTAAGTCAAGAAGCGCCTGCTACAGATCACTTTGTCTCATCAATAAATCATCAATCATCGAGTGTACATCATGGAAATGTTTCTGGCACCCTTGATGGAGAGAATCCCTTTGCTACTCCTGAAGATGCCCCATTTGAAAACATATTTGCTCCTGAATCATCATTAGAACCATCATCATCAGGAGAAATCGACTCTGCTACTTCAGTTCCTCAACTACAACCAGACGAACACCTTAGAAAATGGACACACGATCATCCATTCGACAACATCATTGGAAATCCATCTCGTCCAGTATCCACTCGCAAACAACTTTCAACTGATGCCTTATGGTGCTTCTTCAACTCCGTACTATCCAAGGTCGAACCAAAAGATGTTAAAACTACTATGAATGAAGACAGCTGGTTCAATGCCATGCAAGAAGAAATTCACGAGTTTGATTGACTAGACGTATGGCAATTAGTACCTGCTCCAGACTGTGCTATGATCATTGCTCTAAAGTGGATCTTCAAAGTAAAACTTGATGAGCATGGTGATGTATTAAAGAACAAGGCTAGATTGGTTGCAAAAGGATACCGTCAAGAGGAAGGTATTGACTTTGAAGAATCATTTGCTCTAGTGGCACGCATCGAGGCAATCAGAATCTTCCTGGCTAATGCTGCAAGTAAGAATATGATTGTCTATCAGATGGATGTAAAGACGGATTTTCTTAACGGAGATGTTAAAGAAGTCGTATACGTCAGCCAACCGGAAGGGTTTGTGAATCCCGAGCATCCTACTCATGTCTATCGCTTGAAGAAGGCTCTTTACGGCTTGAAGCAAGCTCCAAGGGCGTGGTATGACACGCTATCAAACTTTCTTCTATCTACTGGATTCAGCAAAGGAGCAGTTGATCCGACATTGTTCACCAGAAAGTCAGGCAAACATTTAATTCACGTTCAAATCTATGTAGATGATATTATCTTTGCCTCAACTGACCCCAATGAATGTGACCGTTTTTATAAGGAGATGGGCTCCAAATTTCAAATGTCAATGATGGGACAAATGTTATTTTTCTTGGGATTACAAATTTCACAAAGTCCCGGAGGCATTTTCATTAATCAATCTAAATATGCAAATGAAATTTTAAAGAAATTTGGATTTGACACTTGTGACACCGTTGACACTCCCATGGTGGAACGTACCAAACTGGATGAGGACCAGTCAGCGATCATGGTAGATCAAACGAAATATCGAAGTATGATTGGATCCCTGATGTACCTCACAGCCAGTAGACCTGATATTCTGTTCACTGTATGCATGTGTGCTAGATACCATGCTAAGCCTACCAAAAAGTACCTTGAAGCGGTTAAACGGGTCTTTCGGTATCTCCAAGGAACCATCAACATGGGACTTTGGTACCCGAAGGACACCGGTATGTCACTAACAGCATATGCAGATGCAGATCATGCAGGGTGCCAAGATACTCGTCGAAGTACGTCCGGAGGTGCTCAGTTTTTGGGTGATAAGCTTGTGAGTTGGTCTTCAAAGAAACAAATGAGTAATTCTATTTCCTCTACAGAGGCTGAATACATACCCATGTCATCTTGTTGTGCTCAAATCCTATGGATGAGATCCCAATTATCTGACTATGGCTTTGGATTCAACAAAATCGCTCTGTACTGTGATAATAAAAGTGCCATTGCTCTCTCTTGCAACAACGTTCAACATTCAAGAGCCAAGCACATCGACATTCGACATCATTTCATTCGGGAACAAGTGGAAAAAGGTGTGGTGGAACTCTATTTTGTGAGGACTGAATACCAATTAGCAGACATCTTCACCAAAGCTCTTCCTAGAGAACGTTTTGAGTTTATCCTTCCACGTCTTGGTCTAAAGAGTCTACAACCAGATACACTCAAGCCTCTTCAAGAGGAAGACGAGGAGTAAAGGTCTTTATCCATCTATTTATTCAAAAAGCAAAATACATAATTTTAAAACCCACAAAAGGAAATATAAAAATATAAAATTCTCAAAAATCCATAAAAATTAGAAAATCTTGAAATCTTTCCAAAAATTATTGTTATTTTGTCATGTTTTTCCTTATTCAATATCATCTACGGACTTTGTGTTGACATTCAAAGAATGTCACGGGTCTTTAGATGTTCTTCGAATGTACATAATTTTGTTTAAAAAAAAAAGGCGGAGAAAAATGGTGGTTTATTGTCATTTCAGGCAATAACCCGTTTTAAAAGGTAAAGAACAGAGCCATACTTCATATTATTTTTCAAATCTCATGCTCTGATTCTTAAAACAAATGTTTGTCACCAAAAAGACAAACGTTTTCTTTCCAAATATTTTTCCGTCTAATGATTCGTCTGAAAAATATTTGCCATCTAATGAAAACTAAATTGTTTTGAAAATACCTTGTACTCTATTATTCTTGTAAATCATCTGTGCTTATCATCTGTCAAAATCTCTATCTCTCAATCAACAACTTGTGTCATGATTGAGGGGGAGAATGATTTCAATCGTATTAAAATAGTTATTTTTCAAATAATTGGCACGATAAATGAGCAAGGTTTATTGTTGGAAAATAAAAAAGAACAATGTTTTATACAGTTGATTCAAAATGTTTGCTAATGTTATGTTTTCAAAAGACACTCTTGCATGTTTAAACAATGGAGTTTAAAGTCTGAAAATCTGATCCTTATCAGTTAAAATGTTTTTTTTTCAAAAGCAAGTCACTATTATCCTCAAAAAAAAAAAAAAAAAAAACTTTCATGTTAGGTCACCATATTAGTAACACAGGCATCAATATGAAGAAATAAGAAAGAAGAGATCGGATGAACAATTACAAACACACACGTATAGATATAAGGAAAGGTTATGCGTAGAGAATGAAAGTAATTGAACAACCAACCCTCAATTGAGGGTATTACAAAGGTATTTATAGGAGAAGGAGCTAGGGCAACACTCCTAGTCCCTTCCTTTCCTTATTGGACTTGGGCCAAGGCTTATGGGCCTTCTACATAAGCCTTAGCTTAATAACAAACATAAAGGCCATATAAAGCTAACTATTACATATGAATCACTAACACTTGAATTAAGGTTTAGGAGTGATTCCAAAAATCTCCCCCTAAGTGTTAGTGATGAATGAAAGAGTGATAACCGTTGTAGGAGCTGATGTAATAGTAGCTTTGAGGTCTTCTGACATTCTTCTTTCTTGTGAGAAGAAGTGTCTTGATTCGAACAATCTCCCAAGTGTAGAGAAATTGTTTCCTTTTGAAGTATTCTGCTTTGACGTCATCATATACTTTGTTCTTTGATCTTTGTTCTTTGTGAGGGTAGTGATAGTATGTTGTTGTTGTCTGCATCAGGTCTGCTTCGTTGCTCCAGTGTCTCCACGTCTTTCTTCAACATGCTCACACGCTCTTTGACGTTGGATTTCAGTACTGATGAAGTTCTCTTAGTCTTTAAACTTTGTAGATTCTTTGATTTGACGTAGAATCATTCTGACATTTGTGTTGCCTTTTGAGAGAACTTGCATTAGTGATGATGTTGGTATGAGCATGTGAAGAATCTGCACGATCAGTCCGCTCCAGAGCTTCCATAAGAAGAAAACATACACACGGTTAGTAATAAGCGGATTCCGACACTTACAAGTTTGAATTTCGAGGGTGTTAACAGCATAGTGTGAAAACACGTCTCTAAATCTCACAAAGGCCGTTCCTGAACTGGAGTCCCACAAGTTAGATAACACGATGTACCGAAGTACACCTACAGTTCAGATGAGTCGCTGAGGTACACCGAAGCATCACCTCACGACTGTAGACCGTTTGAGACACACTAAGCGTAATCCACGAGGAGTTACCAAAGTGACCTGCTGTCAGGGCTGTTTGATGTTGACCCTGGCAGGAGTTTCCATTCAATCACTGAGGATCACATGTGTGAACCTCTCATAAATGTTCTCGACAGATTTCTAGGATATGTGTAGGACTCGATAACGTACCACTGTTGTTCTTATTTTTGAACAAAAAGTGATGAAATGTCAAGTGTACCTAAGAGATCTTTTAATGAATCTCGTGGCTCTAGACTCAATAGTGCATTTTGGTTTTCCTGAGCGGAGACTAGGGAGAGGGTCTCCTTCTTCAATACCAGCAATCTCTAAGAGAAAGTCGATAGTTTACGTAGGGTTCCCTATGAGAATGAAACAAGCTTCTGTTGGGAGAAACTTGAGTGGCTAAGAAGGTTTAGTGCATGCGTCACTGGGTCCATGACGACTTTTATCTTCAATACCGGTGTCATCTAGTGACGACCAGTAGCATATGAATTGAACCCGGTGTCTGCCCTAAGTTGAATAATCTGGAGGGCTATTTCTTTTCACCCTTTTCTTTGATTTTCTTTTTAATTCTTCAACTCCTTCTTTCTCCGATTCTCATTTTCTCCTTTTTATAATCATACCTAAGGAGTTCTAAGTACTAACTATTTGTGATGTCCTTCGGTAGATCCCTCCGGCTCTGGCGGATCATAGGACGGTTATTCCTAACCTTAGTCACCTTATAACTCCATGACTAACCTATGTTGCCATAAAACCATTTGCTTGAAAATCTCTCAAACTGGTTATGATTGAAAAACATTTTGTACCACTGTAAGAGTTTGATCATTTGCAGAAATACTCCCCCTCCACACGTGCTTAAGTGTTTAGACAGAAATCTGCACGCTGAGAGAAGAGCGCGCACTTTTGAATTGATCGACTCAAGATAGACAATTCCCCGAGGGACACGGTTACGTTGCATAGTTAATGAGTTACATTGTCAGCTTTTAGGTGACAACTAGCTCTAGTAACTACCTTGAAGGTGTGGACAAACCTCGAAAGGTTGTCAAACCCGTCAAAGTTCATGTCTATGAAGAGCTTCTCGAATAGGTACAATTTAGTTGAATAAGTCTTTGGAAAAAATATCTTTTCAATGTATGACTGTTCAGATCCCGTCAATTCATGGGTTAAGTCTTTTCACATGACGATTCAATAGCAAATCAACATATTTCTTATCACAATAATTTTCTCCCCCTAAAAAATGGCATATAAATGTTATTTTTGATAACGTTTTGATACTAAATATGACCATTTCGAGTTTTGTGGGAATATTTACACGAAGAACATTTAGTTTGAACAAAGTTTTAGCAAATACTCCCCCTCAACAAGTAATACTAACTTTTGAGGTTTTGAAAACGTAAGGGGAAGTACTTGTTCTTTTGAGCAAAACTTTGAAAAATGAAAGTTTTGATAAGTTTTACTCAAAAGTAAGAAGCTTTCGCTCCTTTTATAGGATTGTGGCACTGAAGCGTACCACAGGGTCCTTTCATTACAAGAACGGGGTTGTACACTGTTATGTGTGCACAAGCCATAGTCATTAATAAATCACACATCCAAATTAATAATGAAAGAAATAGATCAAGGGCTACCAGGTAGTCCAGTAATATCACCAGGAATGCGAACAGGGCGTTGATAGCCTGTGAGATTAATCCTGGGATGACCACCTACAAAGCTTTCCAGAGTTCTGAACTGGTCCCTTCTGTACAACCTTTCATCGATACGAGTGATGATCCTCTTCACATCCCGTCTTTCCTGAGAATTCCATTGCTTTGGTGAACCAATTCCTTCATGTATCGCCTTCAACCTATAAGCCAAGCCATCCCTGACACTCTTCAGTGTGTGATCTCCAAACTTGTGAAGATCTCTACATGCCATCAAGCAGTTGCGATGTAGTTCACTGCGGTAAACTACTCCAAACGGTTTGATGACAAGAGTGTATTATGGAAGATGGTTGATATCAGGAAGTTCTAGCTGAGGTCTGGTGAGGTTGACACGAGTCTGATATGATTTAACAGCTAATTGTAAATCTTATACACGTTCCTGGATCACTATGCTTCTGATGAAGATAAGTAAGGACTTGATGTATTCACGTTGAACTTCAGTCGAGAATTGTCTCATGCGTCCCTGTACTTTGGCAAGATACAGATCTTCAATGTCGTTGAGAGACAAGTTCTGAAATTCCGCTTCACAGAATTCATAGTCCCTTTCATCTTGTCTTTTGACTACGATATTCTTGAGAAAGGTGTAGTCCCATTTAGACGAAAGAGAGACATGCTTAATAGCAACGATCCCTTTAGCACTGTACACTTCATGTTGAGACTTTCGAACCTGGCAGCTTTTGTAGTAGATTCGTCGGCGTTCTGGCCAATGGTGAATCCCGTACATTGCATCAATGTCATACCGTTCCACATTGTTGGAAAACATGTGGGGTAGCCTTTTCTTCGATGGCTATGTAGTTGGAGTATATGGCTGTCGGGAACAGAAATGTAAGTGATGTAGCGTATTTATTTGAACCATCGCTACCGTGTAGAAGAAATTACAAGTCATTGTTGAAGAAGTAGCGAAATGGAATCTGAGGTTGATCCGGTTGGCCAATCGTCGGTAGAGGTTTAGACCAGTCGGTGTAGTATGGAGCTTTGTCTCTTCTGGAGAAGTCGATGTTTGATTCAGGGTTGAGCCAATCAATGTTGTTAGACATGGCTCGTGCTATGTTTTCAAGGTGATACTCAACTTCAATAGCACTTTTCGAGCTGTCTTTGAGTAGTTGAAAGGCTTCATTCTTGATTCGTTTCAACTCTGATTTCGTCATCTTCTTCACCCGAAACTTGTCTTGAAGTATTTTAACATGCTCCAATGTTCAACCTTCTATCGCATCTTGACCTTCCGGTGGGTAGGGAGTAGAATCAACAAGATTAGAGAACCAGTCATATTCAGTGTCATCCTCGTCTAGCCATGATACGACGTCAGTCTTTGGCGTCTTCTTCTTCTTTTTCTTTGGCCTAGAGGAGGATTCTGGTTTCTTAGCTTTGTCGAGAGAGGTGGGTTGTTGTTGGGGCTCAGGGACATCCTCTTCGTCACCACCAGTATACTCGAAGTGATCATCGGTTTTCTCAGTCTGGGGTGGTAACTCAGAGTCCTGAGGTTTGTCAGTCGAAGAGCGAGGAGGAGATCATCTTGGTGGTGAAGTCCTTCGGGGTGGTGGTGGCATAGATGATGGTTCTACAGACTTCTTTGGACGTTTAGGCTCGTCATTTTTATCCTTATCCTTGTCTTCATCGTCTCTTGGACGTTTAGGCCTTTGAGCTTCTTCTCCGCATGCTGATTTGAGTTGGTATTCCAGCAATGCTTCAAACAATTTACCTTCGTAAGAAGTAAATGTTTCAGATCATTTAGACATTTGAGATACTAGCCTGGAAACTAATTCAGCATCTGAGAATATTATGGGATCAGTTGGATTGATGTTTACTGTCATAGGTGTTGATCTCATAGTTTGCTTGGCCAAATGCAATAGATTCGGATAGAGTTGTCTGGTGTACATTTCTCTTGTCACACCAGGAACGATGTCAAGAAGGAACTTGTGAGTGTAACTTTTGATCATCTCGTTCATTTCCCCTTGAAGATCACGTTGCATGAACTTCTAGATGTACTCCCTTTCAGCTGACATCTTGTCATTCTCGTCATGAAGATACTGAACCTGGTCAGCGAGAAAATTTAGCTTTTTGTAAAGCACGTCTTTCTTCCTGACCTGCTTGACAGCTTTAACGATCCTTGTCTTTGCCCGAGAAATCCAAGAGTCCGTTGGCTTCTTCACAGATTTGGATGTGGATCTGGTTGTTCCTTTGGATGGTGGGGGTGAAGAGTGAGAAGATGAATCTGATGATGAGGAGTCGTGAGGTGATTCAGGGTCCTTAGGAGGTTCAGAAGTTTTCTCCTTAGAGCGAGTAGGATTGTCAAGAAGATAATCATCATACTTCACATCGTCATCTTGTCCAGATTTAGCCTTTACTTCAGCCTGAATCCGGGCCTCTTTATCAGCTTTGGCTTGAGCTGCAACCTCTTCATCAGCTTTTTCTTTCTCAGACTTTTCCTTTTCTGGTTGCTCAAAGTCATAATCAATAAAATCCTCCAGGCGTTTTTGTTGTCGCTCAAGAGTGGTGGCACCAATTCCCTTATCGGGTTAATTAACCGCATCAGGAATTTGTGTAGATTGGACACCACCACTTGACCCTCCGGGGCCACGCATCTGTTGCTTTTCAAACTCTTTTGCCACGTGTTGGAGTCTAATGATTTTGAACTTCTTCTTATAGTCAGTATCCAGTGGCTCTTCATCTGAGCTTTCTTCTTCATGCTCAAGTACTGGAGTCTTCCCTTTGCCTTGGTCAGCTTTTGGACTAGGAGGTTTAGCTACTGTTGGAGTGACATCGGTTGCAGTTTCAGAGTAGGTAACCTCCTCGTCTGATTCGGTTTTATCAGAGCTTTCATCCACTAGCTTTCTTTGCAGTTCAGACTTGGGAATGGGAATAGGAACAACTTCCTTAGAGGGAACTGTCCTTTTGAGTGGAGGTTTCCTCTTAGGGAACTTTTGTTGACTCTCAGTGCTTGCAACATTTCCTGCACTGCCTCTTCTGGTTTTCCTGGTAGGTGTACCAGAAGACTTTTCATCGAGAAAACCAACTTTGCCTTCTTCAACTGCTACCAGGTACCTTTTGTATGAATAAAGCTGTTTGATTGCATCAGAGAGAAGGTGATCCGGCAACACAACACCTTGTTTCTTTGTTGTAGAGTCCTTAAATCTGACTGAAAGTATGGGCTCATACAGCATGGAGTGTTGTTTGGGGTCATCGAGTCTTAAGGGAATATCAGGATTATACCCTAGAGCTCGTTGGATCAATAGTTTGGTATATCTGACATATAGGATTTTGGTGCCAAGATTTTTTAAGGAATGACATCATGTCGTCCCATATCAGAGCTTCAACTTCAATGTGTTTATTGTTGACCAATGCCTAAAAGATCTGCAGTTCCATGAGCTTGGGATGCTCATAGCCACTGTCACGTCCAGAAACAGATTTGGTGATTATGGTAGAGTGTTCTCCATGGCTGAGGAATATTCTTAAGATCCACGTATGAATGCTTAGTGATTACTCCTGTAGCTTCGTCATAACCAGTTTCGATCATGAATTGTAGAACAGTCTCTTCAGTTGGTGCGACATTGTATTCAGTTGGTTCGATGACAGGGATGAGAAGAATAGCCCTTAAGTCTGCAGGTGTGATAGTGACTTGTTTGTCATTGAGCGTCACTGTCACAACATTTTGTCCTTTGATCTTTTGCATTGTGTGGAAAACTAGAAGGGGGGGTTGAATAGTTTTACCAATTAAAACTTCCTTTTAAACTATTTAGATCGACTTATGTCAATCTATTTGGTTGTGTGTGTTGGATGTTGATAAACAAGCATATAAACATATGTAATGAAAAGATAAGAGTAAGAAGCACAAAACCACAACGCGAGTATTTATAGTGGTTCGGCTACAAGGACACCTTCCTTGCCCTACTCCACTCCCCGAGTCACCTACTCGAGAGTTCGTAAACACTACACCAATCTCCTTATGGCGGAGAAGCCTTCACAACGTCGCCTACCCTTTTTCCGGTGCTAGGCTAACCACCGAGTTCTTTCACTCCAAGGTGAACCAAACCTACACAACGTCGCCTACCCTTTATAAGGTACTAGGCTAAGTACCTAGTTCTTTCACACCAAGGTGAACTACACCTTCACAACGTCGCCTACCCTTTATTAGGTACTAGGCTAAGCACCTAGTTCCATTGCAATGGAGGAACTACTACCACACTACACCAACGACTAATCCCAAAGGAGATCTACTCCTTTACAACATCATCAAGGACATCAATATCCTTTGATCTAATGCTAGTCTATCTAGTACATCGAAACACACCATATCAAATGTACATCTTAGGAACCTTTCGTTAATGCCTTTGACTAGATCTACAAAACACCTTTCACTAATGTCTTGTGTCTTCACTTCAAAGCACCTTTCACTAATGCTTCAAGTCTTGACTTCTAAGCACCTTTCACTAATGCTTCTTGTCTTGACTTCTAAGCACCTACCACAAGTGCTTATGCTATAGCCGATAGATACTCTTCACTAATATATTCGCCTTGACACTTGAGACACCTTTCACGAATGTCTTCAACACTATACTTCTTTGAAGAAATAAAGGAATCATCAACAAGAGGACTTCAGTAGCCTTGATGATGAGGAAGCTTGGCAACTCATGGACTTGAGCTTGCTTGACTTCAAAGGTGGTGATCTTGCCTTTAAGAGGAACCTAAAAGATCACACAAAAACAAAACTACAAACATAGATCTCTTGGATCTAAGGTTAGTGAGATTTAACTCAGGGGAGAAAGTGTGTTAGAAAGGGGTGAGAAATAATGAAGAAATAGCTCACTATTTATAGAGGAAAAATCCTACTGTTCCCCGGATCCCACGGATCCCTACCACAAGGGATCCGGCTAGCACAAAGCTAGGGATCCGTGGAACGCTCCTCTTTACCCATGGGTATTTTGATTATGGGTCATGCGTCATGGGTTAAACCATGGATCTTTGGCAGGATACAATGTATCTTTGAGTGCAATGCACTTGGTCACTTGGGTATGGGTTGATCTATGGGTTATGGATATCATCCATGTATGATATAAGCATTATGTCATGCAATGGGTTATGGGTCAAGATCCATGGGTTATGGGCTTTGGGTTGTACCCACCTACATTCAATGTATTTTCCCAATGGGTTGTGATACTTAAGTTTCTACCCATTTATATTACCCAATATACTACATACTAGTTATGTGTATATTTTATCCAAATATGTAAACACTAGTTGTTGTACATATGTATTACTTAAATCATAAAATCACTTATACTTGTTTTAGTGTTTTATGTGAAAATGTGAATATGTTAGAAACTGTTAGTTCAAACCATTTACGTATTTTATTTGTTTCGTTAATATGATTTTACGTTTGTTATCGACAAAACATTAGAAGATCATAAAATATAAATAAACGTTTTTACGGCTTATTTGTATTAACAATCTCCCCCTTTTTGTTGATGACAAAACATAAAATTATTTTAAGGAAAAGCTAAAATTCATAAAAGTTTGAATTTGTAGTTTTTACTTTCTTCTCCCCCTTTTTGTCAAAACAAAAAGTGTTTGAAGGAAAGCAACACATGTGACACTACAAGAAAAGGGGCCTTTTAGGACCTTTTCCTGCGACGCCTTTTGAAGCAGCGTCCTAAAAAGACATCTAATGTGACGAGCTAGTTTATGAGTCCTATTATCATGGTACCTACTAGGACTTTTGATGTATTAGTCTTATTATATGAGTTTTATAGGACATTTAGTCATTTGAGTCTCGTTAAGATATAACATAATATGACACTCTCTATTTAGGTCCTATTATCTTAAGTTTTATAGGACTCTAAGTCGTATAGGTCATATTATCTATAATCTAATATGACAGAGGTATATGCGTCCTATTAGATTCGATTTTATAGGACACTTATATGGTTTGGTCGTATAATGAAGAATTTTAATAGGACACTTAGTATACATGTTGTATTAAATAAGTTTTATGAGACACTTATTTACTTAGGTCTTATTATGAAACAAACTTGATATGACACTTGATGTTTTAGTCTTATTATCACAATTTTATAGAATACTAATTTATTGGTGTCTTATTGTATTTGACCTTACAGGACACCTAATGTATACGAGTTTTAACTCATTTGATATAAGTTATTATCATATTTTACAAAACTTAAAAGTATTACAGAGATTTATACTAACGTTGCGTTTCTTAGTCAACTGAACTCAAGTGAATTGAAGTTTTGATCATTGAGTTTCATAGTCAACTGAAGTTTTGATATTTTAATTCTATAGTCAAGTCAAGCTTGGCAATTTCGTACTACGTGTGGGGAATACAAACATTGGCTACAAAAACTCTTCCAAATGAAAAATCTTTACATGATTTGAGTTTGTGTGACGATCTAAACTCAATTTTGCGTGGACTAGTTGACCAAAATGTCAAACACCATAGCACGTTAACATAAAAAACATTATGTGAAATAAAAAACATTATGTGAAATTTTTATACTGCAATTGACTCAATTTACATCCTAAATCTAATAAAGAAAACATCACATTTAATTTGAAGTTTATATTGAATTATTCATAAGAAATCTTAGACTTAATGATATAAAATTTTAATTATTAAAAACTTGATCAATATACCAAATATCATCTTACATAAGTTAAGGGGGTGTTTGTTTAAGCTTATATGTGGGCGTGGAGCTTATTTGATTTCGGTTCATATTTCATAAGCCCCAATATTTCTGGCTTACTTTGAGATTTAAGGGCGCATACAAGTTTATCATATTATAATAAACTTATATAAGCTCACACGTCTCAAAATAAGCCGAAAATTGTGACTTGTGAAATATACGAGCCACATATAAACTTAAACAAACACCCACTAAGTGTTTGTAAATAGGGGTGAAAACGAGCCGAGCCTAGCCCGAGCCTGCTAGAGCTCGAGCTCGGCTCGTTTCGAGCCTTAAATTTTAGGCTCGAGCTCGGCTCGTGATGTTTTATATAGGCTCGGGTTCGGCTTGAGCTCAACTCGTTTATACGATTTGGCCACGAAAAGTTAAAAGCTTGGCTCGAGCTCGAGCTCGGCTCGTAATATATCTTTATTGAGCTCGTTAATAAGCTCGAGCTCGGCTCGTATATTTGTTTAATATTTAAAATATCATAATGTCGTTTAGACTCACGAGCCCAAACGAGCTTTGTATGTAAATCTCGGGCTCGAGCTCGATTAATAAATGAGCTACAACTTAGGCTCGAGCTCGTTTAAGCTCGGCTCGTTCGAGCTTTTTACCAATCCGATCCTGAGCTTTTCACGAACGACTCAGCTCATTTCCACCCGTAAATTAAACTAAAACGAAGTGAAACAAAATATATTTTTCACTTCCCTCCCTCTTTTCCCCCCAATGTTTTTTATTTTTATGTACATCCGGCCAAAGCCCAACGCTATATAAATCCATTGCTCTACTCACCTATGATATAGGATCTGCTCTTCTCCTCCTTCTCAAAACAGTTACAACGAACCACCAGAACAGGAAACAAGGTAAAATCATCTTTTCCATTCTTTTACCATAAATTCGTAATTCTATTTGATTTAGGCTTATCATAATTTCGTAATATAGGAAACCCTAGTTTTTTGTTCTTTGATTAATTCTGTTTGATTCTCTACGATATTTGTAAGTAATTGAGAAAATTGAGTAAATGATAAGTAGATGCTCTAAACTTTTGGTTATATGTTCCAAGCTTATTAATCAAATTAGGGCAATAAGAAAATCAGTAATGGTTTGAAGAATTAATGTTCTTATGTTCAAACACTATGGTTGAATTTTAATTTCATTTCTAGATGGGTTAATATTAAAGCAATTGTGATTCATTTGTTTACTGGAGATAATGTTCTTATTTGTTCACTTGAACTCAGACGATGGTGTCAAGGAAGGATAAGAGAGCAAGGAAGGATAAGAGAGTTCGCACCAGAAGTGACAACGACAGCCAACAAGTTGAAGATGTACTTCAGATGGAGTCAAACCATTCAGATGGTGACGAAGGTATGTAGTAATTTTATGGCATGTTTATATGGTTCAGTATAAGCTTATACTCTATTAGAATATTAATTTATTGCTACTATTCTTTAGACTCTATTAGATAATTTATTTATTGCTACTTTTCTTTTTTAGTTCAAGTGATTCAACGCAAAAGAGTAAGAGGACCAACATTTATGCCAAAAGTTTGGACCAAATCTGGCGATGATCGTATTAGTGTTTCATTCAATGAATACGGACAACCCATTGATAAGAAAACAACAAGCACTTTGACCCATTTCATGGGATCCCTTGCAAGGAGTGGAAAACATTGTTCGCTTCACAAACCATGGCCTGACGTTCAGAGTGATAAGAAAATGATTTTGCTCGACGTCTTAAATGTATCCTAAAAATACATTCAAAAATTTAACTATCTAATATGTATGTTTTCACATCTAACTACATTAATCAATTTTCCTTTGTAGGATAAGTTTGATCTTCCTATGGGCTGTGATGATTGGCTTTTAAAGTCTTTTGGAAAGAAGGTTAGGAACTGGAGGGCCAGAGTGAAGAAAGAGTGTTATGATCCATCATTGTCTTATCGTGAACAAATTAATTTCAAGCCAAAACGAGTGCATCCTGGTCAATGGAAGAAACTTGTTAAGACGTGGAATAAAGAAAACTCAAAGGTATGTTAAATTTCTAACGAGTGTTCCTAATAGTACTTGTTTTCCTTAATCTGGTAATTCAATAAGAGATATTAAGAAAGATATTGCAAATCGACTTTTAGTTTAGATTATGGTCTAGACGATTTTAGTGAAGCCCTTTTATCGTAAGACTTTTAAAGTTGAGCAAATACATGTGTTTTCTGATCTGTATAGCTGGTTCTCAATTGACAAATACATGTGTTTTCTGATCTGTATAGTTGGTTCACTTTCTTTTCTGAACTGTACAGCAATGGGTGTTTGGTTGCTGCAGCAGGGGCATTTGGTACTAAGTTTATGGCTTTAAAATTAGAGTGGTGAGATCATGTGTTATACGGTTGTACCAATGTTATTCTTTGGGGTGGGTAACCATATTAGTAGTGGTGGTAGCCCAGTTCCTTCCAAAAAATTGCTCATGAAAAATAGATACTTGAAGTTTTACAGATTTGTGTAGCAGACCCTTAAGAACAAGCTGGGTATCTCTGATATAGTAAGATACACTGAGACGTTCGTGCCCCCAAATCTTTATATCAAGTAGCATCGATCACCATCCTACTTTTCTGACCTTATTATCAGCTCTTTTATTTCTTCCAGAGGTTATAACACTATCGACATATATTCTTCTTTAGGTTATACTAAAAACTCAACATATGAGTTAGCATTCAGTATTTCAGTTAATATATGGATTAAAAAGTTTTCCAATGAAGTCTGCCTCTGTTTCTATTTTTTTCTTTACCGTTTTTTACAATTATCTGTATATTTAACAAAAACTTTTTGACAGCTTCGTGGGTCGAAAGTAAAAGCATGATATAGATTATACATAAATCCACAAATTTATGTATTGATTATACATAAATCATAATAAGGACACATAAAATTAAACTTTTTCGTTTATATAATTAGTTGGGAAAACAAGTATTTATGCGAGTTGGTACAATTTATAAAGGAACTTTTTTATCTGCAACAAAGTTCTCTGATAATTCGATGTCCTTAGGACTTAATCCATTAGGTAGTTCCCAGTCGAACTGGTATATCAGTTTAGCGATAATGATCTCAGCAACATTTAGGATCAGTTAAGCATGCAAATATTCATCAACATTTAGCGATAATGATCTCAGGCTTAAAGCTGTCTGCATCATCCCAATGTTCAGGATCAGTTGAGCATGCAAATGCATTAACAAGCACTCTTGTACCCACTGGTATTTCATACCCATCAATATGAAATTTTTCTCTACCAGATGTTAGGATTAGGATTTCATGCAAAAGGACCTAGATGTTAGGATTTCATTGATAAAAGTTATTATGGCAGACGTTAAGTTGTTAGAATTTCATTGATAAAAGTTATTATAGCAGACGTTAAGTTTTGATAGTGGTAGGAATTCACCAAATCAACATCATGGGGTACTATAACACATGGTCTCTAAACATCTAATACCACTAAGTCTTGTCCTATATCATCTTTGTTATATGCTTTCACTTTCCCTGTAAAAGGTTTCATCAACCAAGTCACATTATCTAACTTATTTGCATCTGATTTTGGAATGGCTTGTATAAGGAGTTGCAGGGTTATGGTTTCATCTTCAAACCATGCCTTAATATGTTTCAACTGAGAATATTTGTGCTTGACGCACATTGATACCTTTATGTGGTTATATAGTTTCCGTTCTTTGACTTACTAGATTGTTGCACATCTGAAACAATTTCATAATCATATAATATGGTAACTTACCTTCGGGAATGGCCCTCACCTTAGACAGATTGTTCTGAACGAACATCATTTTGGTGAAAAAAGAAGATGGTTCTGGTCAAAAGCATCAATGATCACATGACCATAGCTCTGGTCAAAAGCATCAAGACTATTAGAGAGGGTAGATCCAGGATACTTAGCTTAGCGACTAGGTAGAACAATCGAGTCACAATATGCTCGAGCTGAGGCACCACTCCAACACATATCAGTTACCTTCAAATTAAGCCATGTTACTACCTATGCTGGAACAATCGAGTCACAATATGCTAGAACAATCGAGTCACAATCAGCTGATATATGATTAATTAAGCCATGTTACTACCTATGCTTATTTGTCTATTGTTTTTATATTACTACTGATTTTTATGTATATGCCTACTGTTTTTACATGTTTAATTACTGTTAAATTGGTTCCTGACTTACTGCTGCAGCAAGGGCTGTTCTGTTGCTGCAGCACGGGTTTTTGGTTCTGACTTCATGGCTACTGGTACTTGGTACCGAGTTTGCTTGAGCTTGCATTCTGGCATGCATATATAAATTACTACTTTCTGCATATCTTAACAGTATTTTTGCAATGTTGGGATGATTATTCATGATTGCTTCTTGCTTACTACAGAGGGTCAGCGAAAAAAATAAGGCAAATAGGGGAAAAAAGAAGATGGTTCAAGTCACGGGTAAAAAAAGTTATGCTATAGTGCGTGAAGAAGTTAAGGTAATCATATATAATTGTTCAAGTATTAATGTAAAATATTAATATGTACTGAGAATAATTTTTTGTTGTAAAACAGGAATCCTTAGGTGGACCTGAACCAACAAGAAGGGAACTCTTCCGTGCTTGTTTCTCTACCAATGGCGTTGCAAAAAATGATGAAGCTACAGCTGCAATTGTATGTACTATGTTTATATCCACTGTTATCACCTACCTAATACTTGTCTGTCTAAAAGATTACTAACATTTACCATGACTTGCGTTCATTTGTTTGTTGTTGCAAGTGTAGTACTTTTAAGAATGGTTAACATATTTAGTATCTTTAATACAGGATGAAATGGAAGAATTGAGTTCTCAACTTCCGGAGGGTGCGACTGATGAGCCTGGACCACAAGATGTATATTCAAAAGTTATGGGTAAGGATAACAATGGACCAGCAGACTTGTATGGGTTAGGTATCCGTGCTTCTGATGTTTGGGGTGTGGTACCAAGTCACTCTGCACGTCATAGAGATAAGCTCATGTATAAGTCTAGATGTGACCAGCTTAGCAGGGAACTCGCTGAGTTAAAAGTGAGAGATTCTTAAAGGCAAGGGTCGAGTGAAAATGGTTCTTTCGGTGTAAATGTAGTTAATGAACCTCTATCTTTACGGGTATGTGTCTATCTTGACTGATATATGTACTCTTACTAATTATAGAATGACATTTATTAATGATACATATTGTAGGTCGGAGTAGAAGTTTACCTCAAAAGTATTTTTAACTCTACCGAGATTGTAGCGAAAGGAAGGATCAAGAGCTTAGATCCAAATGAAATTGTTGGGGGTGAAGAGATAGGTCCAAACTGGTGCGAGGTCAATGTTCAAGTGCCTATCAAAAGAGATGAACACTTGGTGAGGCGATATGGATTGTTTGTCACAATTAGTGATGCTATTGGTGCAAATGTCGCATGGCCTTGCCCTTTTGTTTCGGTATGTCAGCTTACTAAACTTGTGACATCTTATACCATTAGAATTCAACGTGAGTAATGGGTTGGGGCTGAAAAAACAAGAGGGATTTTAATGGGTTATACTCCATAATAAAGTAGTTTGCTTGTATTTCAATAGGTTAAGGCTGCAACAAGACGGGCTAGTTATTTAATGAATTGTTGTGGGCGATTTGTTTTATGTGTTTGTAGTTGTGAGGATTTTTACTTTAGTGAATAGAAATTTGTTGCTGCTAAAAACTAAATAGGTATTGATATCTTATGTTTGCGTGTTGCATAATTGTAGGTGGTACCTCAAGATGATGCGTGAAGATGATCCATAATGACTCAAGATTATTTACTTCGACTTTAGTTCTCATTGTTCAATTTCGTTGTAATAAAAGTTGGAAGACTACTTGGATGATGTTAAAGCCTAATCAAATCAAAATGTTGCTTATTTAAATGAAACTTCTTAGTTATTTTACGTGTTATGGTTCTCATTTCTTGTGTTTTATATAGTGTTCAGTTAGAATTGTTCTTAAAACCTACAAGTGTTCATGAAAGTATATTGAAAATAAGATTTTTTAAAAATAGAAAGCGTCTTATAATGTATGTATATCAAGACACTAATTTTGGTCTCAACATGCACTTATGTATTAGGACCTTTTTCTTGCACTCAAATAAGAGTTCATGCATGACACAATTTCATCCTAAAAAAACATTTTGTAGGACGCATGAATGCGTCTCAATATGTGATATAATTTCGTTCTAATAAATATTTTTTTAGAACGCATGAATGCGTGATTTTGTAGGACGCATGAATGCGTCTCAATATGTGATATAATTTCGTTCTAATAAACATTTTTTTAGAACGCATGAATGCGTCTCAATATGTAATATAAGGTTAGAATATCTTAGAACACTTTAAAGCATCCTATTAACTTGTCTATTAAAACACAAATTGCGTCATATAAAACGCTTTACGGGACTATTTTTTTTGTTTCATAATGTTGGCACTTATTAGGATGCTTGTAAGTGTCCTAATAATTTTTTCACTTTATACAACGCCTTTATATGCGACACTTATATCATTGGTCCTATTATGCTAAAGGTCCCATAAAGTAACCTGATAGGATACTACTCGGCGTCTTATAAAGCCTGATTTTTTGTAGTGTAAAGAGAAAAAAAAGAAGAAAAATAGAGAGAAAATAACGGGAATAGATCTCGCCTTTACTCCCCCTTGACGAGTCCATCCCTATGTAAGGGCGTCAAGAAAGTGATACTAATCTAGTTTGTTTGCAAATAAGTTTGCAAAAGATTTCGTCTAAGTTGCGAATGTGCTCCCCCTTGATGATTGCAATAGTGCACGGGGATGTCACGAAATGTAAACCTAGTATTGCAAGTAATTTGCAATGTATTGCTTTGACATAAAGCTCCCCCTAGCTTTAGGATGTCAAAGTCTTCATGTGTAAATTGAATAACTACAAAACAAAGATTAGAAGGCAAGTATAATTCACAATTTCCTGCAAATGTGATTCAAGTTAGTAGAAAGAAAACTTTCTGTCTCACGGATCCCACGGTTCCCTCCTAGTAGGGATCCGTCTAGGCAATACTAAGGGATCCGTAGTAGCTGATTAATTTCAGCAATGGTGATATAACAAGTAATGTTATCACAAAAATGAGATATGAATGCAAGGTAATCATATGCTCAGAAAAATAACAAGTAGCATGTAATTCCATTTAATAAAACTAGAGTTATGATATACATGAATCTAAAAACTAAGAAAATAGACAATACATGACTAGGAATTTCTAGACTAACTAATGCTTGATGCTAGGACACCACTAAAATCTTCTAGCTCAAGTTTTGTTTAGGTTTAATCTTGTCGAAACGTTCGAGGAGATGAGAGAACATGAAACGTTGGTCTTCTCGTACTTCATGTATCAAACTTTCAACATGTTGACAATGATACCAATCTTTGTCATGGCTAGGTAGTGGTGGCGAAGAAATGAAATAGCTTGATGCGAAGGATCAAGTGAAGCAGCTTGTGGAGCTTCAAACGATGGAGGGATTGGTGGAGGTACATTTGAGAATGACTTAACCAAGAATGATGGTGATGGTAGAGAAGTGTCAACTTTCATATGATCGGGTGGTTGACTTTGATGATTTCTCATAATCCAAATGGGATTATATGAGGGAAACGGCGAAAAGGAAGCCGGAGCAAGTGTCGACTCAACACCTTGATTTTGAACCATTATTCCTCCTAATGAGGAGAATGTTGTCGGCGGAAGCGGATGAGACGGCCTAGGAGGCAAGTCCTCTAAATGGTAGAGGTGTGGTGATGATAGTTGGGATGTAAATGAAAAAGCTCTAGGAACCAATGGTGATGGTTTAGTGGAGATAATATTGTTTGGCCTAGGAGGTATGGTGGTGTTTGGCATTGGTAGTTGTGTGGGTACTATCTTTTTAGGAATTGGTTTAATTGGATGAGGAAGAATCCTATCATTTGTTAGCTTGACCGGAGATGATTCGGTTGAAGAGATTTCGTGTATAACACGAGCCTTTTTCATGGGTGGTTCTTTGGTGGATAAGTTACTACATGGGGTTTTCCTCATGATGAGATGATTTCAAGAGGTTGCAAGAGCTGAAAGTTAGGATGAGAGTGATGACTATGGAGGTTCTAGCAAAGTGGTTTATAAACCAAGAGATTTGGCAAGTGCATTTAAGCCTTAAGCCACTAGGATTCATTGGAATGTGATGATTAACATGCACAAGAGTCAACTTCAGAGGTTGTACTGATCTAGGAATTCATTTAAGATGAGATGGAGTGTTTGAGTTAGGAAGATGAGTTGAAATGATTGATTAAGCAAGATTTGACATAAACTGTCATCCGGATCCCACGGTTCCTTCCTCAGAGGGATCCGTCTAGGCTAATCATAGGGAACCGGCTTTCAACAGTTATGAAAAAGTGGAAATGATGTTTCTAAGATCTAAGACCTATATCATCTTGAGTGTTTCAGTCCTCCTAAGTGTTTTAAATGAAGAGGTGCTTGAGTACTTGAAGGTAATGAATGATGTAGTTAATGATTGTTATTTATGGAAGGATTTGGAACTTTCAAGAGTACCAATGGATGTGCAAGGATGACACTAATAATGTAGAGTGTCAATTGAAGCTAAATGATCCTAGAGATCAGGTTGTGTCTTAGGATAGTGTTTTGGAAAATATCCTAGAAGCTTTGAGATGGAAAAACTAGATTTTGATCAACTTTGATCAATTTTGAGATGAGGATGATTTATGATTAATTTTGTCATAATCGAAAGATTTCTAAAACTAGATGTGAGAGATTAAAAAAATGAAGTGTGAGTTTAAGAGCGGAAGAGTAATGGATTAAAAATGAAACGGTAGATCTATAAGCTTCTTAGATTGTTATCTAGGTGAGTTATGTAAAAGATCAACTTATCTTGATAAGGACTTAATTTGCCTTAAGACACTGTGTTTAGTTTAGTGTGAGGTATTCTTAGAATATGGTTGAAATATAATGCTTGCAATTCCATTTTCTGTTTGCCGGATCCCACGGTTCCCTAAGTGTAGGGATCCGTCTAGCACAATCTTTGGGATCCGCCTATCTGCTCAGCAGGACCTTTACTAAAGGTATGCAATGATCTTGACAATGCATTATATCTCAAGGATAGTCTAAAAGGAGTTCTAATACTAAGATATCAAATGTAAGATGTTTTATTTCATGAAGGAAATTGGATTACATTGATAGAGCACGAATAAAAGAGAATTTGATCCTATTTTGGAATACTACTAGGTTTCTTGAGTGTTTTCACTAGGAGGATCATTATGTGGTTGATGAGTGTTGGTGGAATCAAGAATGAAGAAAGTCTTCATGAGAGATATGTTTAGCGGTTCCATCATCTTGTTCACAAGTACGTACAACGGACTTTGAAATTGAGGATGGAAGTGCATAACATTATGATAGAGGCGTGTCAAGAACATTCCATAAGGGATGAGTTTATTCTTGGAGCCTTGAAGATTTGCAATTCGCCTTGCGAAGAAGTAGGCGAGATTGTATGGATTTTGTGTTAGCAAACAGTACAACATGTGAGCACAACAAGCGGGAAGAATTTCTCGATTTCCCCTAAGACTCCAAACATTTTCACGTAGGATGAGTGCAAGAGGCTTGTACTCTTCTCGGATATCCCTTGTAAAGATAATGTTTGGATCGGAGTAATATGGTCGAGGTTTGCATATTATGCGATTAAAATCTTCCGGAGAGGGTATGTGTGAACAATATGGGCTATTTTCTTCACGAAAGTTGAAGAGAGAATCAAGAGACCAATCTTCGGTGAAGGCACATTGTCCATGATTAGGAATCCGGAGGATGTGAGCAAAATGCCCAAGGGTTAGAGTAAACTTTTGGTTTTTGATATAAAACCACAGAGATAGAGAGCGATCCTCATTACGAACGAGTTCGACTTGACGGAAGAATTCCATTATGAACCTTGGAAATATCTTCTCGTTGATTTCAAGACATTCTAGTCCTATGGCTCGGAAGGAGGTATTGAAACCTTCTTCGAATTGTAGAGAGGTGTCTACAATACGTCCTTCGTGGAAGTGACAGTTTTCGAGATTATTGAACCCACGGACATGATTGCCAGGTGTGTTGGGTTCGAGAGAGATGTTTGGAGAATAGACGCTAGTGAGTGAAAAATCAAACTCATATTCATGCGTCATAGTTGAACCTATAGAAATGATAAGTTAATAAAAAGAGATGTTTGTGCTCAACCTATGATTATCTAATGTTTTTACTTGATTTTTATTAACAATGGTATTTAACACTTTAACTTACTCAATGTTTTGACTTTCTAGTGGATTATTACATTTAGAAGGATAGTGGTTTTTAATTTGCATGAAAAACTGCTTTCCAATAGGACGGATCCCACGGTTCCTTTTCAAAAAGGATCCGGCTAGTATAACTTCCGGGATCCGTAGATCTGTTTTTACAGAACCAGATTATATGAAAACGCATAGGTTTTTGGATCTCATAGTTTTATACCAAGATATATGTTTTAACCTACATTTTCTTTTAACATGCATACATGACTTCTAATGTATCACGAAAGAGAAAGAAACAAATAAAACAAAGGAAATGACAAACACATTATGATAATAATAACCTAGATAACTAGATTATTAGTAATATTGCATTTCAATACTAAGGATGATACAAAGGAATGGGTATATGATCCCAATGTAGATTAACAACACAAAGTAAATGTCTCCATATGTGAACTTCATCATAGGGAACACAAGTGCAATGAGTGTTAAGGTGATGAGCACGAGTGCGATATAAACCATGTTGATGACAAATCTTCTTGGTTTCGGTTGAGATGGAATGAGGAGGAAGATGAGATTTTTGAATGAGAGGAAATTTTTGAAATTGGAAGATTTGAAAAAGTGAGGGTTTGGTAGAGTGGTCGACGGTGGGTTATTTATAGGGAAGGAGGAATTTTTGAAATTCGTGTTTTGTTTTGTTATTGGATTAAAAGAAACAAAACAAAAGTTTTATATACCACGACTTTAGACGAGAAATAAAACACGTATGTGAGAAAAAGGCTTCCTAATGAAGCTTCATGTAAAACATGTAATTGCACAAAAGATAATCATATAAATACCTAAATAGGTATACTTAATTATCAAGCAAAGTAAAAAGAAAAAACATACCTCGAGCTCACTTAGGAATGTCTTTACAAATGACACAACAAATGTCACTTAGACTATCCCCGCTCCTTTGCGTTTAAGATACATTCTTAAGGAAGGTATTCTTGTTACCAAGCGACTCCTAAAGCTTGGTGGGTATGAGCTTTGACTAATCAACATGACAAAGAAGATTAGTGCAATTAAATGAAAAAAAATATTGTTATCAAATCAACATCCAAACGTATTGTTTTAAAAGACATGGTGTTTGTTTTTATGAAAAACCTTCTTTGTAGTTTTCAATTAACCATGGATCGTATCAAGTTTTTAAAGTACAATATACTTCAAGAAACTTGGTAACGAAGCTCTGATGCCAATTGTGGAAAACTAGAAGGGGGGGGTTGAATAGTTTTACCAATTAAAACTTCCTTTTAAACTATTTAGATCGACTTATGTCAATCTATTTGGTTGTGTGTGTTGGATGTTGATAAACAAGCATATAAAGATATGTAATGAAAAGATAAGAGTAAGAAGCACAAAACCACAACGCGAGTATTTATAGTGGTTCGGCTACAAGGACACCTTCCTTGACCTACTCCACTCCCCGAGTCACCTACTCGAGAGTTCCTAAACACTACACCAATCTCCTTATGGCGGAGAAGCCTTCACAACGTCGCCTACCCTTTTTCCGGTGCTAGGCTAACCACCGAGTTCTTTCACTCCAAGGTGAACCAATCCTACACAACGTCGCCTACCCTTTATAAGGTACTAGGCTAAGTACCTAGTTCTTTCACACCAAGGTGAACTACACCTTCACAACGTCGCCTACCCTTTATTAGGTACTAGGCTAAGCACCTAGTTTCATTGCAATGGAGGAACTACTACCACACAACACCAACGACTAATCCCAAAGGAGATCTACTCCTTTACAACATCATCAAGGACATCAATATCCGTTGATCTAATGCTAGTCTATCTAGTACATCGAAACACACCATATCGAATGTACATCTAAGGCACCTTTCGTTAATGCCTTTGACTAGATCTACAAGACACCTGTCACTAATGTCTTGTGTCTTCACTTCAAAGCACCTTTGACTAATGCTTCAAGTCTTGACTTCTAAGCACCTTTTACTAATGCTTCTTGTCTTGACTTCTATGCACCTACCACAAGTGCTTATGCTATAGACGATAGATACTCTTCACTAATATCTTTGTCTTGACACTTGAGACACCTTTCACTAATGTCTTCAACACTATACTTCTTTGAAGAAATAAAGGAATCATCAACAAGAGGACTTTAGTAGCCTTGATGATGAGGAAGCTTGGCAACTCATGGACTTGAGCTTGCTTGACTTCAAAGGTGGTGATCTTGCCTTTAAGAGGAACCTAAAAGATCACACAAAAACAAAACTACAAACATAGATCTCTTGGATCTAAGGTTAGTGAGATTTAACTCAGGGGAGAAAGTGTGTTAGAAAGGGGTGAGAAATAATGAAGAAATGGCTCACTATTTATAGAGGAAAAATCCTACTGTTCCCCAGATCCCACGGATCCCTACCACAAGGGATCCGGCTAGCACAAAGCTAGGGATCCGTGGAACGCTCCTCTTTACCCATGGGTATTTTGATTATGGGTCAATGGTCATGGGTTGAATCATGGATCTTTGGCTAGATACAATGTATCTTTGAGTGCAATGCACTTGGTCACTTGGGTATGGGTTGATCTATGGGTTATGGATATCATCCATGTATGATATAAGCATGATGTCATGCAATGGGTTATGGGTCAAGATCCATGGGTTATGGGCTTTGGGTTGTACCCACCTACATTCAATGTATTTGCCCAATGGGTTGTGATACTTAAGTTTCTACCCATTTATATTACCCAATATACAACATACTAGTTATGTGTATATTTTATCCAAATATGTAAACACTAGTTGTTGTACATATGTATTACTTAAAGGGAAAATCACACAAATAGACCGCGCGCCCTGGTGCATATCACTTTATGGACCACTTTTATTTTAAATTTGAAACTAGACCGAGGGCAACCGCTCTTATTGGGCAACTCAACCACAGTGCGACAAGTGTCCCGTATGTGTAAGGTTTTGTTTTTTGGGCAACCAAAAGTCGGTGGGCAACCGTATTTTTTAAAAAGGGTTTTTTGGTCATTTTACGTTGCATAAAAAGTACACATGTGAATAGTGAAAGTACAGTGAATTTAAATTAAAAATCCAATACTCACTCGTCTTCAGCATTCGTCTTCTTCACTCTCGATGTTTTTTGCTTCTCGCATAAAAGCATTCATAGTTAATCTTTTCACAAATGAAACAGTCTGCTGCGTCGGCACCTCTCTTGCTCCTAACAAACAATGTTCATTGCAACCGATTATTTCCGTTCGTTACATTTTTTTACAACAAGAAAACCACCTTCAATTGCTCAATCTTTTTGTTCCAATAATGTGGCAAAGTATGGTACGTTTTAATTCGATTATTGTTATTCGATCCATGTTATAATGAATCGTTGTTGTTATTCGATTAATGCCTATGTTACACACGTTTTAACTCCATTCTACAATCCATTGTTCTTTTTTATGTCTGTCTGATTCGTAATTATGTAGTCTATAATACGTTGGTATAGATTCCTTCTATGGTCGCCTTAATTTTGTTTATTGTTATTAAAAAATGTCATGTTTGGTGGGTTAAACATCCAAACCTGAACCTTTTTTCAAAGGTAATCCTGTTAAACTTTGTGGTTATTTATTACTTGTTTATAGGTAAAAAAGTAAACATACACAGAAAAGTGAATTTTCCATTTCCATCTATTTAACTCAAGGCATATGCATAAATACTAAAAAGATCTGCACAAATAGTCACAACAGATTTCAGGTGCACATATTATAGATTAAACAGATAACAACCATTCTAGTTGTTTTAGTACATCAACAAACCAGTACATAAGGTAACCAGATGTTACTTGTAAGCCATTTTTCTTTTCCCTTTGCCTTTGCCTTTTTCAGCCGTTCCTGCGACTGTGGAGGGATTATTTATGCCAATTTTCTTCTCTTTAATATCAGCCCATGTTTGTTTATTTGCAAGTCCTATTACCTGAATCCTTTTACCCGAGAGGTTCCGACATCCGGCATGACTAACTGAAGCCTTTTTTTCCACCAAACTCATAAACGTTGCCCTTTTCAATAGACTATTGCGGTAAGCTACCACATCGGGTCTGTCAGAATAGTTACTTGAGCTGTAGGTAGACAAATAGGTGGATATAGAGCTTGAATCAGTTTCAGAGGTTTCAGCGTTTGGGAAATATGAAGCCCATGGATTACATGGCTGCATTGTATCTGAACTGCTTGAGGACACTGTCATGCTTGAATCAGAAGAGATTGTTATGATATCTGCAAAATAAACAAAGTCTTTAAAGATGCGTGAAACCAAGCTTAGCATTAGAAAAATAAGATTTACAGAAACCAAAAACCCACTACCTTTTTCTTTAGCCATTTTTATTAGGGTTTTGCTGATATGTGTGTGTAAAAGCAGTTTTAATGTGCGTCTGTTTATAACTGCCTTTCACTATAAAAGAAAGCCTCTACCTAACCGCATTTAAAAGCATTAACTGCCTAATAAATGCTAGGTTGTTGACCTTATCCCTTAACTTTGAACTTATAACTACAGATTATGCTAAAGCTTAGTTTTGCACCACCCTATACATTCTAACATATTTACAATAAAACTTTTGTGACCGACATACAAGCATTTGTAACCCTGCTCAGCACTGTTCACTTAAAATCAGCACTGTACATGCATCTGTAACCTTTTATTGCTTGGTCTTCATGACTGGCAGTATCAACTTCCACTTTCAGTTTATCACTTTAATTACATATCCCTTAAAAAATGGTGTCTTATCTCACTATGTGTTGTTTTTTTATGATACGCAGTATTTTAAATATTTCACACGATTGTATTTAAACTGTTGTTTTTCAAGACATTATTAGCCAATGTTGCATCCTTATATGTTTGTGGTTGTTTTGTTTATTTTTATTTATTTATTTATTTTTTTTTCAATACAATCTACTAAAACATAAGCATCAGTTATCAATAACTCTAGTATTTGTCAAACTCTAGCAGTATTCTAGATGATCCTAACAACCATCACCACTTCTAGAACATTACAACTTAACCCGACCTACAGAATAGTACCAGTTGTTCAAACAAACTAGCAGTAGTTCCAATCTTATACTAGCAGTGGTATACCTTGAGCAGTCACTCTATCCTCATAACCATAACCAAAAACCCAACAATCCTCCCGCAAACTTGATATCTTCGTTCAAAAAACATCCAGTAACAATCTTCAATCTTCATCTTCTGAAAGGATTTGGGGAATTCTTTCAAACACTTCATCTTCTTCTCAATGCTTGAATAGTTCTTAAACATTGATCTTGAAGTCTGAGTAACAATGCTCTGACTTTCTCACTATCTTCATGAACTCTGATGCTTGTACATAGCATCGCAGTGAGAGTTCCAGCTCTGAGTGGATATTCTTTCTCAGCAAGCATGAATGCATCTACTCCATTTGTTGTAGAAACATGATGAACTTCACATGAATCATAATAATACCATTTAGTACCGGCACATGAACATGAGAATTTCCAGAAATCATCACTTGTATCATAGAGCCTTTTAAGATTAACCCACAACTGCATCTCCTTCATATCTTTGGGATCTTCAACATTAAACCTTTCTTGAACTAACCTCCATAGTGTGTCAAGATCATCTCTGTCAAAAGCTTTTGTGAGATCTTCAAACTGAATGAATGATGAAGTTTCACCACCCAGCCTTGTAATCTTCCAAGTTGGAGCATAATTGCTGGCAGTAAATACTTCCAAATCAATGATAGGATGTCTGACTTGCAGTGGTTCAGGGTAGAAATCTTCTTCTTCTTTTACAATCATCTCAGTCAGTTGTTCTTCAGTGAACTTCTCAGTTGGAACTTCTTGTTTTTGAGCAAACTTTGTCTTCTTAGATGTCTGAGATCCACTATCTTTGGCCTTTCTTTTCAAATTGGGATACCTTCTTGATTCTTCTTCAGAGTCTATTGGAATAAAATCTTTATCTTGTCTTTGAACTCTGTAGTAGATACTTTCAACTTTATCATCAGACATTCCTTTGAATTGATGTCTTTTCCAACCACCAACCTTGCAATAATAATCTTTCATCATTGAAATTACTTGTGCCTTTGTTGGTTGTCTTGATTTCTTTTGGCCTTTCTTGACTGAAGCAACAGCATCTTGAAGTGCTTGATTGTTCTTCATCTGGACAAAGTCCTTTAACTATGCAGTTCTTTGATCTTCAGTTAAAGTCTTATTAGCCACTAGCTCAATTGCTTTCTTCTTGATCACTGGATCATTTTTGATCAAGAACTCAATCTCTTCATCTGTTGGTACATAGCTGAACTCTAGAGTCTTTTGTCTAAGTCTTGTAGGTTGAACAGTGGAAATTTGATCTCCCATCCTATCCAGCCTTTTACCCTCCATAAAGCTTGCAATCTCCAGTTCTTCTTGCTTTTTCTTTTCAGCAAGTTCATCTTGAGTATCAGCTCCCTCTGATCCTTGGAACACTTGTCCTTCATTTTTCAATTTTTCAATCAGTTTCTGAGAAGCTTCCTCCTCTTCTTGCTTTTTCTTTTCCCTATTAATTACATCAGCATTTAGTTCCAGATGTACTCTTTCAGCTTGTTCTCTATCATAAGCCTCCTGCTCATCTCTACTTTTAAACTTCAAAACTGTTTCTGCAATTCCTTTACCCTTTCCAATATCTGGTTGACCAACAACTGACTTCACAGGCTCACCAATCTTCAAACTTCCCAAGGGTTTAGGTGCATAAGGTTTAATTGTAGCAGGAATGGGTGCAACGATAGGTTCAGGGATTGGTAAAGATTGCTTTTGGTTTACCGGTTGAATGGCAACCTCCTTTTCAGCTTCTTTTGATCTTGGTGGTGATGTAACAGTGGTTGTGATTGTAGTAGCAGTGGTTGTGATAGCAATGGGAATATCTGCAGTAACAGTTGTTATAATTACCTTAGAGGTGGTTCCAGCAGTGGCTTCTTCTTTAGAAGCAGTGGATGCAGCAACATAGGCAGTGTTTGTTGCCTGCACCACTTCCTTCTCTTTTTCTGCACAAGTAGCTTTCAAAGCATCATTTATCGCTGCAGCCTTTCCTTCCATGTCAGTCAACAGATAACCATCCCGATTAGCACGACTATCCTCCCCTGAATCTATGCTTTTACTCCTCCCATGTTTGGATGCATCCTCCAAACTCTGATCCTTTGAGGAGCTAGCCTTCTTTCCCATCCTTTTGACTCTTCTATATGCAGCAATTCCTGGTCCTCTCATTCTTTCCAAAACATTCAGCCTGTGCTTGTACCTTTTAATAGTTCCAGCTAGAGAGGTTGTCAATTCCTCAAGACCAGACATTTTAGACTCCATGTTGCTACATTTATCCGTCAATTCCTTTAAAAGTTCCATTGTATCCTCACAACTTCGACATGTGTTAACTGGTCCGAGAGGTGTACACTGGGAATTGTCATTATGCACAAAAGTATCATTACCCGTCAATTCATGTTCAGTTTCACGTCTATCCTCATCACTCTGATCTGTGTGACCTACTCCGAGAGGTGAATCGTAGGATGTGAGTACCATGGCATCCGACCGAGCCTCCGTATCCATGAACCCCAAGTTACCCAGTTGGCTGGGGATTCCTCCACCTGTGTTGAGCTCGAGCGAACTCTCCACATTAGGAGTTGGCAGTGGTTGGGTCTTACTTGAGTTTTCACTTACCTGGTCAGTGTCTACGCCTGAAACAGTAGTTACACCCTCATGTCTTTCACCCCTTCCACTCATATCACCTCCCACACCTGTTACACCCTCATGTCCTTCACCACTACCACCAGCCTCAGCAGATGTTGAAAGTAAGGCTTTGGAATTGGTTTTGGAAGTGGTGGCAGGTTGTTCATTAGTGGATAGAATGGGTTGTGGATTTTTCTCCTCTATAAGTTGTGGCAGATTTAGCATGTGAGGAAACAAAGGTGTTATGGTTCCTGTAAAATTTCGACTCTTTTTCCTCATATGGGCAAACATCCTAGGAAGCATATGTAAAACGTCATATTTTTTCTTATGGGGAATGGGTTCTGTTATTTGACTTTCTGCTATCAATTGAACAAACCTAGGATAGAGGTAGTATTTACCCTGTTCTTTAATGTTCTTTTGAAAACCCTCAAAAATCATTCGAGACCAGTTAAAAACCCTTTCTTGAGATAAACAGATGACAGCAGTTGCAATCTTTGAGGGAAACTCATCAAATCCAGTTGTTTTATTGGTTACACACTTGAGCAAGGTATGGATTAAAAACTTCCATTGCGGAGAAAACATACCTTTGTGAAACTTTATACGATCCCCTTTTCTCTCATAACCCATTCTTTCTAAACCTTCAAATATTTCAGCATCAGACAGATTAACAACTCCTTCGGCATCCTGAAGCTTCAAAACACCTCTAATCACCTCCTTTGTGATCAGAATTTCCGTTTTATCAACAACCGCCCTAATAACCTCTTTTCCACCTCTTTGTTGAATTTCAGCATTCCTCCAAAACTGCCGTATATAAGCTTTAACAATGACGAGTTCTACAGTTAATGCATAGTGTATGGGACTATGTTTGATGAAATCAATCATCTCATGAAAACCTTCAGAATGGTCGTTCTTGACTAGGTATGCGACTAAGTTGTGGGTTTTGGAATATTTAGTTGCCATTGTACGTTGAAAGTTAATGTGATATGGGAGTTGTAAAATTATAGTTGGGAGCGTTTAGGGTTTCTGTTCAGCGCCAATTGGGAGTGTTTAAAAGATCAATTAATTGATCGGAAGTGAATTAGGGAATAAGTACTGTACAATCAAAATGTTTCACAAAAGCCCCTGTTGTTTCCATATTCACCACAACTGCACTAGCAGTGTATTTACCATTACTGGCAGTGGATAGCGCAAACCAGCAGTGGCAACATCACTGACACTCCCATCCTTTAACCAAGGCTACGGTTGCAAAGTCTATGTTAACTGAATGTGATGATGCATAGATTTGAAGGATTTCTTTAATTCCACCTTTTATGGGAATACGTAAACTTTATAATTAATGGACATAAACAGTTCAACTACATGACACTGGGCAGCACCATCATTTCAGAACGTGTTTTCCTCATTATTAAAGTTTGTCCTACTTTTGTGCATCCTCGATTTGGGTTATTTCAAAATAACCATGCAATACTGAAGAAACCACATCCAAGTGCACACATACTTGGAGTTCATGACATAAATTGTTAGTTATATTATAATTGTATATTGTTACAGAAAAATATAAAGTAAATGTACACCTAATAATACCATTTGTATGTTAACAACAAGGGTAAATAATATTTTTCCTAAGGCATACACATCATAATGTTATGGACCACGTGGCATACCTTACTAAAACATTTGTTTGAATTGCAAGTAAACAACAGGATAACTAGTTTAGTTGCCCCCAAATGGTTTAGTTGCCCAAAAATTGTTATCTTTGGGCCAGGAAGCGTATGAGTACTACAGAAGTTTCATTAATTGCATTTGGCTTAATGTGCATTTTTAATTACTTGACAAGACGCAACTATTGACCAGTTGACTATCCACATTTACTTATATTGAGTTTATTTAATTGAAAATAAAATCCGTGTCAGCCCACACACCCCATTTTGCTTATATAAACCGACACGATCTAATATATTTTCAAACTACTTTTGTGAAGTGACAGACACTACCCACAGCAGCATTTACTACAACATAAATGGATACCTATATTTACGACATGGCTAATACTGTCTTTGTGCGTGACAATGGACGTGATCTAAAGTTCATTAGTGACATGCATGCAACGGTGATGGAGCTAACTTGTCGATGCAGTGTGCGGGGTGAGCAGATCAAGCAGTTGGAGTGTTTTGTTGGGTCCACTGTTTCAAGTGCTTGTATGGAAATGCTGTGTGAAATCCAGGATGAGGAGCTAGAGAAAAACTGGACGCTGATGAGGCTCATCACTGAGACGCAGCTGCAAGTTCTCAAGAAAAGCTCCTTTCTGGCCATGATGCGCAAAAAATATTAAACCTATACTCCTAGCTTGTTATGTGCTCTCTCTCAAGTTCTGTCATAATAATCTTTTTTTTTTGTTCTGGACTCATCATCAATGTTGTTTCTTCGTTACTCTCTTTTTTTATCGCTTAATGTAATGAAATGAAATGTATTATAAAAATTAATTGCGAAGCAATTGTCAAATGGTCGAATTTATACGTATGACGCATAACAAACATATAATACTTTTGGACAAATATTCAGTTAACAACACTATATATACGACGTATTATTTTTAATCCTTCTTGAACAAACAACTGTAGTTTATGTATAACTTACTTATTTCGAGTATACAATATTAACATTTTTGCCAACCCTCCAACAAGAGCAACCCTGTATGTATTTTAACAATCTCGGTTATTGACAGGCCAAACTACCAGTTGTTCTAGAGTAAGCAAACGTTTTTTGATAAGACTGGAATACGTCCGAACGACTATAAGATTACATGTACTGAAGGGTGTATTTTTGGTGATTGTGGTGTGTGGGTTTGTATATTTTTATGTCTATTGGCACATTTTCAATGGTTGCAAGTTGATGATCCTGCTGACGTTGCGCTAGCTTATCGCGAGAACATGATTTCAGTTTTTTTTATAGAGTTAGATTTTATCCTTTGTGTCAACAGTTTTTAACTTATCTCCAACAACACTTTCGTTGTTTTTTCATGCACTATACGATATTCTATCAAATACATTTTACAATCAAACATATATGATGCCTCATCCATTGGCAGATTCATTCACACATTAACACCAACATTATTACACAAACACGCTAGACATAAAAATGTTTAACAAAATATAATAACATTTACCCCATTACTATTTCTGTATCAAAATCAATGGATCATAAGTCTCATATAATATATAAGTACATTGTTAATAGTAAAATAATACTACCTTTGCTAATATATAGCAAATGTTGATCAAGATCACATTTGTACACTAGTCAGGATGCCTTTCTCCAAACAATCTCTTTCATCAAAAAATGCTACTAAGCCTTCAGTTGCCTTATTTGATCTCAAACTAAGGTATGAATACCATCACCCTTCCTAAAAATGTTTATATGTTACCTCGTGGTTCTGACTTGCCTTGACTATATTTTTTACCATACTTGCTATTCTTTTTTATGTACATTTATAAACCTTTATTACAGGACGCCAGGGTCTGTAGCTGCGTATCCTGTATTTGAGATTCACTACGTAGGTACCTTCATTCGGTTGCCCAATTTAAGTTATGCGTTTGGCCGAACCCTTTCGCTAAGGTTTAGTAACTCCACAAGGATGAACTTTAAGCAAATGCTTGACTTGTTGGCCTACAAGCTTGAGTGTGAGATAGAGGCTTTATATTTTTGCACGCCAAGATTTGTTCTTTCTACTGGTTTGAAAATTGTTGAATGTGATAATGATGTTAAAAGGATGTATGAACTTGCCGATGAATATGGATTAATCGGCTTGTACGTTTCACATAAACCTGTTAACTTAGCATGTTTCTATCATCCTAACCTAACTTTTAATCTTCTTGATAAGGACACGCATGCAAAGCTTGCGATACATGATAAACTTGTGCAACTTGCTACATCTAAGTCTTACTCTGATATTGTTGCATGAGAGGAGGAAGAAGGGCGTTCACCTCCCCTAAGAACCCCTCCTTCCCAACCTAGACGTAAAGGAATTGAATTCCAAGGAAAGAATATTTTCATGGATTTTTTGCATAGCGAAAGTGTTGATGACGCCATTGAGTGCAGTGACGATGAATGGTACTATGGGAGATTTGTGGGTTGTGTAGCAATGGATGTTGGGTGGTCTACTTCCCCACCATATAAACGGGTGCAACGGGTTATCGAATACGATGATGCCACTTTAAAGAATGTACCGACAAATTCTCTTCAAAATCAGGTTTTGTTGGATGCAGGATCTTCTTTCGTTCCACGTCAAGTAGGGAGTTGTGTCAAGCCCAGGTATCGACATAAGGTTTCAAGGAAACCGTATGCAAGGAGGCTATGCTTTGAAACACCAAGAAGGGGTTCACGAAAGATCAAGATGTTGAGGCATTTGAAGGCTCTAACAAGAGATCGGCGTCGAGGATGTTCGGGATTAAAACCAACTTGGTATTTAAGGAACGGAAGGTTGGAGTGTAGGTATTGTTATGCAACATGCTAATTGTGTTGTTAATGATTACAGGCACTTGTATTAACATTACTTTAAAGTCGAAAAAGATAGTTTAGTCTAGGCATTTTTGTAAGGCAACGTCTATGCATTGGCCACGTGCATTGTAACTATCTCTTCCTGGTATAGTGTGCTCTATCCAGACTTGTTTGTGTTTACCCACTATGACTTTAAAGAAAGGCACCCAAAAAATGTATTTGACAGTTTTACAGCTTGATTATACATTTTCTTCATATTGTTTATCATTTGTGTGCATTTACCCACTATTTACTAACAACATGTTTATGTTACTTGGTCTTCAGCACTAGCAGTACTAACGTGCAATAGCAGTTTTAAGTATTCATTCTGACGGCCTAATATACGTGTCATATGTTTTGCATTATATTGCATCACCATGACTACCTTTATAAACAGCAGCAGCAACCAACGAGAGCAGCAGTTACAACATTATCATGAATTTGTGCTATTCGCAACTCTCGTGATCATATTCAATTAAACCCTTTGTATACTTACAGAAACAACTATAACAAATCACAAAATTCGAGAAACTAGTTTAAGATTGTTTCTACTTTATGAAATGCAACATTGTATAGTCTTGATTATGTATTCAAAAGATCTACACATGAATCTGTTACTTAGGGGTATCCATTTTATGTGATCTATGTTGTTGCTTACATTATGTAAAGGTAATTTGTACCGTATATATTTTGCTGTTCCGGTGGGCTTTACAATTTAACATTGAACATAAAAACTTGCAACTTCTCCAAAAGTAAATTACATATATAATTAAACGTTTATATCTATTCCATTACATTACTTTCCTATTAACATACCAAGTCCAACACAAGTAACCGACAAAGATCCTAACATAATGAAAAACAACCTATCATATAGCTTCAACTTTGACTTTGCATCAGTCAACTCTTTGTCCAAGATTGACTTGTCCAAAGCAAGAGTATCAACCAAGTGTTCAATATCCACCGACTTCTTCGATCTTTTCTCCTTTTCAAAGAACCCATACACCAGATCTTTATAGTATTCACTAGGCAGATCATCATCCAAAAACTGATACACATCACAAATAGAGCATTTTACGAAACGCTTCCCAGGGTTTGCCCTTTTTGTTGACGTCTTCACTGATAGACGAAGACTGCATCTGGAAAATGTTGACCGACAAATTAGGTGGTGGGGAGTTTATAAAAGTTGCAAAAAGTACCTTTTAGGCTTTTATAACTGTATTGTTTTTTGGCCAAACAAAACTTTATAAAGACATATATTCAGCTTATATTTGTTGTAAAAAGTAGAGGGACCTACCATGAAAAACACTTAAACTTTTTTACCCCACACATCACTTATCCTTATGGTCCCGACCATCAACATCCCAACATTCCTGCTTTATACCCTAGGTCATTTTCATTGAAAAATCATCGGTGTCCTTTTCATCTAATTTTAGTAAAAAGTCCAGGTTTGTTGTACTATCCAGTATGTACTTTGTTACCTTATTCGTTCATATTGGTTGATATATTTATATATGAATATAAATAACTGTGCAACTTTATATTTTATATTATATTATTAAATTATTCTTTAATTCAAAGTTATTGTATTTGTTATTAGGGTTTATGTTTTATAGGTATGGTCAGTATACCCCTTTAAGTCTAGTAGTTGCTTCTAATTTTTATTAGTATTTATGTTTTATAGGACATGGCGGAAACCAAAGAAGTCATATTTAAAGTTCACCACAGCGGGAAGTTTCAATTTCAGCCACTCCGCTATGTAGGTGGTCGCCTTGCTGATGTATGGTGTTTTAGCTCAAGCAGGGGTGCATTTACAAGGGTGCTTGATCATGTTTTCGATGATATTGGGGGGAAAAATGGGCTTTATTTTATGGTGCACCAAACAAGTCACTCGATGATGGTTTAACTTTGTTGCACACAGACAATGATGTTCGGTGAATGTATGACATTGCGGAGGAGACTCGATCAATGGACCTCTACGTTCTGTACAAGCAACAGCCTTTGTCACAATTTTATTTAAAAAACATGGTTTGGCAAGAAGAGGACGCTGGCATGCGATGCGCTAGTGCAACACCATTCAAAAGAAGGAAGCTAACAACCCGTGTGTCTATAAGGAAAACTGATACAGGGTTCGAGATCAGAGAAAAAGGGGGTAGTGCACAACAAACTGAAAAATGGTTGCAAGAGGAAGGTGTGGAACTCCGAGCTGGAAATGCTTCCGCCAAAGGAAAAGAGATACCCGTTTATGAGGATGTACATGAAATTAAGCCAGGTCATGGGACTGCCAAGGGAAAAGAACCAGTTGTTGAGCAAGAGGGTGTGTCAAGAAGTGGGAAAAGGGTTTCTATAACCACTTACAGGCGGGCCATACAGAACGGGAAAGCGATTATGATGGAGGTCTTGGATGGCTGAATGATGGTTTTGGTACGTTTATAGACTGTGTTTTTATATTCAATGAACATGTACATACCACACAGATGCACGACCCCTATTAGCCAGCAACCGCATGACACAAATAAGTAATACTTTATGACAGTTTATGTGCCAATCACATTTTGGCTGCACGCATTTTACTGCGTACCTAATAGTGCACGATTTATGAACATAAAATTCATACCCTTCTTTTAGGCACTTCAAAGATACCTCATATATGCACTCTGCCTTATCATCAAATCTATCATTCACTTTCATAACACCTCTATCTTTACTTTCAAGTCTGCTATCAATAGGTGGTGGTTGGGGTGTGTGCGGTATATGAGTTAACTTGTTTCGTTGCCATGTATTCGCATCTTGCTCAGGTAACAACGTATCATTATGATCCACATGTACGTGTGGGGAACAAGATGACTGGGTTACCACAACGGGTTCTTTAACTTGGTTGATGCATATGGTTTGCACCTCTGACTGCGACCCATCAACCATACTTTTGAAAAAATCCAAGTCATCGTCGTCAAGTATGTTCGTTGTGGTTGAGGCGATGTTGTATGTTAGAGTTATCCCGTTTACATCATTAACTTTGAACTTTTTCTTGATGTACCGCACAAGACTCGAAAAATTAATGTCAACTGGGAGTAAAACACCACACACAAGATCCTCATACCGCATAAACACCTTGCATTTCGCAACAGAGTTCATTTTTTTTTTTTTTTTTTTGGTGATGTTTTTTTGTTTTGATAAAACTTTTATGTTATGTGTTGAGTCAAGTAAATAAGCACATGGAAACTGAGGTGTGGTTATATTTGGTGAAAATCTATAAACACACTAATAGTGTGTCGCAAGGTAGCCTAGATGAGTTGTACCTCTACGTAACACTGTCAAAGAACTTTGGGAACAGTTGAAGGAGCGTTATGGCATTGGAAATGCTCCTAAAATGATATGCATATCATTTAAGGTTGCCCAAGGTACAAGACATATTGACCAAGTATGTCCTATAGTTGCCCAGATTGCGTCTAGAAGGTTTTCCTGATGTACAAATTAAGTTCTCACATGACACTAAAAGTTGTTGCCCATAGTACATCTAAAGGTGTGGGCCAAAGTACCAATAAATGCTAAGAACCCATTGTACAATATATTCTATAAAAATGTAAAGGTTGCCTAAAGTACTAACTTGGTAGCCCAAATACAAATTTAGTTGCCCAGATTACATCTAAAAGTTTTGACTGACGATATACCAAAACGAATTCGTCGGTGCCATGTGTCGAATACTCCATTAGGCCTCTCTTGTTCCTTTTTGTATCCAAAAATTGTGGCACGAACACTTATAAACTACTTATTCCGTCATTAACAAAATATAACAATAATTGTTTTTAAAAGTAGTAATTCGACAATTGTTATACTTTTTTTAAACTTTAAGTTGCTCCAAGTCGAGTGAATATCTAGTCGCAACAAAATAGGTACTATTTATTATCGAGCAACGGGCAAACAGTTATTCCATCGACTCAAAATTAATGAACCCGATTGTTTACCCTCGTGTTCAGTTTATTATCAATTCAAACCATAATCACCAATCCAATAACATGTTTACTTTTTCAGTTTATTTTGGCCACAAATCATGCGTACGACTAGTTCTTTGATCAAGTATTTGCAAGCTTTTGGATGAAGCTTTATTCCTGTCTTAATTTTTTTTGGCGGCTTTAGTCCGTTTTCCCGCCCAAAGTCTTGGAAACCATCCATCTACATACAATACTTTGGGTAACCCTTAACCCAAAAAATAAACCAAAAAAAAAAAAAACAACTAAATACAAAAAAACCGTCCATTTACATCTACAACCTCTTTATAGCATCGATTGTATACCAAAAAACAGGACAGACATAACACGTATTCCCTTACAAAAATGACCACATCAATGGCTGCAAATGGTTACTTTGAAAATGATGCAGAAGAGTACGCGTTTGTGTTAAACAACTATTTGTTGTTTGACGCGGTTATTGATGCTTTCGGGGAGGAACCCATTTCAAAATTTGGGTCCTATAAGGAGGTGGATACGAGGATGAGGAAAATTATTTTGAACTGGCTTCATAGAAAAGACTTTTACTGGGATGAGGTTTACGGAATCAATGATCTGGAGGAGGACGACGAAGATGAAGATGATGAGGAGGCTGGAGATGAGGAGGATGATCAACAAGGTGCAGAGGTGGTTCAAAGTCAGGTGGTGGATCAGCAGGAAATTCGGGTGGAGCAGACAAATGTGGTAGTGCAGCAAAACCAGGAGGAGCAACAACATGGGTTTGAACCCCCTTATGATATGGAAAACAGGATTAGCCGGCTTGAAATTTTGTTTCAACAAGTCAAAGCCAGGAAGGAAATGAAGGAAAACAGGGAAGACAGCTGTGGTTCTAACAACTTTGTTTGAAATGGGGTGGGTGGAGCAGTTCACGATGATGGTTTTTATTATTATTATTATTAGTTTTTATTTATTTTGTTTGGGGGATTTTCGTTGTTTTACTTGTTTTTGATTTTTCATCTTTTGTTTTTAGGTCGGATAATTAGATGTATGGTTGCACTATTATGAATGTTTGTTGGGTTTAAAAAAATATGAATGAAAAACTAGCAGTTGCAATTGACTTTCTGGTGCCAACCATGAGATACTGCTTCTAAGTTCTAACCGTAACCAAGATGTTACATTTATGCTGTTACGTCTAGAATTTATAGTGGAATGGTTAAGAATTATGGTTGCCCGATAGTACATGACATATTGCCCAAAAATGGCATTTAGATGCCCATATTGCATCATTATTACAACATAAAAAGGTTGCCTGATGAACGAAACCGAATGGCCAATTAACTAAAATTGTGGCCCACTAAACAAGTGGCTCTAATTTTACAAAAAACATGACCTACTAGCAGTTCTGCAGTTGTAGTCAAGTGCAAAAGTTGGTGTAAAGTGGAAAATTTACTCTTAAAAACGTGTCATCATTTCGTTCTTGTCTTCTATCACTAGCAGTAGTTAATATAACCAGCAGTTGTAAGTATACAACCAACTCAGTTTTAGTACTTAAAATAACTAGCGGTAGTAAAAATCTAGCAGTTGTATGTATACAACCATTTCATTTTATAATTTCAGATATTTTATTTAAGTAATCGAGCATAAAAGTAGTGTCGTATTTTTTTAACGTTTAGCAATGTCACATAAAGTTCGAAATAATAAACTCAAATCAACGTAACTCTACACATCTGATAACCTGAAGCCGTTATGTGTTTACGTCAAACTCAACATGTAGATGATCTTAGAATAAGCGATGGTCTATAAAATAGTTTTGTTCCATCATAGAATAAATGTAGTCGAAGGTAATAACAACAACGCAATTATATTGACTCAGTTGTAACCACTTTTAATTTATCGTTTTATTAACCAAGGCAGCATTTACTTGGAATATTTACGCCGTTAAAATTAGTAAAGTAAACACTCACATATGCACAGGGTACAGACATTAAGTGCAGTACAATATTACAGTTGGCCATTGTAGAAAGAATTGTACATGTCGAATGTAAAATGTTAGTTGGACTGTGTGCCACAAATAGTCGGCCAGCTAACTAAAACAATTGCCCAACGTTTGTAACTAGTTGCCCAATAAAACTGTTTGCGTATGAGACAAACCTCAGTAACTCAACGTTTAATAAATTCAACTAGTCACCACTTGAGTACACCTATTAGTACTTTTTATTTGACTGAAATGCAAATAAAAAACATTAAACCCCCAGCCATTTTGCGTACATCACCGCTGTACTATATGTACTGTAGCAGTTGCCACATGTACACTATTTTAGTTGCCCAAAGTACCATTTGCTAGCAAAGAGTTAGCAAACTCGTCATAAAAATAGATTGTGGGTGGGTACCTATTTGGGGTTGTGATCCACTTGTCCATGGGAAACAGACAAATGTCATAACTTGTTTGTCAGAATGTTTTGTGTCTCGATAATGTATGACGCTAACGGTTGCTTTTGCTGATTATATAGTATGTAACTAAAAGACTTATTATTATTTTTTTTATCTCTATTAGTGAGAGTCTTATAAAAACAAACATAACAAGTGTCCCAAAATTGTTTAGTCTAAGTGTCTAACAATGTCTACTGCCATGGTTATATGTGATAAATTACTAAAAGAGATTACGATCGCGTACTATAGGGATGAATTGGATGTTGCTTTACGTGAAGAAGCATATCAAAGGAGGAAAGCTGTTGAAATTAGGGCCCGTGTCAGCCGTAGACAGCTAATGATAGCGGAAGTCGAGCTTCTATGCGGTTTGGATTGTTCGTTGGCAACTATTAATCACCTCCTAAGGATGCAAAATGAGGATCTGGCAGAGAGTTCCAAACTACTTCTTTCTTTGTTTAAGAAACATGACCGTGTTAAAGACCTGAATGGTTTCATCCAAAAGTTGGAGACAATGGAGATTTGATGTGCTATGTATTGCTTACTTTGGAGCTGGTGGTTTTTTTTTGTTAGGGGATCGTTTGTTATATTTTTTAGTCACTTGTCTCATCTTCTATACTCTGTCTATGTTATGTTAACCTATGGATTTGATCCCTTTTATGTTAGTTGTATATATTTGTGGACTGTTACTCGTATTTATTTTGTTGCGTAGTTGTTCAATTGTGTGCGATATAGTAAGTCACGTTACAAAAAAAAAATTAAATAAATAAACAAAATAATAAGCAAAATATATATATATATAAAAAAAAAAAAAAAAAAAAAAAAAAAAAAAAAAAAAAACTTACTGCTAAAGTAAAGACCGATTTACATGTACCCAAAAAACGTATTTAGTTAAAAAAAAGTCATAATGTGGGTGTGTACTTGTTTGGGTTTCTCACCAAGTTGTCGATGCGTGAAAAAAGAGAGATAACTCTTCTAATAATGTGTGTAGTCTGACATTTTGTGTCTCGATAATAGAAAGAAGATGACGTGTTGAGTTACATGCTTATTTATGTATTATGTATTAAATTATTAAATTAATAATCCTTATTATATCATAAAAAAAAAGAAAAAAGAAAGAGAGCGATAACTACGCAAAGAAATTATAACAACTGCTACAAGTGTTACAACTGCTTGGTCATGACATAGTTTAGACCCACAGAGAGCGTCATTCGGAAACCCCTAACATTCAGTTGCAATCAAGTTCGAGATAAACAAGAATGGCGCCGGAGTATTTTGCTAGAAGTCACAAAATGATTGCGTTTTTGAAAAAAACAAAGGAGGCTACAGGGTTTGAACAAATTATTGATTTCCTGAATGCACACCCACATAGGTATGCACTCACTGCCAAACCTGTTATCTACGTTTGTTGTATGAAGCATTTTTGGTCTACTGCAAAGACTAAAACTATTGGTGAGGAAGTACAAATCCATGGTAGCGTACATGGCATGCAGATAATTATTACTGAGGCATCAATTAGGAGAGATCTTCTCCTAGATGATGCTGACGGTGTTGTGTGTTTGGATAATGATACCATTTTTGAAATACTACCGCTTTTGGGGTATGGAGGTGAATTAGGACCAAAATTAAAATTTTTTAAACCACTGTTCTCCCCACAATGGAAATTCTTGATCCATACCATATTGCAGTGTCTAAGTCCAAAGACAACTTCCTGGAATGAGTTTAGTACAAACATAGCATCTTTTGTGATTTGTGTAGCTCTTAATAAGAAATTCAATTTATCCAAAATGATATTTGATGGTTTAGTCAAGAACTTGTTGGATACGCATGCAAAATATTATATTTATCCAAGGTTTTTACAACTGCTAATTGACAACCGTTTTGAGACACCACCCAAACATTCAAAAAGTTGGCATGTCCCTTGTCACACTGAAAAACTTATGAGTCACATGAGAAGACAGGGCAATAATTTTGATGGGACACTAACACCATTGTTCCCACACATGGTGCTGCTGCCTCAGAATTTGGGGGAAGGATCAGGAAGTCCCTCTGAATCCAAAAATACACCCGGACGTTTCCCTTCTACATCCCAAACCAATGAAACTTCAGCTGAATCAATTTCCAGTGGAACAAGTTCTGCTGATGAACCCACCCAAGCAGAAAATATGGGGGATCTTTCTGTTCATGGTAGGCAAGAGATGAGGTTTGCACACCTCGAAGATTCGCCTCAGTCAGGAGTTAACACAATTGGAAGACAAGACAGCGGGCTGATATTAAATAAACTGGTGGAAAAGTGTGATCAACTATGTAAACGGATATGTGAGTTAACAAAGAAAACTTCAGCACAATATGCAGATTTAAAATATTTGAATAGGAAGTTGAAGCGGTTGGAGAAGAAAAAGGCAGGTACCACAAAAATAAAACGTTTGGTGAAGGTTCGAAAACATCAGGTAGTTGAGTCATTTCTGGAAGAAGCAAGTTGTGATCATGCGGAGGATACTACCAAGCAGGGGAGGCGTACCGAAAAGAAAGAAGATGGATCAGGGGAGGCTGCTGTTGCAATTGAGAAGTCGGTCAAAATTAATACAAGTTATGACGATGTTGGTGCCTCATTTGAGCCACAAGTATGCGTGTCATTACATTTCTTAAGCATGTTCATATGTAAATGCATAGTTATCGCTTGCCTTAACTAGTCAGTAATTGCACAGAATGGCCGTGAAGGATGTGGATGGTTCAGGGGAAGCGCCGAATGTAGTGGAGAAGACCGTGGAAACTAATAAGACTGATCACGCCGTCGGACCCTCATTTGACACCGAAGAAAAGTATGCGTGTCATCAACTCTGCTAAGTATTTGTCGTATGTAAAAGCTTTGTTGTCGGTCGCTGTGACTAGTCAGTACTTGTACAGCACGAGCGTCATGAATGAGGATGCTTCAGGGGAGGCTGCGACTGGACTGGAGGAGACATTTGAAAGTAGTAAAACTGTTGAAGATGTAAGCGTCTCTTTTGATTCAAAACGAAGGTATGTGTGTCCTCACAGTTGTTAAGTATGTTCATATGTAAATGCGTGGTTGTCGCTTGCCTTGACCAGTCAGTAATTGCACAGAACGGCCATGAAGGATGTGGATGGTTCAGCGGAGGCGCCGGATGTAGTGGAGAAGACCGTCGAAACTAATACAAATGTTCATGACGTCGGTGCCTCATTTGAGTCAGAACAAAGGTATGCGTGTCATCAACTCTGCTAAGTATGTTTGTATGTAAAAGATTTGTTGTCGGTCGCTGTGACTAGTCAGTACTTGTACAACACGCGCTTGATGAATGAGGATGCTTCAGGGGAAGCTACGACTGGACTGGAGGAGACATTTGAAAGTAGTAAAACTGTTAAAGATGTAAGCATCTCATTTGATTCAAAACGAAGGTATGCGTGTCCTTACAATTCTTAAGTATGTTCATATGTAAATGTGTGGTTTTCACTTGCGTTGACTAGTCCGTAATCGTACAGAAAGATCAGGGTGGATGTGGATGTTTCAGCGGATGATGCTAATGCAGCGGAGAACATAGTTCGAACTAAAAAGACTACTGAAGATGCCGTTGCCTATTTTGGTTCCAAAATAAGGTATTATTGTCATTACTCTTATTTATTATGTTGATATGTACATGCATGGTTATCACTTGGCTTGACTAGTCCATAATTACACCATTGCCATCACAGTTGGGAGGATGTTTTTGCTGTCAATGCTAAACAGTCTAGCGGACGTACAAACTGGGATCCTGTATCTGCTGCCGGTACATATAATTCTGCTGCTTGTTCAACAAAACCAAAGATTTTGTCATAAGTAACTCATGCTTGTATATCTGTTTATGACGTTGCAGCAGGAACATAAAAAGCAACAGTTGAACATGACGATATTAATGCAGATGTTACTGCTGTGATTAATAAATATTTCACCTCAAGTGGAAATGAGGAGTCTGCTCCAAGTGAAAATAGTGAACCTCAAACTGTTACTAATGATAGTCATGTGACTAGAAGCAGTGAATTGCCATTCAGTAATGATGCTATGACTGATGTGGCAACAGAAAACACAACAGTGAAAGAGCCTACGGATGCAGGTGGAAATGGTCAACCTGAAACCGCTGCTAGTGTCGCTACAACCTGCGCTGCAACCACCTCTGCAACAAATGGTCCAACCACTTCCATTACAACTCAAACAAATATCACTCAAACAAACGCTGTCAATGAACAAGATGATGCACCAACAATAACTTTGAACAAAGGTACGGATGCTTGCGCATATGTTTATGCTGGAGCTACAGTTGAAAGTGAATTACTTAGTGTGGAAACTATGGAAGCTGGAGATGTTGGTAACGGAGGTGATGAAACGAAAAACCTTGGGACTGCAGAACTTGGGCTAGCATGTTTGAAGAGCGCAAGTGATATGCAAGCTATTATTTCTACTGATTCAAATGTCGCTGCTTCTGTTCTAGGAAAGCGTCCGTTGGTTAAAGGAACGAACACAAACGCTTTATCTAAATAAAACAAAACGAAGTCTGATAACGACGTAGCTGGTAAGTTGCATGATTACTTTTTTACAGCAAAAAATTAAGATGACAAAGTCTTTCAAATCGATGCAGAATTTGCTGATAAGATTGCTGCTGACAATGTAACTGAAAAAGCAACAGCTGAAAAAACCCCGGTAGATTCTCCCAATGCAAAAGACAGAGCAAGGGTTAAAACGAAAAGAAAGGCGGATGTTGTAGCTAGACAGGAAGCTGCGTTGGAACATTGACATTACATTAGGTCAACAGCTGAAGCCGATGAGATACTAGCATCTAGGATGCAGAACAAAGAAATTGAAATCCTAACATGTGAACAGGCAAAAAAAGCTCTTGATAAAATAGTGATAGAAAGGCAAAAATTCTACATTAAAAAAAGAGCACAAGAAAGGATCCGAAAGCCACCAACGAAGAAAGAACATAAAATCTTCATGTGTGAGTACTTGGAGAGGATGGGAGGGCATAAAGTAAATGTCTTGCGGAGGCTAACTTATGATAAAGTGAAAGAAATGTTTGAAAAGTGTAGAATGAGGCCTGATAAGTTAATTCCTATGAACAAAGGTACAGGTGAGAGAGATGAAGGAAGTTCGAAAAGAGATTTTGATGATTTAGAGCAGGATCAGTCAAAGAGGCAGAGGGTTGATCCAAAACAAAGGATTGAAAGGTTAAACCGTTTTATTGTGCTTGATATGACGGGGCAAAGAATTGGTGCACTTAAGCCGACAAAAACAAATAGTGCACGTAACGTTTACTTGAAAAATAGTGGCACTGTAATTACCATCAAGAGGTCTGACGGGCTCGAAACTACATTTAACAGCTTGGGTCAGTTGCTACATACTATAGACAGAGAAGATTTGGAAACTGTTTGGCAGTGCGTTAAAATTGGCTTTCAGACAGGCCGGGACGCAGGTTGCCTAGGAGTTGATAAGTGGTATGGGATGAAGTGCATGTTTGAGCCCGATATAGAGGACGTTGAATGGAAAGAAACACTGGTCACGAGTTGGAGATTGTACGCACAGTGTGGAGTTCATGTGGTTACTACGCCGACAAGTTATCTGTTCATGCTGGATGATGCGGATTACCCTCTAACACCAACTCTAGCTTGTAACATGTTGTTTAAGAAGCTGACGACAAATAAAATAAGTGAAATGGCATATGTGCTTGTTGAAAAGATAAAAGGAATAGCGCGTATGTAAACTTGAATAATGTATCCAGTTTTTAATGGAAAGTTGCATATTTTGGACTCAAAAATAAGGTTTGTGTGTGTGGTTTAATAAGATATTCGGAGATTCCCTAAGGTACAAAAAAAATGGTATTTGCGAATTAAAAGGTCAAGTAGTTAAATTCAAATTGTTAATAATTGTGGACAAGCGTTATCCAAATACCAAAAAGGATAGAAAATCTGCTAGTACAGGTATGTTAACTACTGCTAGTAGTAAAATAAGAACTGCTAGCTATGTTAACTACTGCTAGTATTAAAATAAGAACTGCTAGTACAGCTATGTTAACTACTAGTAAAATAAGAACTCCTAGCTATGTTAACTACTGCTAGTATTATAATAAGAACTGCTAGCTATGTTAACTACTGCTAGAGATAGAAGAAATCAACGAAAAGGTGCCACAGTCGTATTAAGTCAAACCGAGTTGGTTGTATAGTTACAACTGCTAGTAGTCAAGTAAGAACTGATACATATGTTAACTACTGGTAGTGATAGAAGAAATCAAGTAAGTGATGCCATAGTCGTATTAAACTGACAACTGCTAGATAAATTGTACTAGTGTTGAGTGTTAAATATGTTTTTGTCACGTGAGTAGGTATTAGTGTGGAGTGTTTATGTCAGTAGCTTGTAGGTATTAGTAGATTGTAGAATACAAATTGTATGACTAAAAGGAATACTTCGTTTATAAAAGCCTTTGCTAGGGAAATCAAGTTGCCCTACGTACAGCTGCAGGTTGCCAAGATTATATAAACGCGGGAAATAGTAAAGAAGTTGACTTACAACGTTTCATACACACAACCAACAACATATTAAGCCTACTACATAATTATAAGTTTAATGGTTACATAGTTATAGAACCACGTCATTAATAACTTTCAGCGACTACGAAAAAGATAAGCACTCCATGCTTCCTCCCCATAGACAGCGTAGTAAAACCACAAAGCCTCGTTCCCATTAATCATGATCGATAACTTCAGGCCGACGTACCTGTTGAAAATGCCCTTCATATATCATTAACCAAGTCAAGTGATAATCTTTTAAAGGAATATGAATAGAATGTTAAGTTACAAATATATATATATATTATATATATATATATATATATATATATATATATATATATATATATATATATATATATATATATATATATAAACATTGAATTGTAAGATAAGTATAAGGAAATTTTCTAATAGTGAACTGAACCAATTACTATATACTTCCCGTAAAAGTTGTCCATGCAGCCGGACTTCAATAGCTAGTACTAATTACCCTTGCTCCGAAACACCAAAATGATGCGACAGATACCCCTCCTTCGTACCTCACGAATAGAAAAAGCATCAGCGACTTTCAATAATTACTGCACCAAGATATTGATACATTGGTAATTTGAATATTAATACATCATCCGAATTATACAACAACCAACACACATACTTTGCAACATTCAGTTGAAGAAATGATAAAGGGCGCAAATATATTAGAACCGTTGGACGTCGACATGCATCCCGTTGAACTAAAGGGATCGTTTCCGAAAATATTTGCTTCTATTATATATATATATATATATATATATATATATATATATATATATATATATATATATATATATATATATATAGAAAAAAAACATACTATACACAGTACGCTCTGTGTGATTTAACAAAAGAAGAGATTCTTTGTATGGGGCGAAGTAGAAAGTTCCAGCATCTCCTAACATTCCCATGGTGACGAATAATTCAAGTTCTTGGTTGTACACAAATACAGAGTGATGCAAATGATTGCCGCTGTAGGCTTCCACTATTGGAGCATGATGCTTTGTAAAGCCAAGCAAATGAACCGAAACTAGGCTAGGGATGGCGAATAGGCTTCTGAATGATCTTATGGAACAACCATTCACGTCCAACAACCATCCACAAAACAATGGCATACCTTCACCAATGATCATACCAGAAATGACCAGAGAAGTTCCAATATCCGTAACATAGAATGGGACTGGGAGTGCATTTTTTAAAATATGCGGTATGTCGATAACTTTGAATTCGCTGGTTACTAAATCAAAAGAAATCAACATATAAATCTTGTAGGTAACATCGTCCTCATTAGTTAACTTTTCACTCCCAGTCCAATAGATAAAACGACCCACAACTGCCTGAGTTTTACGTTTCAATTTTACTGTTTCACGAGGGGGGTGGAAATTTTCAAGGCGTGTCCACCGTGAAGAGTTCAAAGAAAAGACAGACACATACCAGAAACCACTTTGGAAAACAGGATAGGAGACCTTCACGATCGTCGGGTCAAGAGTGTCAGGACGGACGCCAAAACCAAAACAAATCTTTTGAGATTCAATTTGATGCATGTAAAACGCGACAAATATTGCAAGTGATTTTTTGATTGCCGGGTTCCAAATAACAGACATTAGATTAGAACATTAAACAAAACACGAAAGACCATTAGAATTGCCAACTGCAATCAAAGATGAAAGCCTTAAATCTGTACGAAGTGGCGTAGCTATTAGCTTTTCATCTAAACATAACATAAACCCTTGGTGACCCAGATTGAATGTTAGCGTAAAAAAACACGCATCATTACGACGAACACCGTAATTAAAGATGAAGCTTCCAGAATCTATACCAGCCTTCCATAACTTGCAAACAGTACGTAGCTGGAGTATAGACTTAAGAGGTAGCCTACGGATGATATCTAGTTGAACATCCAGTGGGATATTGTCAGACATTTTGTTAAAGAAAAGCAGAAAGATTGAGATAAAGATGTGAAGTGACCAAAAGAAGAAAGAAAATTTTTGTTAAAGAAAACTAGAAACATTTGTATTGAAGAAAGAGATTGGGAACAGAGGCATTAAAGGACATGTAGCATGATGTACTTTAGGGCAACCAAATAATATTTAATTCAGGTGTATATCAAATATTAATTACATTTACATAACCAATATAGAATTGGTTTACAAACCATATGCCTTTTTGTGTATGTGCACTCGTATAAAAAAATAAAATAAAAAAGGAAATGCAGTTGAGCTTATAAAAAGATATTCAAAGTGTCCCTAAGGTACAAAAGAAATGGTATTTGCGAATTAAAATGTCGAGTAGTTAAATTCAAAGTGTTTATAATTGTGGATAAGCTTTATCCAAATACCAAAAAGGATACAATATCTGCTAGTACAGCTGGTAGTAGTATAGTATCATGTACTTGTTAATTTAACTAGTGCCACTGATAGAAGACCTCAACAAAATGATATGTACAGTTAAATTCATTTGAGATGATTATTTTGACCTATATGCTATATTTGTAAACGTAAAAAAAACTGCACTGCTTTTATGCTCGATTACTTAGATTAGGAATCTTAAAACATAAAACGAATTGCTTGTATACTTACAACTGCTAGTTACTTTTACAACTGGTAGGTAGTCAAACCGAGTTGGTTGTATTGTTACAACTGCTAGTAGTAAAATAAGAACTGCTAGCTATGCTAACTACTGCTAGTGATAGAAAAATCATTCACAAGTCAACATGTGACAATAATTATGGGTCAAAAGGACATTAAGGATGGTATCTTGAGAGACCGCTGACAATTTTTGTATTCAACCTTGTGCTTCCAGAAGTATTCAAGCATCCGTTCACGGTAAGCTAACGCTGTTTGAAGAGGGTCGTCTACTTCGAGAGGCTGGTTACGGAGCAATCTGTACAATATAATGCACACCCATACTCCGCAATCGCCATACAAGTCTGATTGTTGTGGGACTTTTGGAAACTTATATGTGATTTTATAATCCTCGGGTGAGATGCCCTTACCATGCAGTACCCCAACATTTGTTAGGTAAAGTTGAAGCTGTGTTTGTAAATCTCTCTTCAAAACTCGCCACCACCGTGAACTCCTTCCGACTGACCCAAGAGAGTCATAAACGTAAACAACTCCAGTGCGGATATGGAGCACACCGAGTACCCAGTAGTTTTCAGTTTCATTCACAGGAAAATACACCTGATATATAAACCAATTGAAGAATATTATAAGTTGTTTATAACAGTAGTGCTAGATGTACGGTTAGAGGCTGCCAAACTGACCTTTTCAACATCTCGCCAAGCGACAGGGTATGTTGTGCCATCTGAATAAGTGGTAGGTAGTTCGCCATCTAGGATTCGACTGCAGAAATTACGGCCTGCCAAAGCCCAATCTGCATCGGCTGGTCTAAACAACCACATCAAATCAAGCCATACATCCAAGTGCTGCGGACATATAAAGCAAATCAAAACTGTTAACATTCGGTTCAAATTTAACAAAACGAAATATTAAACATGTGTAGGAGACAAGATAAAAATCAGGTTAACTCATTAAGTCAGTAAGCCACCCGTGGGTGCAATCCTCAACACATGCCAAGGCTACCCAAAAACTCCTGTAAACAACAACGGCACCGGAGCCCCAAGAGAACGTATAAAGTAATGGTTTTTTAAGCTTGAAATAGGTGCGAAGGTAATCAGGCACAGTAACCTTCTCCTTGTTGCATTTCGGGTGTCGTAAAAGTTCCTTAAAAAAAATAAAAAAATTATTAAAAAAAAAACAAAAAAAATAATTATATTTTGAATAACATTAACCATATAATAATGATGTTAATGGATTAACAAACAGAAGATACCTCTACAAAAGGTTCAATTCTGGGCGAATACAAGTGACTAACGCGACGCGTTTTGGTGTTTCCTGAATTTTCCTGAAACACACTTGAAAAATAAGCAAACAAACATAAAATATTCATTTCCATTAGAATTTAATATGGTGCTTTACATCGGAACCGGAAGCTGGGATAAAAGCCTCGTTAATGACACCTTGCGATCTTGTAAGACGGCGGCAAGGAGTAGCTGATGTTTTTGATAGGCCTTTAGGCGAGTTGACAGAATCAGCTATCTTCTTATAATGTTTTACAATGCTGTTTTTTTTACTGAGGTTGTCGTTCAATTTGACTCTCTTTCATTTGTTTGTATTATTATGGGGGAAAAGTTCTTCCAATGGAGGTTTGTCATTAGGACCTACCACATTTGCAAATGACAATTTGTTGGATTTAACCTGAGATTTAGGGGCTTCAGGGTCTTTCTTTGTTGGTGTTTCTTCTTGGGTAACAGCAGCAATATCATTGTTACCGGCACGGAGGCCAACAAACGAGTTTTCCTCAACCACATTCAATTCTTGCTCATCAAAATCCATTAAATCTAAAGACGGAACAAACAATGTTTTATCGAGGCCTTTGTTGAAATTATCTCCGGAGGAAACACGTCCCAACATAGGTGTGTCATTTTCGGCAACCACATTTACATTTGACAGGTTATTGTCTTTGAACTGCGATTTCAAAATATAGTATGTTTAAAACAGCACATTAAAAACTTTTATTTATCGGCGTTGTTTTACTGATAATGTAGATACCTCAAAAGCTTTGTTGGTTGGTGTTCCTTCTTGTGTCTGCACACCAAGAATATTGTTAACGGGTTCAGGTTCCCCACGCAATTGTTTCTGAACCACATCTTGGCGTTGATTATAACAATCCATTGCATCTACAGACTTGTCACACGAAAGTTTATCGTCGTTTATTTACGACGACCAATCGATAGCACAATCCGGTTCCTGATGAATTTTAATTGTATATACATAAGTATGGACATATGTTATACTTGATATGTAAAGCCTAAATGAAAGATAACATACAATAATGGGGTCACCGTGTGTTTTTTTTCATCGTTTGGTACAAGTGGTTGAAGTTGAGTAGTACGATCACCTCCATATTCCATAGCAGGACATTTTTGGGTCATGGCACAAGCTTGTACAAGAATCCCAAGGTTACATGGTTGCGTTTCTTTAAGGTAATCATCATTGTCAATGTCCGTTGCATCTTCCGCATTGACGACCTTATCCCCGTTAGGGCCTAGAGTATGACACGACGTGGCCTGTAGAGCCCAAGGTTTGATATAAGTGTACAGACGAACGAATATTTGGGTTTGGTATAAGATTAGAGGCAACCTTAAAAGTAAATACAAACCTTCGGATCATCAGGATTAACGTCAGAGTCATTTGTGTTGGCACAACTTTTAGATTTTTCAGGAACGAAGGCCGCATCATTTTTAAGACCCAAAAGTTGCTGTACTTTTGAAACTCTGCTTTTGACATCCGTAAACACATCAAGTACGACCGGTGTGTTTCTGACCGAATGAATTCCATTTTCTATCATCAAAAGTTTTTGATCCAAATCCACTAACTCACGAATTACAGCCCCTGTTGAAAGACTGGTCCCCGTTTGTGCACCATATAAAGAATATTGTTGCTCAATGTTGAGATGCAATGCGTTTTCATGTAACCGCTGTAGTTGACTTTCCATGACAGTGTGTAAATTGAAAGCGTCCACGAATTGATTAAAGTGCTGTGCACTCTTCTCACAACCGGCTGTGTCTGGCACAGACAAACCATCTATATATTGGGCACTGTAAATACACCACGGTTGCTTCATTTCAGCTTGTGTTGCAGAAATTTCAACAATGGGAGTTGAGACCTAAGAACAAAAAAGAGTTACAATGACTGATATTGTGAACAAATTTAGGTACAACTTACTATAGTCTGCATCATAGGACTGTGTGATGCCTACCGGTCCAAAGAGATTACAACAGTCTGCGTTCCGAAACTTTGTAAGTTCTAACCAAGCAAGACCACGTGGAATCACCTTGTTGTCTTTGACCCACCAAAGTGAACTTCTAGGAAAACTCTCTAAAATCCAAATCTGTAATAGGCACACCCGTCATCGTTAAAAATGTCTAGCTATGCAGTTATCATTTTTTAATTTGTTTAAAGTTTTAACAAGCTAAACTCTCCAAAATCCAAATCTGTAATGACTGATACGTTTATAATGACAATTACAAAAATATCGCAAACTAAAAAGTGTTATAACATTGCTGTTATCTAAATTACGGCTAACATTTATATTACGTGTATACACAGCAAAGACAAGCATTGCATAACAATAAAAAACATCATTATTTATAGGTAATTTTCGATTGAACAAAATAGAATCAAAAGCTTTTAACAAACTACAGAGAATTCAAACCTTGAAAGCCCAAGCGAACCCGTATAGATTGTATGTGGCACTGAACTTTGGGTTTTTTTTTCAATTTTAACAGATGATGTTTTCTGTGAATATGAACAATATTGACAGTCCTTTGATAAAATTTATGCCACATATATTCACCCCAAGGAAATACATTCCAGGCCTCAAAATCATCAACCAAGGACAATAAGTGATTATGGATGCAATTCCTGTCTTCTTTTCCCATAAACACCAGCTCTGCGGCTACCAACAGACACACCCTAACAGCATCCTCATCAGAAAGAGATAACCACCTTTTCCCATCCTTTTTTCCGTCATTAACAAGTTCCAAAAGATCAATGGCATGTACATTTGTTACACCATTACTCTTTTTTTCAGGAAATACACGATCACAGAAAGCGCTAGATCGTTTTTTCGCTTTTGAAACTTTGCCAAATCGAAACCCTGTTATCAGACAAAATTCTTTCCGACCAAACCTTAACGAATGCTCCCCTATTTGGAACGTTAGTGGAGGGGAATCAGAGGAGATGTTAGAAACATATACCTGGTGTTGCAAAACATAATGCATCAGAAGGCAGTCATTCTCGCACGACTTTATATCCAACCATGGACCAAATGCTGTTTGCCTGAACAACCTTTCCCGGTTTTCGTTCTTTGACAAACAGAATTTAATATCTGGCAGCAAATTCAATGTAGAACGAACTGCGATTTTACAATTGTACAACTTTAATTTTGTCATACGTAATTATACAGTAAAATTAATTAAGGGGTTAGAGGGTTTTGTGAATAAGATGTGGTTTGTGAATGTGTGCGCATGATCTAGAAGAAGATGTTTAATTGTTACAGCCCATGTTAAATTTTAGTAGAAGATGTTTGATTCTGTGTGTGCGCCCGCGTGATGGTGTGTGAGTACGTGTCTGACTTATTAATATTACTTTTATAATACAGCCATTGTAAATTTACCATATTATCCTCGTGTATAAATACAAGTTGCCCAATAATATATAGTTGCCCGAAAATACATTTTGGTTGCCCAAACAACAATACATGACAAATACATTCAAAATATGTACTTCTGTTGTACCTTTGTCGGACACGTGGCACAATATGGTTGGCTACAAGAAAGTCGCTGGGCAACAAGTCCATTTCCGTAAGGCAAAAAAGCGTGGTCCATAAAGTGATATGCACCAGGGCGTGCGGTCTATTTGACTAATTTTTCCTTACTTAAATCATAAAATCACTTATACTTGTTTTAGTGTTTTATGTGAATATGTGAATATGTTAGAAACTGTTAGTTCAAACCATTTACATATTTTATTTGTTTCGTTAATATGATTTTACGTTTGTTATCGACAAAACATTAGTAGATCGTAAAATATAAATAAACGTTTTTACGGCTTATTTGTATTAACACATTCTATTCCAGAACTGGTGAATGTAAATCTCCGGCACTGTAGCATAATTGGAGAGCATGTTCTGATAAGGATGATTCTTTAGAATATCCACAACAATTAAGCAAGAAGACTCTGAGCAGGTGAGGGTATCAAAATCAACACGAAAGTTGTTCTTTCCAATCTGTGGAAAACTAGAAGGGGGGGTTGAATAGTTTTACCGATTAAAACTTCCTTTTAAACTATTTAGATTGACTTATGTCAATCTATTTGGTTGTGAGTGTTGGATGTTGATAAACAAGCATATAAAGATATGTAATGAAAAGATAAGAGTAAGAAGCACAAAACCACAACGCGAGTATTTATAGTGGTTCGGCTACAAGGACACCTTCCTTGCCCTACTCCACTCCCCGAGTCACCTACTCGAGAGTTTGTAAACACTACACCAATCTCCTTATGGCGGAGAAGCCTTCACATCGTCGCTTAACCTTTTTCCGGTACAAAGCTAAATACCGAGTTCTTTCACACCAAGGCGAACCACACCTAACACAACGTCGCCTACCCTTTATACGGTTCTAGGCTAACCACCGAGTTCTTTCACACCTTAGGTGAACTACACCTTCACAACGTCACCTACCCTTTATTAGGTACTAGGCTAAGTACCTAGTTCCATTGCAACGGAGGAACTACTACCACACTACACCAACGACTAATCCCAAAGGAGATCTACTCCTTTACAACATCATCTAGGACATCAATATCCTTGGATCTAATGCTAGTCTATCTAGTACATTGAAACACACCATATCGAATGTACATCTAAGGCACCTTTCACTAATGCCTTTGACTAGATCTACAAGACATCTTTCACTAATGTCTTGTGTCTTCACTTCTAAGCACCTTTCACTAATACTTCTTGTCTTGACTTCTAAGCACCTACCACAAGTGCTTATCCTATAGACGATAGATACCCTTCACTAATATCTTCGTCTTGATGCTTGAGACATCTTTCACTAATGTATTCAACACTACACTTCTTTGAAGAAAGAAAGAGATCATCAACAAGAGGACTTCAATAGCCTTGATGATGAGGAAGCATGGCAACTCATGGACTTGAGTTTGCTCGACTTCAAAGGTGGTGATCTTGCCTTTAAGAGAAACCTAAAAGATCACATAAAGACAAAACTACAAACATAGATCTCTTGGATCTAAGGTTAGTGAGATTTAACCTAGGGGAGAAGTATGTTAGAGAGGGGTGAGGTATAATGAAGAAATGGCTCACTATTTATAGAGGAAAAATCCTACTGTTTCCCCGGATCCCACGGATCCCTACCACAAGGGATCCGGCTAGCACAAAGCTAGGGATCCGTGGTCCGCTCCTCTTTACCCATGGGTATTTTTGGTTATGGGTCAAGGGTTATGGGTTGATCCATGGTTTTCTTTCTAGATACAATGTATCTTAAGGATACAATGAACTTGGTTAAGTGGTATATATAAAACCATGGGTCAAAAACCATTTGCTAGTATTTACCCATTTAGTATATACTTGTATTTACCCAATTTAGCATACACTTAGTTTTTACCCATTTTAGTATACTTAGTTTAAGTATATGTTTAACCCAATATGTAAACACTAGTTGTTTGTACATATGTATCTAAATCATAAAATCACTTATACTTGTTTTAGTGTTTTATGTGAAAGTGTAAGTGTGTTAGAAAACTATTAGTTCAAACCATTTACGTATTTTATTTGTTTCCTTAAAATGATCTTACTTTTGTTATCGACAAAACATTAGAAGATCGTAAAATATAAATAAACGTTTTTACGGCTTATTTGTATTAACAATCTCCCCCTTTTTGTTGATGACAAAACATAAGATTTGTTTAAGGAAAAGCTAAAATTCGTAAAAGTTTGAATTTGTCGTTTTTACTTTCTTCTCCCCCTTTTTGTCGAAACAAAAAGTGTTTGAAAGAAAGCAACACGTCGTTTTTAAGAAAAACATGTGAAAGGAAAGATAAAAAATAGAGAGCAAGTAACGGGAAAGGATCTCGTCGTTACTCCCCCTTGACGAGTCCATCCCTAAGTAAGGGCGTCAAGAACTAATTCTATTCTAGTTCATTTGCAACTAACTTATGCAAACGATTACGTCAATGTGACGGGTGTGCTCCCCCTAGATTATTGCAATATTTGCAACGGGAAGTTATGAAATTTAAATCAAAGGTTGCAAGTAATTTTGCAACGTATCGTTTTGACACCAAGCTCCCCCTAGCTTTAGGATGTTAAATTCTTTATGTGTTAATTGAATAACTGCAGAACAAGGGTTAGAAAGCAAGTATAATTCAGAATTTCCTGCAAATGTGATTTGAAAAAAAAAAACATTCTGACTTCACGGATCCCACGGTTCCCTCCTAGTAGGGATCCGTCAAGGCAATACTGAGGGATCCATCTGGCTGATGACTAAAATCAGCAAAGGTGATATAACAAGTAATGTAATCACATAAATGAGATATGAATACATATTCTCAGAAAAATAACAAGTAGCATGTAATTCCTATTTAATAAAACAAGAGTTATGATATACATGACTCTAAAAATAAGAAGATAGACAATACATGACTAGGAATTTCTAGACTATCTAACGCTTGATGCTAGGACACCACTAAAATCTTCTAGCTCAAGTTTTGTTTAGGTTTGATCTCGTCGAAACGTTCGAGGAGATGATAGAACATGAAACGTTGGTCTTCTCGTACTTCATGTATCAAACTTTCAACATGTTGACAATGATAGCAATCTTTGTCATGGCTAGGTAGTGGTGGTGGAGGAAATAAAATGGCTTGATGCGAAGGATCAAGTGAAGCGGCTTGCGGGGCTTCAAACGATGGAGGGATTGGTGGAGGTGCATTTGAGAATGCCTAGACCAAGAATGATGGTGGTGGTAAGGAAGTGTCAACTTCCATATGGTCGGGTGGTTGACTTTGATGATTTCTCATAATCCATATAGGATTATATGATGGAGACGACGAAAAGGAAGTCGGAGCAAGTGTTGACTCAACACCTTGATTTTGAACCATTATTCCTTCTAATGAGGAGAATGTTGTCGGCGGAAGCGGATGAGACGGCCTAGGAGACAAGTCCTCTAAATTGTAGAGGTGTGGTGATGATAGTGGTGAAGTAAATGAAAAATTTCTAGGAACCAATGGTGATGGTTTAGTGGAGATGATATTGTTTGGCCAAGGAGGTATGGTGGTGTTAGGCATAGGTAGTTTTGTGGGTACTATCCTTTTAGGAATTGGTTTGATTGGATGATGAAGGATTCTCTCATTTGTTGGTTTGATGGAAGATGATTCGGTTGACGAAATTTCGTGTATAACACGAGCCTTTTTCATGGGTGGTTCTTTGTTGGATAAGTTACTACTTGGGGTTTTTCTCATGATGAAATGATTTCAAGGGCTAAAAGTTAGAGTGAGAGTGATGACTATGGAGGTCCTAACAAGGTGGTTTATAAACTAAGAGATTTGGCAAGTGCATTTAAGCTTTAAGCCACTAGGATTCATTGGAGTGTGATGATTGACATGCACAAGAGTCAACTTCAGAGGATGGACTGATCTAGGAACTCATTTAAGATGAGATGGAGTGTTTGAGTAAGGAAAATAAGTTGAAATGAATGTTTTAGCAATATTTGACCTATACTGTCATCCGGATCCGACGGTTCCTTTCTCAGAGGGATCCGTCTAGGCTAATCCTAGGGATCCGGCTATCAGTAGCTATGAAGGAGTGGAAATGATGTTTCTAAAATCTAAAACCTATAACATCATGAGTGTTTCAGTCTTCCTAAGTGTCTTAAATGAAGGGGTGCTTAAGTACTTGAAGGTGGTGAGTGATGTAGCTAATGGTTGTCTTTTGTGGAAGGATTTGGAACTTTCATGAGTACCAATGAATGAGCAAGGATGACACTAAATAGGAGAGTATCAATTGAAGCTAAATGATCCTAGAGATGAGGTTGTGACTTAGGATTGTGTTTTGGAAAATATCCTAATGGTTTTGAGATGGGAAAACTAGGATTTGATCAACTTTGATCAATTTTGAGGTGAGATTGATTTATGATCAATTTTGTTATAAAAGATTTTTAACCTAGATGTGAAGGGTAAAAGTATGAAGTGTGAGTTTTGAGAGCGGAAGAGTGATGGATTAAAACAAAGTGATAGATCTATGAATATCTTAGAGTGTGTTCTATGTGAGTTGGAATGAGTAGGAAAGATCAACCTATCTTGATAAAGTCTTAATCTACCTTAAGACACTATGTTTAGCTTAGTGTGAGGTGTTCTAAGGATGTGTTTGACATACAATGCTTGCAATTGCATTTTCTGTTTTGCCGGATCCCACGGTTCCCTAGATGTAGGGATCCGTTTAGTACAACATTTGGGATCCGTCTATCTGCTAGACAGAACCTTTACTAAAGGTATGCAATGATCTTGACAATGCATTATATTCTAAGTTTTGTTTAAAGGAGTTCTAAAACAAGGATATCAAATGTAAGATGTTTTATTTCATGAAAGAAATAGGATTACATTGATAAATAATGAGTAGAGTAGAATTGATCCTATTTGACTATTCTAGGTTCCTTGAGTGTCTTCGCTAGGAGGATCATTATGTGATTGATGGGTATTGGTGGAATCAAGAATGAAGAAAGTCTTCATGAGAGATATGTTTAGCGGTTCCATCATCTTGTTCACAAGTACGTACAACGGACTTTGAAATTGAGGATGGAAGTGCATAACATTGTGATAGAGGCGTGTCAAGAACATTCCATAAGGGATGAGTTTATTCTTGGAGCCTTGAAGATTTGCAATTCGCCTTGCGAAGAAGTAGGCGAGATTGTATGGTTGTTGTGTTAGCAAACAGTACAACATGTGAGCACAACAAGCGGGAAGAATATCTCGATTTCCCCTAAGACTCCAAACATTTTCACGTAGAATGAGAGCAAGAGGCTTGTAATGTTCTCGGATATCCTGTGTATGGATAATGTTTGGATTGGAGTAATATGGTCGAGGTTTGCATATTATGCGATTTAAATCTTCCGGAGAGGGTATGTGTAAACAATATGGACTATTTTCTTCACGAAAGTTGAAGAGAGAATCAAGAGACCAATCTTCGGTGAAGGCACTTTGTCCATGATTTGGAATCCGGAGAATTTGAGCAAAATGCCCAAGGGTTAGGGTGAACTTTTGGTTTTTGATGTAAAACCAAAGAGATAGAGAGTGATCCTCGTTACGAACGAGTTCGACTTGACGGAAGAATTCCGTTATGAACCTTGGACATATCTTCTCGTTGATTTCAAGAAGACATTCTAGTCCTATGGCTCGGAAGGAGGTATTGATACCTTCTTCGAATTGTAGAGAGGTGTCTACAATACGTCCTTCATGGAAGTGACGGTTTTCGAGATTATTGAACCCACGGACATGATTGCCAGGTGTGTTGGGCTCAAGGGAGATGTTCGGGGTGTAGACGCTAGTGAGTGAAAAATCAAACTCGTATTCATGCGTCATAGTTGAACCTATAGAAGTGATGGGTTAATAGGAGGTGATGTTTATGGTAAACCTATAATAATCTAACGTTTTTACTAGATTTTATTAACAATGGTATTTAACACTTAACTAACTCATGGTCTTGAAGTTCTAGTGGATTATTACTTTTAGAAAGATAGTGGTTTTTAATCTTGCATGAAAACTGTTTTCGAGTAGGACGGATCCCACGGTTCCTTTACAAAAGGGATCCGGCTAGTATATCTTCCGGGATCCGTGGATCTGTAGTAAGAGACACAGATTTGATAAAAGGTTTTACAGTTTTTATACCATGAGATATGTTTTATCCTACATTTTCTTTTAGCATGCATACATGACCTCTAATGTATCACAAAAATAAAAAACATATAAATCAAAAGGAATGATAAACACATAATAGTAACCTAGATAAACTAGATTAATAATATTGCATTTCAATACTAAGGATGATAAAAAGGATCGGGTATATGACCCCAATATAGATTAACAACACAAAGTAAATGTCTCCGTATGAGAACTTCATCATAGGGAACACAAGTGCAATGAGTGTTAGGGCGATGAGCACGAGTGCGATGTAAACCATGTTTATGACGGATCTTCTTGATTTCGATTGAGATGGAATGAGGAGGAAGATGAAGTTTTTGAATGAGAGGAAATTTTTGAAATTGGAAGATTTGAAAATGAGGTTTTGATAAAGTGGTCGACGTTGGGAGTTTTTATGGGGAAGGAGGAATTTTTTGAAATTCGTGTTTTGTTTTATTGGATTAAAAGAAACAAAACATAAGTTTTATATACCATGTCTTTATACGAGAAATAAAACACTTATGTGAGAAAAAGGCTTCCTAATGAAGCTTCAAGTAAAACATGTAATTTGCACAAAAGATAATCATATAAATACCTAACTAGGTATACTTAATTATCAAGCAAAGTAAAAAGAAAATCATACCTTTAGCGCACTTAGGAATGTCTTTACAAATGACACAACAAATGTCACGTAGACTATTCCCGCTCCTTTGCGTTTAAGATACCTTCTTAAGGAAGGTATTCTTGTTACCAAGCAACTCCTAAAGCTTGGTGGGTATGAGCTTTGACTAATCAACATGACAAGGAAGATTAGTGCAATAAATAAAATAAAAAAATTAAATAAGAAAAATGTTGTTATCAAATCAACATCCAAACATATAATTTTAAAAGACATGGTATTTGTTTTTATGAAAAAGCCTTCTTTGTAGTTTTCAATTAACCATGGATCGTATCAAGTTTTTAAAGTACAATATACTTAAAGAAACTTGGTAACGAAGCTCTGATGCCAATTGTGGAAAACTAGAAGGGGGGTTGAATAGTTTTACCAAGTAAAACTTCCTTTTAAACTATTTAGATCGACTTATGTCAATCTATTTGGTTGTGAGTGTTGGATGTTGATAAACAAGCATATAAAGATATGTAATGAAAAGATAAGAGTAAGAAGCACAAAACCACAACGCGAGTATTTATAGTGGTTCGGCTACAAGGACACCTTCCTTGCCCTACTCCACTCCCCGAGTCACCTACTCGAGAGTTTGTAAACACTACACCAATCTCCTTATGGCGGAGAAGCCTTCACAACGTCACTTAACCTTTTTCCGGTACAAAGCTAAATACCGAGTTCTTTCACACCAAGGCGAACCACACCTAACACAACGTCGCCTACCCTTTATACGGTGCTAGGCTAACCACCGAGTTCTTTCACACCTTAGGTGAACTACACCTTCACAACGTCGCCTACCCTTTATTAGGTACTAGGCTAAGTACCTAGTTCCATTGCAATGGAGGAACTACTACCACACTACACCAACGACTAATCCCAAAGGAGATCTACTCCTTTACAACATCATCAAGGACATCAATATCCTTGGATCTAATGCTAGTCTATCTAGTACATTGAAACACACCATATCGAATGTACATCCAAGGCACCTTTCACTAATGCCTTTGACTAGATCTACAAGACATCTTTCACTAATGTCTTGTGTCTTCACTTCTAAGCACATTTCACTAATACTTCTTGTCTTGACTTCTAAGCACCTACCACAAGTGCTTATCCTATAGACGATAGATACCCTTCACTAATATCTTCGTCTTGACGCTTGAGACATCTTTCACTAATGTCTTCAACACTACACTTCTTTGAAGAAAGAAAGAGATCATCAACAAGAGGACTTCAATAGCCTTGATGATGAGGAAGCATGGCAACTCATGGACTTGAGTTTGCTCGACTTCAAAGGTGGTGATCTTGCCTTTAAGAGAAACCTAAAAGATCACACAAAGACAAAACTACAAACATAGATCTCTTGGATCTAAGGTTAGTGAGATTTAACCTAGGGGAGAAGTATGTTAGAGAGGGTGAGGTATAATGAAGAAATGGCTCACTATTTATAGAGGAAAAATCCTACTATTTCCCCGGATCCCACAGATCCCTACCACAAGGGATCCGGCTAGCACAAAGCTAGGGATACATGGTCCGCTCCTCTTTACCCATGGGTATTTTTGGTTATGGGTCAAGGGTTATGGGTTGATCCATGGTTTTCTTTCTAGATACAATGTATCTTAAGGATACAATGAACTTGGTTAAGTGGTATATATAAAACCATGGTCAAAAACCATTTGCTAGTATTTACCCATTTAGTATATACTTGTATTTACCCAATTTAGCATACACTTAGATTTTACCCATTTTAGTATACTTAGTTTAAGTATATGTTTAACCCAATTTGTAAACACTAGTTATTTGTACATATGTATCTAAATCATAAAATCACTTATACTTGTTTTAGTGTTTTATGTGAAAGCGTAAGTGTGTTAGAAAACTATTAGTTCAAACCATTTACGTATTTTATTTGTTTCCTTAAAATGATCTTACTTTTGTTATCGATAAAACATTAGAAGATCGTAAAATATAAATAAACGTTTTTACGGCTCATTTGTATTAACACAATCTTCATCGGATAGCCATTAGGGAAGATATCAGCAACGGTGAGAACATTTGGTGCATCCACATTATGCATTTGAGCTTCCATGTCGTGATCTGAAAGATATTTAGCCAAAAGAACCAACATATCGAAAGACATTATGTTAGTCAACAGATGGTTTTATTGTCTAATTATTGAATGTGATATGTCGATGAATGTTACGAGTCCAATGTCACTTGTTTGTCTAATAGTCCAATGACGTCGTGATAAGTTTCGTGAGTTGATTAACTTTAAGTTTTAAAGTCCATGTTTTCACTTATTTTTCACAACTTATTAAACAATTATGCTTATTAGTGACATTATTGGTTTCGTGGCGTTATGATTTATTTATATACAAGTTTGCACGCGTAACAATTCATAGTTAAGGTTAGAACAAGGCTTAGGCGTAGAAATGGCAAGCTTATGCGTAAACAGGAGTGTTATACGCGTTAGCATAAGCTTATGCGTAGGTTCTTGACTTACGAGTAAGAAATATTACGCGTAGGAAAAGAGTGCCTTATTCGTAAAGCTTACGCGTAAGCGTATATGGAACCTTACGCGTAAGGCTTACTCGTAAGAGTCAACCTTATGCGTAGAGGTCAGTGTTTACGCATATCCTTCACAGGATACGCGTAGTCCCTTATGTAGAACCTTACGCGTAAACGTTACGCGTAAGATTTCTCTTACGCATAACGTGCTACGCGTAAGGTGATCCTTATGCGTAGATGTCAAACAACCTTGATTCTGAATTTTCACGCGTAATAAACCTGAAATAGTTTCATCATAGCACCAATATTAACACATACATTCAGTTATTTTCAGATCATAGCATGAATACACATTAAACAGTTACGCGTAAGAAGACTTATGCGTAAACTTAAACCCTAAGTTTCAAGAATTACGCCTAAGTTATCTAGCCATAGGATTTGTACAAAACATGTTCTGGTAGTTCTAAGAAGTCAAGTGAGTTGTTATGTCCAAGTTTTAACTTCAAATTCTCAATGAATAAAAAATACCCAAATATTAAGAACATAAATCCTAATTTCTAATTATCAATCAATTAGTGTTTCTGGGTTGATTCTAAACATGGATATGATCAATTCATCATGTAAACAACATCACACAACAATCTTTTTAATAAAAAACGTTCTCATTTGAAAAAACCCCAACCTAACGCATGAACCCTAATTTTCAAAATCAAACAATTCGTATTTCTGGGAGAGTATTGATGATAAAAATGGAATCATAGTGATTAAATGAATGTTTTGACATAACCATTTTAACAAAAAACACTCAGACTCGATTACGTATTCATATGCTTATGCGTAGAACAAAAAAATCACTCAATCTTACGTTTTAACCGTTGGATTTAAGAAAGATTCAAAACCCTTGTTTAAAAACACTTGAAGATTGTGAAACAACTTACAAATTGATGATCCAAAACACGGATTTGTAGATCGAATGTTAGGCGTAGGATGAGTTTGGTGAAAAATTAAATGTGATGAGTAAATGTGGTTAGGTGGATTGTTTTAATAAAAATAACTTTAAGCTTTTGACAGTTTTAGCCCCTCCACCTTTTCCATTTACATCCAATGTCCATAACTTCCATTTTGGTTACCAAATGAAGAATATTTGGAAAGAATTTTGACGACACTCCCCCTCGACTTAAGAAATAATGAATTTTTTTAAATTTTAGTCCGAGGAGTGTCAGAAAACCAGAAATGTGACGACCATTTTTAAAGAAACAACCGGAATAACATAACATGCAAGTACAAGGTTTTTATAAAACTGAAAAATATTTGTTTTCTCCCCCTCAACACTTGATAAAAAAAAATACTGAATTTTGAAAGATTAGAGTGTTGACGGAAGATTTGTACTTGCCATGTTAAAATAAATATAGATAAAAGAATATTTTTGTTGTTTTATCTGATTTTATAATTTTGTATTTTGTTTTTGAAAAAATATTTACAAAAGAGGTTTTGGTGTTTGACTTATTTTTAAGAATGTTTTAAGAGTTCATCCAGTTCCTCTTGAGTCAAACACCGCATACCAATCCGGTGGACCAACTCATTAAACCTAGCAGGAGCAAAGGCTTTGGTGAGGAGATCTGCCAATTGGTATTCTGTACCCATAAAGTATAATTCAACAGTACCGTGTTCCACGTGGTCCTTGATGAAATGATATCAAAGATCGATGTGCTTTGATTTCGAGTGTTGAACTGAGTTGCACGAGATCGCAATAGCACTCCGATTGTCGCAGTACATCGGGATTTTGTCAAACACGTAACCATAGTCTTTGAGTTGAGTTCTCATCCAAATGACTTGAGCACAACACGCATACATGGCTACATATTCAGCTTCAGTTGAGGAGAGCGATGTACAATCCTGCTTCTTCGATTGCCATGACACCAATTTATCGCCAAGAAATTGTAATGCTCCTGAAGTACTTTTCCGTGAATCTAAGCATCCTGCGTGATCAGCGTCTGAAAATGCATTTAGTTCAAAACCAGAATCCTTCGGATACCATATCCCCAAGTTAATGGTTCCCTTGATGCATCGGAGGATTCTTTTAGCCTTAGAGAGGTAGGTTTCAGTTGGTCTCGACTGATAACGGGAGCATAGATATACAGCAAAAACAATATCAGGCTTGCTAGCTATTAGATACATGAGAGTCCCAATAATACTACGGTATTTGGTAGGGTCCACCAATTTCCCATGTAAATCAGCGTCTAGCTTCTTGGTATGAGCCATTGGTGTGGCATAGGTGTCACAGTTTTGCATTCCAAATTTGTTTAACAGTTCAAGGGCATATTTGGACTGACTCAAGAATATACCACGGGGTGATTGATGAACTTGCATTCCTAGAAAGAATGTGAGTTCACCCATCATTGACATTTCAAAATGTTTTGTCATTAATTTTGCAAAAGCATTTGAGTATTTTAAATGTGTTGACCCAAAAATGATGTCATCCACATAGATTTGAACGATTAAGATGTGATCCCCGTGATATTGTATGAAAAGTGTAGGATCGACCGAACCTTTGATGAATTTATTGGCAATGAGGAAGGATGATAACTTATCGTACCACGCCCGAGGAGCTTGTTTGATACCATACAGAGCTTTGTTCAGTTTGTAGACATGGTTCTGGAACTCGGGATCAACGAATCCTTCTGGCTGGCTGACATAAACCGTTTCTTTCAGTTGCCCATTCAGAAAAGCAGTTTTGACGTCCATCTGAAAGACCGTTATATTCATATGAGCCGCGAACGCGAGAAAGATCCGAACAGCCTCAAGACGAGTAACCGGAGCAAATGATTCTTCAAAGTCAATACCCTCTTCCTGTCTATAACCCTTAGCCACCAGACGTGACTTATTTCTGATTACGTTCCCTTCAGCATCCAATTTGTTCTTCCAAATCCATTTGAGACCAATGACGTAGACTCCTGTTGGTCTTTCAACCAGTTCCCATACTTCAAGACGTTTGAATTGGTTGAGTTCTTCTTGCATGGATTCAATCCAGTTGTCTTTTGTCATTGCGTCTTTAATGTTTTAAGGCTCAGATTGGCAGACAGTGAGAGCATCAATGCAATGTTCACCATCTGTGTGAAGACGTTGTCTTGTAACGACTGGTTGATTCGGGTTGCCAATAATATTCTCTAGAGGATGGTCTTTTGTCCAACGATGTGTAGAGGGTTGATGTTGGTATACATTGTGCAGATTTTGAGGATTCAAATGGTTTGTTGATGATTCCGCGACATCAGGTGCAGCAGTTTCATTGGCAAACGGGTTAAAGAACGCATTTGGATCAAAATTTGCAGGTGGGGGTACTTCATTAAGAACATCAGCAGCTGGTTCAGCGTCGTTGGAAGCAGTTTGTTCAACTGTTGTTGTAGAGTCAACTGGTGGTGCTTCTTCAACAGTAGTTGTGGTAGCAGGTGTATCAGGTATAAGAGTATGATCAGGTTGAGCAGCGGAAACAGCGGATACACCTAGAGCACGTTCATCAATGTCATCACTAAACAGCAGAGCAAATAGCTTTTCCATTTGTTGAGAGAAGTTTAAACGGTTGTGACCGGGTTCTAAGTTGTTATGCTCAGAAGCCATTTCTGTAAGTTCATCAAAATTAGCATGAATCGTTTCCATAACCTGCTTTGTACGACGATTCCAGATCCGGAAACCCTTAGAATTTTCACAATATCCTATAAAGACTCCAATGTCAGCTTTGTCTTTGAGCTTTCCAAAGTTATCACGATCATTATTTGGGTAGCAAAGGGATCCAAATACATGAAAGCGTTTGAGATTCGGTTTATGGTTGTGGATAAGCTCAAAAGGTGTTTTGTTGTGGCGTTTAGTAATCATTGAACGATTTTGAGTATAACATGCAGTTGATACAGCTTCTGCCCACAAGTAATCTGGAAGTTTAGCATTGATTAACATTGTTCTTGCAGCTTCCACTAACGTACGGTTTCGTCTTTCAACAACTCCGTTTTGTTCTGGTGTACATGCAATAGATGTCTGATGCTCAATTCCCACTTTCTCATAAAATTCTCGAAGAGTTTGGTTTACAAATTCAGTTCCTTTGTCTGTTCTGATTTGGCGGACGGTGTTCCGGAGCTGAACTTGAATTTTTGTGAGAAAGGTGATGATCATCTGTGGAGCTTGATCTTTACTTCGAAGAAAGTAGACCCAAGTCCATCGTGAGTAGTCATCGACAATTACCAAGATGTAGCGTTTGCCATTAATCATTTGCACGCGCATCGGGCCACACAAATCCATGTGAAGAAGATGAAGCACATGCTGAGAGCTGTGTTCCACCTTTGAAGGAAAATGAGCACGAGTGCTTTTCCCTTGTTCACAAGCTGAGAAAAGGTGATATTTAGAATACCGGAATCTCGGGAGACCTTCAACAAGTTTATGTCGAGCAAGGTTGGTGATGGTTTGAAAGTTTAAATGTGAGAGACGATGGTGCCATAGCCAAGATTTTGTTGAGGTTGCCTTTGAAAGTAGACAGATGGGAGATGAAGCAACCATGTCTTGCATTGAGATTGTGTACAGACTAGAATTGCGAGAGCCAGACATGAGATCGTTTCCTTGTAGATCACGAATGAAACAAGTTTTCTCCCGAAAAGCAACTTCCAAATCTCCATCACAGAATTGACCGACTGAAAAGAGATTGTGACCGAGGCCTTCCATATAGTAAAACCTGCTAATTTAGATATTGCCATTGATATAATCTCCGTAGCCCATGATAGTTGCGAAGTGATCATTCCCGAATCTGACAGTGCCAATGAACTTTGCAATAAAGTTTGATAACAGTTTAAGATTGCCTGTCATGTGTCGGGAACATCCGCTATCAACAATCCAAAGGATGATCTGTATCACCTGCATTACACACAGACGACACAGATGGAATAGAAGTAGATGTGGAACCCGAAGTGTTAGAGGGTTCCGAAGCAATTCTAGTAGAAATACACACATCAATGACTTTAGGCATCCATTTAAATCCTAGTGTATTATGTATCCATTTCTGCCATCTCCAACTAGTCTTAGCTTTAGTATTAGTGAATGCACTAGGTGGTACTACATTCCTTGAAGGTGATACTGGAACTACAGGGACATCAATGCGTTTCTTAGAATCTAAGGAGGGCGGTTTACCAAGCACAGACTTAGAAGGATTAGTGGGCCTAGAGGTATTCCGATTCTTAGGATTCCTTAAACGAGACAAGATAACTCTAGCAACACATTTGTCATGACAATCAGAAAGCATACTTTTACGACAAATAACACAAGAAGCATCAGACTGAATATCAAAAGTACTTAAAGATTTAGCATTCGTTACAACACTTTTTCCATTACATTTGTCAGACGCAATATCTAAAGTGGGTGCAACTTGAGTCTTATTCAAAGTCCTAGGGTGTTCTTCTACTTCAGCATTATTTATTCAAATATTCCTGTTTCAGTAGAGGGAAGCACATTAGTATCTTGTGTTTTGTCAGTAGGCAATCTGGGTTCACGTTTTCTAAGTGTTACAGGTGCAATTTTCTTAATGATGCTAGGCTGAACTTGTTCATAATTTTCTAACATTTCCCTTAACTTAATGATAGTGTGCACCAAATCTTGATTTTCAGAACGAAGATTTCTAGAAAAATTCATGACTTCTTGAGTGTGTGCAAGATAATGATCAAGTTCGTTTGATGCTTCATTACGAGTCTGTTTGAGTAAATCAAATATGACACCATATTCTTTCTTAACTTTTGCAAGTTCTTGTTCATAGTTTGAGATTTGACATTTCAAAGACACGTTTTGATCATCCAGTTGCTCAATTTTAGGACTAAACGTTTTTGATTTCAACTGGTGGATTTTGTTTTGCAAAGCAAGTTCACGATTTTGAAAATCTTTTTGACACCATTGAAGACGACGTTTTGAATTTGAAAGTTCGTTTAACAGTCGTTCATTTTTAGCTTTTAAAGACTCTATCTGATGCGCATTATCAATATTCACAACAATATCGACAGAATCAACAGAATCAGCAGAGATATGATCAGATGCATTTGCAACGGATTGTAATAAAACAAGATTATTGATATCAGCACAGATAACATCTTCCAAGAGTCGATCAACATCTTTTCTCAACAATTTCCTTTTACGTTTAGTATTTGAAATCGATGTTTCTGTTTTCTCGAAAACTGTTTTCATGAGACCAAGTTCCTTGTGAAAATCCCTTTCCCAATATAGTGCACAAGTTTTCAAATTTTTGACATGGGGTAAAAGTCTTTTCTGAAGAATGTCTCTTTGTTCTCGCGCCATTGGCGATTGAAAATGTTCAACTTTTATTTCAAAATGAAATTCAATCTCACGTTCCAAAATTTTGAGGTCAGATAAGAAAGTGTCAAAGTATTTTATAACGCGACAACTTTCGACTTTTGTTTTAACCTCACTATGTAAAGGTAAATGACCATTAATTTGTGCACCATTGTGTTTGGGACTAACTTCAGAAACTTGTGTGATAAAAAAAGGTTTGTTAGAGGTATCTTGTTATGTGTCAAAAGTTACGGCTTTTGAATAGTTAAATGGTTTGTTATAAACGAAATTTTCCATTTTTGACCGACTCTCGTCATCTGCATCTAATTCCTCCATGCGATTATATTCAACAACAGTCATAATTGAATCATCAATTCTATGTTCTGAACTGTAAACTTCAGGATTAGGTTTGAATGCTGTGTTTGAAAACTTAGGTTTGTAATCAGCAAGAATCGGTCCATATCCATTTGGATTAGGTTTAAAAGTAAACTTTTGAATAGTTGTGATTGACTCACCATGTTTGTAAACAACATTTCGAAACTCATTGATTTTGGTTTGTAAGTCGACAATTTTCTTCAAGATAGTTATCTATTCGTTTCGTGGAATGTTTTTTGTACTCAGAGAACTGTTTTTGACAACTTAACAACTCTGCCTTGGCTTTTTTAGTTTCCAAAGTAAGAGCGTTAATTTGTTGTTTATGTTCATGTTTCAGTTGTTCTATTTGAGACACTAAAGCATTCTTGGATGCGGCTAGATCACGTATCTGTCGTTCTAATGATTTTTCGTTTTGATGAGATTTAGCAAAAGCGACTTCAAAACCTTCTTCACGTTTTTCTTGAGTTTTAAAAAAATTGATTTGTCGAATTAAGCATTCATTATCCCTAATTAACAGTGCATTTTTCTCTTTTAATTTCGTGCAAATTTCCAAACGAGAGTGTTGGTCTTTAATTAAGGTCAGGAGCTCAATTTCTGTATTAGACAGAAGCTCATCTTGTTCAACGTGAGTCCCATCATGATCATTATTTAGATCCTCAAATATAACCACGGAGTCAACTTGATTATCAATATTAACCAAAAGGTTATCTTGATCGTCAAATATAACTACGGGATCTATTTGATAATCGTCGGAATGAGATGTGGATGGCTCATGTTGAATAATCTGATCCTTGTCGAATGGAGAAATTGGCGGAGAAATCAGATCAGGGATGAGTATATTTTGTTCTGGTACCTGAGACAAGCCATCAGTGTCATACACTGGGCCTGTGTTACTCATGTGTAGAGCTTGCATTTGTTCCATCAATATCACTGCTGCATTAGCCTGCAAGTCCTCCATATCATCATCAGTATCTGCATCTGCCATAAAGCTTTGTTCCTTGTTGGTAAGAGTTCCACCAGCTTCATCCTTAAGAGCCAGGAGCAACGCCTCTTTTTGATAAGCACTGCCTCTTGTCCTCGGCTTAGGACATGCATTAGCCAGGTGACCCTTCTCATTGCAGTTATAACAACGAAGACCATTAACCCCATTTTGAGCATTCCCCTGTTCAACCACTTGACCCCTTTGTTGTTGCGGAGCACCCATGTTATTCCTTCCAATAGCATTAAACCCTTGACCACCCTCCATCTGACGGCCATAACCACGGTTCTGAACTTCAACGCGTCCATTGTTCACAACAGCTTGATTTCGTGTGTTGGATGAGGAACGAATGCGATTGTTGGATTTGTTTGTATACCGACCGAAGGCTTTAGCAATCATAACAAATCCTTGTTGCAATTCATCGAAAGCAGCAGAGTCCTCATCAGCTTTACTGTAAAGTGCTTGAGCATTGTTGTTGTATGGAACCAATTGAGTTTGTTGAGGTTGTTGCTGTGACTGATCATATGGTGTGATGGTTCCAGTTGGTAGAGGAGCGGGTTGAGGAGCTGTTTGAGGAGGAAGACTAGTTTGAGCCCACAAAGCAAGTTGTTGATTATCAGGAATTGATTGTGAAGCCGGGAGTCCACGGATAGTCCTTCCTTTGTCAACTTCTTTTTGGTGAGGCTTCAAATAGTCGTACAACAATCCGTATGTAGCATGATGAAGATTTTTAGCTTGACGGAGAAAAATGACATACTTCTCCCATTCCGGACCAAGACTACTTAGGAACTTAGTGTTGACAGCAATTCGTGGCATGATGATGTTGTGTTTGTCCAAATCATTAATAATGTCTGAAAAGCGATGATGATATGACTCTAACGTCTCTCCTGGTTCAATCGTGAAGTGTTCATAAGCCAAGTAGATTTTGGATTCCATGTCTTCCTGATTGAGTGTTGTGCCTTCCATTACAAGATGAATATGTTCCCACATTGCTTTAGCTGTCTTTTGAGCATCAACACTTCGAAGGATCGGATTGGGTAGTCCCAAAAGGGTGTATTGCATTTCTAGTTCATCGGCTTCAAAGTGTAAAAGTTCATCACTAGTAAGGTCGGAGATAGTTGCAATGTTGGTGACAGCATCTCTTGGTGGATTGGCATCTAGATCTGCGGGTGTAATAACAGTAGGCATCTGAAATGGACCTTCCATAATGACCTTCTTTAAGAACTTTCCATGTGGATTCTTTAGATCACAAAACCTAAAGAACCTTATCACCCATTGATCATAATTACCGGGAGTGAGCATTAGAGGTCTATCAAGTGAGCCAACTTCATGAATTGATTGTTGGCTACTTAAGGCTTCACACATCTTGCCAAACCATGTTGGTTCCTTCATAGTACTCCTGGATGGATGTTGATTGTAGAAGTTTGTGTAAGGTTGTACTTGAAGACTTGGTGGTGGTTGAATCATTTGTGGTGGTGGAATTGCTCCAAGTTGTGGAGTATGTTGTTGATTAAATTGTTGTTGATAAATTTGTTGTTGATGATTAAATTGTTGATGTTGTGGACTTAGTTGTTGTTGTTGTTGTTGATGATAAGTGTAAGGAAAATAGTTAGAGGTGGTTGTGACATGTTGAAAACTTGTGTTGTAAAATGGATCTTTGTAGTTAAATGAACCGTTGTTGATGAAGTATCCTTAGGCGTAGAAATCACAGAAAAACAAAATACGACTTATGCGTAAAAACACCAAAGATACGCGTAACAACAATAGTTACGTGTAGGATCAGCTTACGCGTAAGAAATGAGAAAACACTAAAGTTATGCGTAGGATTACCCTATGCGTAGAAAACTTAGGCGTAGGATTACCTTATGCGTAAGACAGAGCTTAGGCGTAAGAAGAATCTTATGCGTAATGAGTTCTTCGCGTAAGCTTAAGCTTATGCGTAAATTTAGGGTTTTACCCAAAAGATCTTTTACACTATCACAGTGCAAAAGATATCCAAAGTCGAAGTGTTTTCAGTCTTATCCAAGCAAGAAAAACACTGAGTAATCCACGAAACTGAAGATCAAACCAAGGAAAAGTTACGCGTAAGATTAGGGTTTTACTTACGCGTAGAAATTAGCCAAAAGTGATTTCTGCCAATTGATGTTTCCAAACCAGATTTTTGTGATGAAATAGCTTCAATATCACCAAAATAACACAAAAGTGTGAAACTTGATGATCCAAAGCTTTAAAACACGTTATGCGTAGAACTACTACCACGTACAAAACCAAGTTTAAAAACAAGGATCCACACGTAAAGTTTGAAACTTTTTGCCAAAAACAAATATTTTAACACCTAAAAACGTTGAAAGGACAAGAATTTTGGATAAAAAAGTGTAAAAAATCAGTTTATAAGCGTGACCAAGTTTGAAGCTCGTTTACGCGTAAGACCAAAACTTCAAAAACAAAATATGTTCACCCAACTATTTGGCGAATGATACCACTGTTAGGTCACCATATTAGTAACACAAGCATCAATATGAAGAAATAAGAAAGAAGAGTTCGGATGAACAATTACAAACACACACGTATAGATATAAGGAAAGGTTATGCGTAGAGAATGAAAGTAATTGAACAACCAACCCTCAAGTGAGGGTATTACAAAGGTATTTATAGGAGAGGGAGCTAGGGCAACACTCCTAGTCCCTTCCTTTCCTTATTGGACTTGGGCCAAGGCTTATGGGCCTTCTACATAAGCCTTAGCTTAATAACAAACATAAAGGCCATATAAAGCTAACTATTATATATGAATCACTAACACTTGAATTAAGGTTTAGGAGTGATTCCAACATTTCAAAATTTTAATTTAAATCAATAGAGATCACAACTCTCAAAGGATTTGAAAAGTGTGATCGAGGGAGAATTTGTGATTTAAATTGGACTTAAACTGATAACTTGATAATTGTTTTTATAAGTGCTTAGCAAAATCTCCTCTATTCATGTGCCAAACGATTTCAAATTTTCCTACGCACATATTGAGGGGGAGCTTCTATTTCAAACCACAAAGATTTGAAACGTGATTGGTTTATATCTATGTGCAGATTCCTTCCAATATGTGCAAAACTCTTTCAAACATCGAGGCACATATTGAGGGGTAGCAAACTTTTGAAAACCTCATCCTTCCCCAATATGCTTTATCTACTTGATTTAATCAGGGAAGTGATGTTGATATCTTTTAGAAATTGTTGATCAAAGAATCGAATCTTTCGTTCTTTTAAATCTGAGATTTTCAAGTCCTCTTGCCTCCATGTGCTAAAACCATTTAAAATTATGATGCACATGTTGAGGGGGAACTGTTTCTAAAATATCAAAAATGATTCAGGTACAAAATGCTTTGATAATATATCACAAGTATCTGGATTGATTTTCAAATGGTTTTAAATTGGTTCCAATGGCTGATGAACAATACCAAAAGACCGACCAAATTTACTTTATGTATGGTGATATAAGGATGGTTAGGAAAGGTACTTGTTCCCATGATCCGCCATTATCGGAGGGATCTACCCAGGGACAATCCACTAGATAGTGTAGAAGTTCTTAGGTATGATGAAAAAAGGAGAAAAGTGAGATATGGGAAGAGTGCGGACTGAGACTGAGCTAGTACTGTAATAAACCCAACAAGGTTCTAGTTATGAAGTCTCGGTAAGCACTGAAGGGGTTGAAGAATGAAAAACAATTGAATGAGAAAAGGGTGAAAATAAATAGCCCTATGTTTGTTCAACCTTAGGGCAGAAACCGGGTTCAATTCATATGCTACTGGTGGTTACTAAGGTAACACTTGTATTGAAGACAAGACGTCATGGACCCAGTGACGCACTGCACTACAACTTCCCAAACCACTCAAGTTCCTCTTAAAAGGGCTTGTTTCATTCTCACGGGGAACCTACATAATCTATCGACTTTCTCTTAGAGTTCGTTGATATTGAAGAAGGAGACCCTCTCCCTAGTCTCCGGCATAGGAACCAAAATATGCACAATTGAGTCTAGAACCACGAGATCATCAAATAAATCTCTTTAGGACACTGTCAATGAAGACTCTCTGTTTCACATAATGTGGAAAGAGAGATTATATCTTATGAGTCCTACGCATTATCCTTGTGGTATTGCCAGAACATCTGAGTGATATGCAAACATATTCACAATGAAGATGGAAAGCCTTCTCGAGCCAACATCAAACAAGCTCCTGGTGGGTGTCATGTGATATCTATCCAATAGATCAACCATGTGACAACTGAACAGAAACAATGGGGCGATTCAATCTTTTGAATCAATCCTGGTTCAGGTTATGGATTGACGGATACCTTTGAAAAACCGGTCGTTGTGCTTAAAAACTCTTTTCCTTAGCACATCGACTGTGTACTAATATTTCAAAATAAAAGGTATTTATGATTGAAAATTGATCTTTCTTATAAAACCTTCGTCGTATTGCAAAACTCTTTCTTCAAGCAATACACGATTGTTTTTCAAATCATTTTTCATCAATCAGTGAATCTCAATTCGCTGGTTCACTCACTCCGTGTTGTCTTCTATGAGACGTTCCGGTTTGAGAACAGCTTGAGCAACTGCGAAACCATGTCAAGGAAATTCTTCGGAATTATACCTGATCACAGGCAGTACTTGTACTGATCAACGGGGAACCGTGGGCCGTGTACCTCAATTCAACGTAAGTGATCAAAGACACTTTCATGCACTTTATTGCTACTTGTTGTATGCAGGAACATCCGACGTTTGCAGCTGATCAGAATGAAGCGGTCAATCCATAGCCGCATGCTCACACTACACATTCATCTCTTAAGAAATCATGATAAGTGCATCAACGACTCTGATATTTTCACTCCATGCTTCTGCTACGCTGCTGCTAATATCATGAATCAAAGAAAGCTTCCGCTACTTTGATGAGAATATATCATGATCCCGAATGTGAGCATGTCGGTCCAAAAGTCACAACATCACATAATACCAACACCACAATGGAAAAGTCAGAGATTTATGTTAGCTGATGATCTCAATGCTGGTTCAAAACTCATCATCACGTGGATCAGTTAAAGACCTCCTCTTGAAATTATCCAAACATGCGGACCATGAAGAATCAATGACTACGAGCTACTGAGCAAAGAACTTAATCATGAATCCTAGAACAATCTTATGTTATATATGTTTGTATTCATTGTAAATTGAGGTGACCTCCCTTAGGGGGAGATTGTTAGGAATTAGAAAATTCAGTCATTAAAGAGTCGGTCACCTCAAGTATATGTATTCGTTAGAAAGCTCGTAGTCGTAGTCAAGTTATGTTATTTAGTAGTTTGTTAAGTAACACCGTGGAGGACGGACGGGTCTTTACCCAATGTATGTCTGATCCACAGCCCGTAGGTTGCGTTTATTTGTAAGACACTATAAATACCCTCTACCTCCCAAGGTAGAGGGTTGGAGCTTCAATACCATTTTTCTTTGTTTCACATAGTTCCCAACTCTCTTCCCTTTCTCTCTCTAGAACTTTCTCTCTCTAAACATCTTGTACGCCTCATGTGATTATGGTTTAGTGTGATTGTGAAATCCCATATCTTACATAAGTGTATATGGAACCTTACGCGTAAGGCTTACTCGTAAGAGTCAACCTTATGCGTAGAGGTTACTGTTTACGCATATCCTTCACAGGATACGCGTAGTCCTCATTGTAGAACCTTACGCGTAAAGGTTACGCGTAAGATTTCTGTTACGCATAACATTCTACGCGTAAGATGATCCTTATGCGTAGATGTTCAAGTAACCTTGATTCTGAATTATTCACGCGTAGAAACCTGAAATAAATTCATCATGACACCAATATTAACACATACATTCAATCCTTATCAGTTTTAAACATGAATACTCAATCAAATAGTTACGCGTAGAGTTTCTTATGCGTAAGACTTAAACCCTAAAAGTTCAAGAATTACGACTAAAATATTTAGCCATAGGAAATGCACCGAAATTTTTCTGGGATGTCTAGGAAGCCTATTGAGTTGTTTTATCCAAGTTTTAACACAAATGGACTTGTGAATCAAAAGTACTTAATTCTCAAGAACATAAACCCTAAATTTCAGTTTTATCACAATTGATGTTCCTGGGTATGATCTAAGCCTAGATACTATCAATTAAACATGTAAACAACATCTTTCAAGCAACTAATTAACTAGAAACATTCACACATGAAAATACCAATTCACGCATAAACCCTAGTTTTCAAAAATCATTCAATTCGTGTTTCTGGGTGAGTATTAATGATGAAAATGGATTCAAAGTGATTATACAAACGTTTTGACACTACCATTTCAACCACAAACACTCACACTTGATTGTGTGTTCATACGCTTAAGCGTAGAACAAAAAATCCTCTCTAGGTTAAAATTTAACCGTTGGTTTTCAAAACAATTCAAAACCTTTGTTTAAAATCATGTTAAAAACATAGAAACACTTACAAAATGATGATCAAATACACGGATTAGCCGGATGATTTTTATGCGTAGGATATGGTTGGTGAAATAATAAATGTTGTAATAAATGTGAAGTATTAGTTTGGTGGAGGTGTTTTGTTAAAAAAGAGTTTGAGCTTTTGATAGTTTTAGTCCCTCCACCTTAACCATTTACAACCACTACCCATAACTTCCATTTTGGTTACCAAACGAAGGATATTTGGAAAGAAACTTGACGACACTCCCCCTCGACTTAAGAAATAATGAAATTTTATAAATATGAGTTCGAGGAGTGATGGATCTGGACACACACCATGTATCAATGATATTTTGTATGATATTATTAAGCACGCGGAATTTACTTAGTAATACTTAGAAGATGGATTGTATGATGTATTGTATGTAAACACAGATTAAACACAAAACTTAAGCTCCAATATTATTGATAAATAATACGAGTGATCTTAGCTTATCACTAGGGTTACACCTTGAAGCCTTTGTGAGTAATACGTAGGTAATTAGATGTTTTTAAGACAATGACCTAGGACCTCCTTTTATACAATAATGAGTCCTTTACAAGATAAGTATAAAGCTAACATTATATAATATACACAAGATCTATTATATACTTATCTATAACACGTTTTCCTATAGCAGTGGTAATAATGTACCAGCAATGGTAATACGTTTCCACTGCTAGTGTTAATCCAAGCAGTGTAAACCATAACTATCCGTGGTAACGAATTATTCCAAACAATCCTCCCATAAACTTATGATTTCTCTGCAAATCAATAAGTTTCTTCAATATGCATTATCTTCAAGGATTTGGGGAATTCAACCAAACACTTCACTTCTTTCTTAACTTCTGTATAGCTCTGGAACACTGATCTTGAAGCCTATGTAACAATGCTCTGACCTTCTCATTGTCTTCATGAACTCTTATTGTTGTACATAACATCACAGTGAGAGTTTCAGCTCTGAGTGGATATTCTTTCTCAGCAAGCATGAAAGAATCTTCTCCATTTGCTATAGAGACATGATGAACTTCACATGAATCATAGTAAAACCATTTAGTACCAGGACATGTGCATGAGAATTTCCAGAAATCATCATTAACATTTGGTTCAAAGAGCCTTCTAAGATTAACCCATAACTGCATCTCCTTCATGTCTTTAAGATCTTGAGCATTAAACCTTTCTTGAACTAACCTCCATAGTGTATCAAGGTCATCTCTGTCAAAAGCTTTTATAAGATCTTCAAATTGAATGAATGATGAAGTTTCACCACCTAGCCTTGTGATCTTCCATGTTGGAGCAAAATTGCTATCAGTGTAAACTTCCCAATCAATGATAAGATGTCGAACTTGCAGTGGTTCTGGATAAAAATCTTCTTCTTCAATCACAATCATTCCAGTCAGTTGTTCTTCAGTGAATTTCTCAGTAGGAATTTCTTGTTCTTCAGCAACCTTAGTCTTCTTAACATTATGAGAATCACTTTCTTTGGCCTTTCTTTTCAATCCAGGAAACTTTCTTGCTTCCTCTTCAGAGCCCATTGGAATAAAAGCTTTATAATGTTTTTGAACTCTGTAGTAAGCTTTTTCAACCTGATCATCAGACATTCCTTTGAATTGATGCTTCTTCCAAGCACCAACATGACAACAATAAGTCTTCATATATGAAAGAATTTGTGCTTTGGTTGGTTGTCTTGGTTTCTTTTGACCCTTTTTGACTGAATTGATCACATCTTCAAGTGCTTGATTGTTCTTCATTTGAATGAAATCCTTCAACTGAGCAGTTCTTTGTTCTTTAGTTAAGGATGCATCAGCTATCAGGTCAATTGCCTTTTTCTTGATTATTTGATTATTGGCAATCAAGAATTCAATATCATCTTCAGTAGGAACATAGCTAAACTCTGGAGTCTTCTCTCTAAGTATTGTAGGTTGAACAGTGAAAAGTGGATCTTCTTCAATTCTATTCAATCTTTTAGTCTCCAAAAAGCTTGCAACTTCCATTTCTTCAAGCTTTTTCTTTTCAGCAACTTGTTCTTCAGTAATTATATTAGCAATTTCACTACCAAGAGCAATCTGTGCTTGTCGTTTCTTTGAAATCTTTCTTCCAGTTTGCTCTACATTTTCCATAACTGCTTTACCTTTGTCTTTCTTCAGTTTATCAAATTCTTCACTTGCATTGGCAATATTTGGCTCTGCAGTGGAAATAGAATTAGTGGTAAAATCAGTTGCAGTACAGAAAATGTCTTGATCATCAAGTTTCTCTTCTTGAGTATTAGCTTACTTTGCTCCTTTACTAGTATCTCCTTCATCTTCAAAAACAATTTTCCTCCCCTGAGTGTCAGTACCTATTTTCCTCCCCTGTTTGGGAGAATTTCCCAAATCATGATCAAAACCAGTTGAATCACCATCAATAGGTGAGGATGAAGATGAAATCACCAACTTTCCAGTCTTATTGTGCTTTTTCAACCCCTGAACTCTGTCTTCAAGGTCTGAATCTCTTCTTGTAAGTGTTTAACATCCTTGGCATGCTGCTTCTTTGTAGAGATTCAACCTGCTTGGCTAACTTTGTACACAAAACCATCAATTCCATTTGTTGCTCACTGCCCTCATCACTTCCAACTGTGTTACCTGTTGGGAGACGTAAATCATGGGGCATAGGCTCAGATTCCTCCCTAGTTGGACTAGGTTGAAGTCTAGGACCACCACTGCTTGTTCCTAGACCAAAAGGTTCAGAAACTTGTTGTGTTGTCATGAGAGGAGTTGGCTGTTTAGACCTTCTCTCATAGGTTTGAGAAACAGGTGGAGTATAATCAATGTTTGAAATAGAGATTATGGGTGTGTTTTGTTCAGTTGTAATCTTAGCAAGCATTTGAGGAAGGAGAGGTGTAAAAATCAAATTGCCATCTTTGTTCAAATTTTGAAAAACTTTAGGCTTTAGACAACTGATTTGATAAACATTAGTATGGGGTTGCAGTTGAAACTCATTTAGCACTGCTTGCACAAACCTTGGATACATTAAAAATTTTGTTTTACTCTGTACATTGCCTGTCATACTTGTAAAAATATAATTTGACCAGTTAAAAATATTATCAGTGACTAGACAAACCAAAGGGTAAGCCATGGTTGAATTAAATTGCTCATAAGATGTTTTATTTCGACTGAGACAATGCAACAGAGTATGAATCAAAAATCTCCATTGGGGACAAAAACCACTCTTTTTGAAAGTAGCCTTTTTGACAGTGGTATCATACCCCATGGATGATAAAGTATCATGAATTTCAAGCATAGGTAATGAGACAAGACCATTGAGATCATCCAATTGGAGTAATCTCCTCAAGGATGCCTCAGTAACATCAATAGTTACCCCATCCACAGTGGCTCTTAGAGCATCCACTGTTTCATGTGTATCTCCAATCTCAAGTGTTATAGACTTAGCAGAAGTCTAAAACTGTTTGATTTGAGAGATATAGATTGTGGGTTTTAAAAGCAAAGCATACCTTATATGTGTGGTATGGGGAAAGTCCACAATCTGATGAAAAACAGGGCCACTCTTCTCATTAGACTTTTGTAGGTAGGCCACTAGGTTGTGCTCATCTGTAAATTTCAAAGGTGCCATAGAAACTTTTGATGAAAAACGATATTATGTCAGTAAGAATTGAAAGAATAACTAGCCAATTGAGAGAGAAAGATATATAGGGTTAGGGTTTAGAATTATTGCGCAAGTAAAATTATCTTTAGAAAGTATTTATCACAATATGGAAAGAAGATAATTTCCTTAAAATTTTAACCCTATATATATGGCAATCAGTGGTTACTTTCAACGGCTAGTAAAAAATAAGTTACCGACATAATCAGTTGTAACGGCTAGAACAACAGTGGTAAAATAACACTGTCAGTGGAAACTGTGAACTAGCAGTGGTAATTTTTCACAAAAATTTCAAAGAGCAGTGGTAAATAAAATCATTTAAAAACTAGACTGCTCTTATCATAGTTTTTAGCAAACTACCAGCTATCAACGGATTTGATATGTCTTTACCATGAGCCGTTTGCTATGGACTAGCCAACTCTTAATCATAAAGAATATGGTGAGTTGATAACCATATAGTTTTTGGTAAACTATCAACCATAAACGGATTTGACAAGTCTTTACTAGTAGCCGTTTGCTATGGACTAGTTGATTCTTATGTGGATAAGACATGGTGAATCAAGAACCATTTGTTGTGTATCTCAGATATACACCTTTTAAAAATACAACTCTCATCAAAGCTTGGTTATGTATCTGTAAAAGATAGGAATAACCAACTTGTTGTTAACCAAAGTTACCTTTAACCAAACCATTACCCAAGTAAAATATCTTCCAAAGTCAACCCGATAATATCTATATTTACTCCTTCACCTACCAAAATAGGAAAAAGTAAATATACTCATTAATTAACCCGTTCAACCGACTTTGTCTATTTAAGGAGGCTTGGCCTTTTGTAATCTTCATCAAAGCACAATTAAATACAATATCCCTAAAAATAATCATGAGCAATCCTTCCAACACCATCGACATCTCCTCTGATTCAGAAGAAGAATATGTAATCGAGTCAGAGAATTCCTCAGAGGCATCAGGATGGTTTGGATACTTTCTACCAGGGGCTGGCACTTCTTCCAAAAAGTATACCAAAGAAACTGCTAAGCGTGTGCCTGCAGCTAAACCTGCAAAATCTCTTGAGTTCTACTCCAGCTCATCAGATGATGATGAGGATGAGGATGAGACCTATTCTTTGGCCAAAGATTTTCCAAAGGCTCTCACAACAGCATTGAAGACAGCTATCTCAAACATGAAGCAGATAGCTATACCAGAGAAGCCTGCAAGACTCCCAAGGCCTCCTCCACAAGTGCTTGGACTTCCTTGTCCAAGAATGCAGTCAACCTTTGAGAACAAAAGGAAGAGAGCCCAGAAGAACAGGCATGACTATGTGGGCAAGGGCAAGAAACCAATGGAGTAGCTGTTGTAGGGTGTAGGATTTTATGTTTTGTTTGTGTTTAGAAGCACTTTCTCTTTGGTTGTAATGAATCATCATGATGACATGAATAAAATTCCTTTGTTTTACTGATTTCTTTGTAAGAGTACATGTTGCCACTGATTTCATTGTAGTTACCACTGTTAGGCATAATTTCATCATTAGATGCAGTGGACAACACACAACAGCAACAATCTTCAATGTAATCAAAGAATCCTTCAAATCTTCTTGTCACAAACATAAATCATACACTGAAAGAATTTGTGAGGTATCAGTGGTTAGAGAATAGCAAGGAGTGATTCCATAAACTTAGCAGTTGCAAAACTCTAAGTTAATTAAGTCAACTCCTAGTCACTGATTCGTTTACCAAGGTCAAGAGACTTCATTTACTTCTCAACCATTTACACCTTCCCCTCATTAACTTACTGAATCCAACTTAACATATATTAAACAAACCTTTTAACACACAGACCACCCAAAACACATACTCCAAAATTTTCATTCTCAAAGATTAACATTTCTCCAACAACACCATGAGTCATTCTAGTCCAATCAATCTTTCTTCTAGCAGTTCATCTGATAGTTCTTGGGATGACTTTGTTTTGAAGAACCCTGGGAGAGTTGAGAAAGAAGAGTATGAGAAGGTTGTTTCCAGGAAGAGAAAGCATTCAATTGTTCTCTCAAATCCTTTTCCTGCTGGTCCTTCATCACTACAGCCAGTGCCTCAGGATGCAGTTATCAAGGAAGATAGCTCAGAGATCAGCTCCTATGTATCACCATATGAAGATACAGATGATGAGACTTCTGGAAGAGTCCTGAGTGTTCCCCCTCTTGCATCAATAGCTCCTCCTGAAGAGCTCCAACCATCACCTTCTCTACTATTGCTATCAGCACCACCATCAGCAGGTCCTTCATCATCCTCACCACCTACTGGAAGAGTGGTGATGGGATTAGCAAGCCCTAAGGTGTATTCATGGATTGATATGCGAGGGGCTCCTAAAGTGATGCCAACTTGGGCCTTACCAAAGAAGCCATAGGTGGTGTATGGTTGTCAGATGTAGTAAGGTTGTGGTAGGTTGTGAAGCTTTTGTTGAAGTAGGATGTTGTTAGTTGTTTTCAGTTGTATGTGATGATGCTTGTAGTCTGTATTCCATGGATGTATCTACTGCACTTAGTCTGCAGTTTTGTGAAATAATAATAATGATCCATGTTTTCCTTTATCTTTAGTGTTCCTGCGTCATACATATTGTTCCACTAACTTCATTATCAAAACTGACATACTGTCCATCATAATGCTCAAAATCTGAAAGATAGGACTTGTTGCCAGTCATGTGCCTTGAACACCCACTATTTGTATATTCTTGATCTGATCTTTTTGTCCTTGGATGTTCCTGCACATAAGAGTAAATAGTTAGTTTCTTTTGGGGACCCAAGCCATGATTTACTTGGATTTGCCTCGTGTATGAATATAGTTAAATCTATCAAAGGTCATTGATACACCATTGGGATTGGTTGTAGAGGTATTTCCTTTAGGTTTCCATTCCTAACGTGTTGAGGCCTTCACAGCATTGCCCGTGTCCCCCCTTTTCTTGTTTACAACCCTTGCAGTGGTAACCTTTGAATGAGCAGTGGAAACTGCTGGTTTGTTTTTAGGCACCCACTGTTGGTTATAATGAACCTTTTTAGCTTGAAAAGTTCCTTTCCCTGTTTGTGCTGATTTTGCAAAAGTTGGTTTGGACTTTGCACTTTTAACAGGTGACTTAGGGTGAGCAGTGTTAACAGTTTTTGCAGTGGCAAAAGTTTTGAGGCCACTTCTTAGTTGAACTGCTCTTGGGACCATTTTGCAATGTGAATTAGGGTGTACATTATTTTGAAACATATTAGAATTCACCCTTTTATTCCATGGACTTCCCTTCTCCCAATATGATAGTCACAATAAACATGTAAATGATCAAAACTACCACAGATATAGCATGCCTTATTGTACATCACAAAATCATTACCTAGTTGTTGAGATTTAACATGATTCCAACTCCTCTGGTTACCCCTAGGAGCTGTAGGCTTGTTCCTATACATCTCAGCATACCTTACAGTTGATCAAGGTTTATTAACAGGTTTCCTAGGTTCCTCTGTAACAGTATTAACAACTTTTGGGATAGAAGCCTCTACATTCTTTTTAACATTCTCATCAACAACAGATGAGTCACTAGCACTCTCAAAAACATCATTATCATGCTTAATCACTTCCTCACTTTTCACCATTGTGTCCTTTAAAGGACCATATTCACGTTCAAGGTCCTGAAACTCTTCTAAGCCTGTATGAGCTAAATCTATACCTGGAGGTGAATGAACACCCCTTAAAGGTGGAGGCACTATATTGTAACCCATACCAGACTTAACTTTACTATGAATTTGAGCATTCCAGATTTTATCAATTGACTTAGACTGATAATAACAGGCGTCTAAAGTTAAATTGACATTTTTATTTTTCTTTTGAAGTTTTTCCAACTCCTTTTGGTATGCTTCATTCACATCTGTTGTATGTTCTACCTCTCTTCTAAGCATAATCATATCATCATTATATTTTGTATCATTTTCTCTATAGTGATCTATTTGTTTCTCTAATACTGCCATAGCTCTCCTAAGGTTAGACACAGTATAATTAGCAGTATATAACTCTTGTCTTTCATTAGAATATAAATCATTAAGCCTTTCAACTTCTCTAGCAGCCCTACATGTTTTAGAACAACTTTCAAAGTTTTGTACCTCAGAGTCAGAGAAAGCCATGAGAGCAAATTTAGTAGCAACAAGAGCAGCATCTAAATATTCTTCTTCTTGTTCATCAGCCATGAAACTCCAATCATAGCTCACACCATCAATAGCCAACATTGCCTTTGGTTCTTCCACAGTTGGTTCCTTCTTTTGCTTGTACCAAGTAGACATGTTGTCCTTGGTCTTTGGTCTTCTACATTCTCTAGCAAAATGTCCAAACTTGTGGCAGTTAAAGCACTCCATTTTCTTCTTATCAAATCCTGCAGTTTCATTCCAATTGATTTGAATAGGCTTGCCAGTCTTCTTGTAGAATTTCCTAGCCCTCATGCTAAGAAGAGCTATCTGCCATTTTATGTCCATCTCCTCCAAGTCATCTTCATCAATTTGCTCTATGTCTTCATGAGTTAAGACAGATCCATCTACTTGAGTAGAGATGAAAGCATAAAAGGTAGGATCTCCTATGCTAGCAACCTTCTTCTTTGAACCTACAGTGGTAACATTTACATTACCAGTGGAAACTTTAGAACCAGCAATGGCAACATCATCATCACTGTCATCTTCAGAATCATCACTGTCAACAGAGGTTGACAATAATGCCAAGCTACTAGAGCTTGTACCAAGTTTCCCTTCCTTCTTCAACCTTTGCTCAATAAGTTTGAAGTTGTTGTAAAGGTCATTGAGCTTCATTGTTTCTATGTCTGATTTTTTTCCCCAGACAGTAACATTTGTTTGAAACTCTGAAGGCAAACTTCTTAGAAACTTCAAATTGAGGTCTTCCTTTTCTACCTCAATGCCAAACACAGTCAGTTGTGTAACAATCTTCTAGAGTTTGGTGAAGATGCTATCAAGAGAGTGATTACTTGAAGCAGAGAAGTTTTCATAACTTTGCCTCATCAATGTCTTTTGTGTCTTCTTTGTAGCATCATTACCACCAAACACTGAGCAAATCTCTTCAAACAGTTCTTTAGCAGTCATGTACTTGTTGAATGCAATGATCTGATCTCTAGGAAGAGTCATCAGTAACAAACTTCTAGCCTTAAGATCATTCTTCCTGCAAGTTTTTTCAATACTAGATTCAGGCACAGAAACTTTCACAACATCTGTGTCACCAACCTTCACAGTACTAGTCACAGACTTGAAAGAATCACCAGTTTGAATGATCTCCCATAAAGCATAGTCTTGAATGAGAAAGTATTGCTCAATCAGTATCCTCCACATTTCAAACTTATTAAGTTTGAGCTTAGGTAGCCTTGGTGTAGAAGAGTTTGACTGGTTTTTTTTCATCTCCATTGAATTGAGTGAGTAGGTTAAGCTTATTCCTTTGATCTTCTAAAACAAAATATCAAAACCTTGGCTCTGATACCACTTGATGGATCTGGACACACACCCTGTGTCAATGATATTTTGTATGATATTATTAAGCACGCGGAATTTACTTAGTAATACTTAGAAGATGGATTGTATGATGTATTGTATGTAAACACAGATTAAACACAAAACTTAAGCTCCAATATTATTGATAAATAATACGAGTGATCTTAGCTAATCACTAGGGTTACACCTTGAAGCCTTTGTGAGTAATACGTAGGTAATTAGATGTTTTTAAGACAATGACCTTGGACCTCCTTTTATACAATAAGGAGTCCTTTACAAGATAAGTATAAAGCTAACATTATAGAATATATACAAGATCTATTCTATACTTATCTATAACACATTTTCCTATAGCAGTGGTAATAATGTACCAGCAGTGGTAATACGTTTCCACTGCTAGTGTTAATCCAAGCAGTGTAAACCACAACTATCCGTGGTAATGGATTATTCCCAACAAGGAGTGTCAGTAAACCAGAGATGTGACCATCATTAATAAAGAAACAACCGGGATGAGATAACATGCAAGTACAAGGTTTTAAGAAACCGAAAAATAATTGCTTTCTCCCCCTCAACACTTGATCGAAAAAATACTGAATTTTGAAAGATTAGAATGTTGATGGAAGATTTGTACTTGCCATGTTAAAAGAAATAAATATAGAAGAATATTTTTGTTGTATTATCAGATTTTATATTTTTGTATTTTGTTTTTGAAAAATTATTTACAAAAGAGGTTTTGGTGTTTGACTGGTTTTAAGAATGTTTTAAGAGTTCATCCAGTTCCTCTTGAGTCAAACACCGCATACCAATCCGGTGGACGAATTCATTAAACCTAGCAGGAGCTAAGGCTTTGGTGAGAAGATCTTCCAGTTGGTATTCCGTACCCACAAAGTATAATTCAACAGTACCCTGTTCCACGTGCTCCTTGATGAAATGATATCGAAGATCGATGTGCTTTGATTTCGAATGTTGAACAGAGTTGCATGAGATTGCAATAGCACTCCGATTGTCGCAGTACATCAGGATTCTGTCAAATACATAACCATAGTCTTTGAGTTGTGTTCTCATCCAACTGACTTGAGCACAACACGCCGACATGGCTACATATTCTGCTTCGGTTGAGGACAGTGATGTACAATCCTGCTTCTTTGATTGCCATGACACCAGTTTATCACCAAGAAATTGTAATGCTCCTGAAGTACTTTTCCGTGAATCTAAGCATCCTGCGTGATCAGCATCTGAAAAAACTATTAGTTCAAAACTAGAATCCTTCGGATACCAGATCCCCAAGTTAATGGTTCCCTTGATGTATCGGAGGATTCTTTTAGCCTCAGAGAGGTGGGTTTCAGTTGGTTTCGATTGATAACGGGAGCAAAGATATACGGCAAAAACAATATCAGGCATGCTAGCTGTTAGATACATGAGAGACCCAATGATACTACGGTATTTGGTAGGGTCCACCAATTTCCCATGTAAATCAGTGTCTAGCTTCTTGGTATGAGCCATTGGTGTGGCATAGGTGTCACAGTTTTGCATTCCAAATTTGTTAAGAAGTTCAAGGGCATATTTGGACTGACTTAAAAAAATACCACGGGGTGATTGATGAACTTACAGTCCTAGAAAGAACGTAAGTTCACCCATCATGGATATTTCAAAATGTTTCTTCATTAGTTTTGTAAAAGCGATTGAGTACTTTTTATGTGTTGACCCAAAAATGATGTCATCCACGTAAATTTGAACAATTAAGATGTGTGCCCCGTGATATTGTATGAAAAGAGTTGGGTCAACCGAACCTCTTGTAAAATTATTGCCAATGAGGAAGGATGATAACTTATCGTACCACGCCCGAGGAGATTGTTTGAGTCCATACAGAGCTTTGTTCAGTTTGTAGACATGGTTCGAGAACTCGGGATCAACGAATCCTTCTGGCTGGCTGACATAAACCGTTTCTTTCAGTTGCCCATTCAGAAAAGCAGTTTTGACGTCCATCTGAGAGACCGTTATATTCATATGAGCCGCGAACGCGAGAAAGATCCGAACAGCCTCAAGACGAGCAACCGGAGCAAATGTTTCTTCAAAGTCAATACCCTCTTCCTGTCTATAACCCTTAGCCACCAGACGTGACTTGTTTCTGATTACGTTCCCTTCAGCATCCAATTTGTTCTTCCAAATCCATTTGAGACCAATGACGTAGACCCCTGTTGGTCTTTCAACCAGTTCCCATACTTCAAGACGTTTGAATTGATTGAGTTCTTCTTGCATGGATTCAATCCAGTTGTCTTTTGTCATTGCATCTTTAATGTTTTTAGGTTCAGATTGGCAGACAGTGAGTGCATAAATGCAATGTTCACCATCTGTGTGAAGACGTTGTCTCGTTACGACTGGTTGATTCGGGTTACCAATAATGTTTTCAAGAGGATGGTCTTTTGTCTAACGATGTGTCAAGGGTTGATGTTGGTATACATTGTGCAGATTTTGAGGATTCAAATGGCTTGTAGATGATTCCGCAACATCAGATGCAGCAGTTTCATTAGCAAACGGGTTAAAGAACGCATTTGGATCAAAATCTGTAGGTGGGGGTACTGCAATGTTAAGAACATCATCAGCTGGTTCAGCGTCGTTGGAAGCAGTTTGTTCAACTGTTGTTGTAGAGTCAACTGGTGGTGCTTCTTCAACAGTAGTTGTTGTAGCAGGTGTATCAGGTATTGGAATATGATCAGGTTGAGCAGCGGAAACATCGGATACACCTGGAGCACATTCATCAATGTCATCACTAAACAGTGGAGCAAATAGCTTTTCCATTTATTGACGAGTAAGTTAGGGGCTTGGTTCAGCTGATGATGGGGTTTGAGGGAAGTTTAAACGGTTGTGACCGGGTTCCAAGCTGTTATGCTCAGAAGCCATTTCTGTAAGCTCATCGAAATTTGCAAGAATCATTTCCATAACCTGCTTTGTACAACGATTCCAGATCCAGTAACCTTTAGAATTCTCACAGTGTCCAATAAAGACTCCAATGTCAGCTTTGGCTTTGAGCTTTCCAAAGTCATCACGATCATTATTTGGGTAGCAAAGGGATCCAAATACATGAAAGTGTTTGAGATTCGGTTTTCTGTTGTGGATAAGCTCAAAGGTGTTTTGTTGTGGCGTTTTGTAATCATTGAACGATTTTTAGTGTAGCATGCAGTTGATACAGCTTCTGCCCACAAGTAATCTGGAAGATTAGCATTGATTAACATTGTTCTTGCAGCTTCCACTAGCGTAGGATTTTTTCTTTCAACAACTCTGTTTTGTTCTGGTGTACGTGCAATAGATGTCTGATGCTCAATTCCCACTTTCTCATAAAATTCTCGAAGAGTTTGGTTCACAAATTCAGTTCCTTTGTCTGTTCTGATTTGACGGATTGTGTTCCGGAGCTGAACTTGATTTTTTGTGAGAAAGGTGATGATCATCTGTGGAGCTTGATCTTTACTTCGAAGAAAGTATACCCAAGTCCATCGTGAGTAGTCATCGACAATTACCAAGATGTAGCATTTGCCATTAATCGTTTGCACGCGCATCGGGCCACACAAATCCATGTGAAGAAGATGAAGCACATGCTGAGAGTTGTGTTCCACCTTTGAAAGAAAGTAAGCGCGAGTGCTTTTCCCTTGTTCACACGCTGAGCATAGGTGATCTTTAGAATACCGGAATCTTGGGAGACCTTCAACAAGTTTGTATCGAGCAAGGTTGGTTATGGTTTGAAAGTTTAAATGTGAGAGACGTCGGTGCCATAACCAAGATTTTGTTGATGTTGCCTTTGAAAGTAGACAAATGGGAGATGAAGCAACCATGTCTTGCATTGAGATTGTGTACAGACTAGAACTGCGAGAGCCAGACATAAGATCGTTTCCTTGTAGATCACGAATGAAACAAGTTTTCTCCCGAAAAGCAACTTCCAAATCTCCATCACAGAATTGACCGACTGAAAAGAGATTGTGACCGAGGCCTTCCACATAATAAACCCTGCTAATTTCGATATTTCCATTGATGTAATCTTCGTAGCCCATGATAGCTGCGAAGTGATCATTCCCGAATCTGACAGTGGCAATGAACTTTGCAATAAAGTTTGATAACAGTTTGAGATTGCCTGTCATGTGTCAGGAACATCCGCTATCAACAATCCAAAGGATGATCTGTATCACACGCATTACACACAGACGACACAGATGGAATAGAAGTAGATGTGGAACCCGAAGAGTTAGAGGGTTCCGAAGCAGTTATAGTCAAAATACACACATCAATGATTTTAGACATCCATTTAAATCCTAGTGTATTATGTATCCATTTCTGCCATCTCCAACTAGTCTTTGCTTTTGTCTTAGTGAATGCACTAGGTGGTACTACATTCCTTGGAGGTGATACTGGAGCTACAGGGATATCAATGCGTTTCTTAGAATCTAAAGAGGGTGGTTTACCAAGCACAGACTTAAAAGCAGTAGTGGGCCTAGAGGTATTCCGTTTTTTAGGATTCCGTAAACGAGACAAGATAGCTTTAGCAACACATTTATCATGACAATCGGAAAGCATACTTTTACGAAAAATAACACAAGAAGCTTCAGACTGAATATCAAAAGTACTTAAAGGTTTAGCATTTGTTACAACACTTTTTCCATTACATTTGTCAGACGCAATATCTAAAGTGGGTGCAACATGGGTCTTATTCAAAGTCCTAGGGTGTTCTTATACTTCAGCATTCTTTATTGTTCTTTTCTTATTTGGCAACATCCTATTCTTCCTTGTATTACTCCTAGGCTGTGAAGTGCGGACGTTTGGAAAAGAGGCAACTATTCCTGTTTCAGTAGAGAGAAGCACATTAGTATCTTGTGGTTTTTCAGTAGGCATTCTGGGGTCACGTTTGCTGAGTGTTACAGGTGAAAGTTTCTTAATGATGCCAGGTTGAACTTGTTCATACTTTCCTAACATCTCTCTTAACTTAATGATAGTGTGCACCAAATCTTGATTTTCAGAACGAAGATTTCCAGAAAAATTCATGACTTCTTTAGTGTGTGCAAGATAATGATCAAGTTCGTTTGATGCTTCATCACGAGTCTATCTGAGTAAATCAAATATGACCCCATATTCCTTTTTAACTTTTGCAAGTTCTTGTTCATAATTTGAGATTTGACATTTCAAAGACGCGTTTTGATCATCCAGTTGCTCAAATTTTGGATTAAAAGTTTTGGAATGCAACTGGTTGATTTTGTTTTGCAAAGCAAGTTCACGATTTTGACAATCGTTTTGACACCATTGAAGACGACGTTTTGCATTTGAAAGCTCGTTTAACAGTCGTTCATTTTCAACTTTTAAAGACTCGATCTGAGGCACATTATTAGTATTCTCAATAATTTCAACAGAATCAACAGAGGTATAATCAGATGCATACGGCAAAGAATGCAATAACACAACATTATGGATATCAGCACAGATAACATCTTCTAAGAGTCGATCAACATCTTTTCGTAATAGTTTCTTTTTATGTTTAGTATTTGAAATAGATGTTTCTGTTTTCTCAAAAATGATTTTCATCAATCCAAGTTCCTTATGAAATTCCCTTTCCCAATACAATGCACAATTTTTCAAATTTTTAACATGGGGTAAAATTCTTTTCTGAAAAATATCTCTTTATTCTCGCGCCTGAGGCGATTGAAAATGTTCAACTTTAATTTCAGAATGAAATTCAATCTCACGTTCTAAAAGTTTGAGGTCAGAAGTGAAAATGTCAAAATATCTAAGAATTTGACGATTTTCGGGTTTTGATTTTACTTCACTGAGTGAAGGTAAAGGACCATAAATTTGTGCATAATTTAGTTGGGGAGCAACATTAGAAGACTCAGATGTTTTTGTGATAATCCTAGGTGTGTTAGAAGAATCCTTTGGTGTGACGAAAGTGACAGCTTTTGAATAGTTTAATGGTTTGTTATAAACAACATTTTCTAATTTTGATTGACTCTCGTCTTCTGCATCTAATTCCTCTTGACGATGATATTCAACAACACTCATAACAGAATCATCAATTTTGTATTATGCACTGGAAACTTCAGGATTTGGTTTGAATGCTTTGGTTGAAAGCTTTGGTTTGTAATCAGCAAGATTCAGTCCATATCCATTTGGATTGGGTTTTAAAGTAAACTTTTGAATAGTTGTGATTGACTCACCATGTTTATAAACAACATTTCGAAACTCTTTGAGTTTGTTTTGTAAGCCGACAATTTCTTCAAGATGGTCATCTATTCGTTTCGTTGAATGCTTTTTGTATGCAGAGAACTGTTTTTGACAAGTTAACAACTCAGCCTTGGCTTTTTGAGTTTCCAAAGTAAGAGCGTTAAGTTGTTTTTTTTGTTCATCTTTCAGTTGTTCTATTTAAAGACAACAAAGCATTCTTCGATGCGGCTAGATCACGAATCTGTCGTTCTAAAGATTTTTCATTTTGGTGTGATTTAGCAAAAGCGGCTTCAAAACCTTTTTCACGTTTTTCTTGAGTTTTGAAAAAATTGAGTTGCCGTTTTAAGCATTCAATATCCATGGTTAACAGTGCATTTTTACTGTGTAAATGCTGATTTAATGAACCACATTCATCCATTTAGGATTGATAATCTTTAAGTAAGAGATCAACATCTGAATTAGGCAAAGGTGCAGCGTGTTCAACGTGAGTCACAACATGATCACTATTCAGATCCTCAAGTATAACCACAGAGTCAATTTGAGTATCAAAGGTAACAATAAGATCATCTTGATCGTCAAATGTAACTACGGGGTCTAGTTGAGAATCGTCAGAATGAGATGTGGACGACTCATGTTGAACATTCTGAGCCTCGTCGGATTCATATGTTGGCTGAGATATTAGATCAGAGATGAATATGGTTTGTTCGGGTACCTGAGACAAGCCATCAGTGTCATACACTGGGCCTGTGTCACTCATGTGGAGTTCGTGCATATTAGCCATCAACATAACTGCTGCATTGGCCTGCAAGTCCTCCATATCATCATCTGAGTCTGCATCTGCCATAAAGCTATGTTCTTTGTTTGTGAGAGTTCCACCAGCTTCATCCTTAAGAGCCAAAAGTAAAGCCTCCTTGTGATAAGCACTGCCCCTAGTCCTCGGCTTTGGGCATGCATTAGCCAGGTGTCCCTTCTCATTACAGTTGTAACAACGAAGACCATTTATCCCATTATAAGCATTACCCTGTTCAACCACTTGAGCTCTCTGTTGTTGTGGAGCACCCATGTTATTCCTACCCATAGCATTAAACCCTTGACCACCGCCCATCTGACGACCATAACCACGATTCTGAACTTCAACTCGTCCATTGTTCACAACAGCCTGATTCCTTGTGTTTGATGAGGAACAAATGCGATTGTTGGATTTGTTTGTATAACGGCCAAAAGCTTTAGCAATCATAACAAATCCTTGTTTCAATGCATCGAAAGCATCTGAGTCCTCATTAGCTTCACTGTAAAGTGCTTGATCATTGTTGTTGTTGTATGGAACCAATTGAGTTTGTTGAGATTGTTGTTGTGAATGATCATATGGTGTAATTGTGGCAGCTGGTTGAGGAGCTGGTTGAGGAGGATAACTAGTTTGAGCCCACAAAGCAAGTTGTTGATTGTCCGGAAGTGACGATGGAGCCGGGAGTCCACTGATAGCCCTTTCTTTGTCAACTTCTCTTTGGTAAGGCTTGAAATAGGCGTACAACAATCTGTATGTAGCATGATGAATATTCTTAGCTTGACGGATGAAAATAACATACTTCTCCCAATCAGGACCAAGACTACTTAGGAACTTAGTATTAACTGCAATTCTTGGCATGATGATGTTGTGTTTATCCAAATCGTTGATGATGTCTGAGAATCGATGATGATAAGACTCTAATGTCTCTCCTGGTTCAATCATGAAGTGTTCATAAGCCAGAAAGGTCAGTAACAGTTGCAATGTTTGTGAGATCATCTCTTGGTAGTGTAGAAGTTCATCACCAGAAAGGTCAGTAACAGTTGCAATGTTTGTGAGATCATCTCTTGGTGGAATAGCATTAGGATCTCCGGGTGTAACGCAAATAGGCATCTGGAATGGACCTTCCAATATAACCTTCTTTAAGAACTTTCCATGTAGCTTCTTTAGATCACAAAACCTAAAGAACCTAATTACCCATTGATCATAGTTTCCGGGAGTGAGCATTGGAGGTCTATCAAGTGATCCTGCCTCATGAATTGATTGCTGGCTACTTAAAGCTTCACACATCTTTGCAAACCAAGACGGTTCCTTCATAGTGTTCCTGGATGGATGTTGATTGTAAATGTTTGTGTAAGGTTGTACTTGAAGACTAGGTGATGGTTGAACCATTTGAGGTTGAATTGCTCCTTGTTGTGGATAATGTAGTTGATTAAATTGTTGTTGATAAATTTGTTGTTGTTGATTAAATTGTTGATGTTGTGGACTTAGTTGTTGTTGTTGTTGTTGATTATACGTGTAAGGAAAGTAATTAGAGTATGGAGGTTGAGACATGTTGAAAACTTGTGTTGTTAAATGGATCTTTGTAGTCGAATGAAACGTTGTTGATGAAGTATCCTTAGGCGTAGAAACCAAATTTAGGCAAAGTAACACTTAGGCGTAAAAACACCAAACTTACGCGTAAATGCAATAGTTACGCGTAGGATTAGCTTACGCGTAAGAATTGAGAAACACTAAGATTAGACGTAAACTGAAAGTTAGGCATAGAAAACTTATGCGTAAGACAAAGCTTAGGCGTAAGAAAAATCTTAGGCGTAAAGAGTTCTACGCGTAAGTTTAAGCTTATGCGTAAAATTAGGGTTTTGCCAAAAAATCCTTTACACTATCACAGTATAAATGATATCCAAAGTCGAAGTGTTTTCAGGCTTATCCAAGCAAGAAAACACTGAGTAAACCAATTTCACTGAAGATCGATCTAAGGAAAAGTTATGCATAACTTTAGGGTTTTGTTACGCGTAAAACTTAACCAAAACTGATTTTTATCCCAAAGTGTTTCTAAACCAGATTTTTGTGATGAAACAACTTCAATATCACCAAAATAACACAAAAGTGTGAAACTTGATGATCCAAAACTTAGAAACACCTTATGCGTAGAAATGATCCCACGTATAAAACCAAGCTTAAAAACAAATAATTACACGTAAAGTTTGAAACTTTTTGCTTAAAAACGTTGAAAGTACAAGAATCTTGGATTGAAAAGTGTAAAAATTGAGTTTTTAAGCGTGACAAAGTTTGTTAACCGAAAGTTACGAGTAAGACCAAAACTAACTTAAAAAACAAAACCTTTTCACCCAACTATTTGGCGAATGATACCACTGTTAGGTTCCCATATTCATAACACAAGCATCAATATAAGAAATAGAAGAGAAGTGATCGGATGAACAAACAAACACACACACACGTATGAATATTGAAGAGTTATGCGTAGAGATGAAATGTGTGAATTGAACAACCAACCCTCAAGTGAGGGTTTACAAGTGTTATTTATAGGAAGGAACTAGGGCAACATGCAAGTTACCTTCCTTTCCTTTATAGGCTTGGGCCAAGGCTCATGGTCTTTCTACATAAGCCTTGGCATGATTACTAACATAAAAGCCATATTAAGCTAATTATTACATATTAATTACTAACACTTGAAATCTAGTTTAGGAGTGATTCCAACAGTGCTAATATATTGAGTATGACTGGTAACTGATACGGCGTATCCATTTAATGAATGCGTCGTATCCTATCTTTTCTGCACAAACTTTTTAGTTTTTATTCCAGGCTCGATACAGCGCATCCATTCCTATGGATACGGTGTATCGACTGACTTGATGATTTACAGTTTTTATTTTTACTTTATTTTTACTAACCATCAATTAACATAGACGCACTAGCTGTGACTTTCATGCTTAATTACATAAGTTGAGTGGTATGAATGCAAAGGAAATGGTAGTATACATATACCCTGTATTTTCTGTGTGTTGTGGCCATGCCGACATCCATAAGACCTTCACACACAGAAAATAAAAAAGTTTCTCAAAAACGCATCATGGAGGATCATACCGAGCAAATCTCAGGGGATTTTTTGCATTCTAATTCTTTCTATTTCCTGTTTTTAATTTTATTTTACTCAACGAGGACGTTTGTTTATCTTAAGTGAGGGGATGGAGAATTAGAACGTAACTTGTCTTTATTTTTAAAAAAATGCTAATATGTGTTTAATATATGAAAATTTTAAAATTTTCTAGCATGTTTTTGTGAAATCAAAGTTGCATGACCCACACGCATAACCCTTATTTCCATATTGAGAGAATTTAGCCTTATCCGTTTCCAATATTTTACCCAAATTCCACAAAAATATGAGTGTGCCGGTGACTTGCAGTAAACTTTATCACTTGGCTTGTATTCGAGACCACCATAATGAGTATTATTGATATAATTGAAGTAACTTGTCTAACTTGGTAAATTTCTAGGATTACACCCAAAAAGCCTTTATATGTCATATTTTATTAACTAACTACACTGGTTAGTTAACCCCCATATAAACTCTTTTGTGATACCCCTAGAAAAACTCTCAGAGCCATTCCTTTCATTTCTTACACCCAATTATATGTTTCGTTACACCTATACACCTTAGCCTACCCTGTAGATTAAGTCTGTAGTTGGTTAATTTTTGTAAAGTGTGTATTTTCTGTGTTTTTGTGTATGTTTCTTATCATGGTTAGGTCGGGAGTTGCACATCGCAATGGGTATGTGTCTTGTCTACGTATTGGTCGGGAATTGCACATCCCAATGGGAATGTGATAGTAGTAGTTTTTGATTTTCGTGCGTTTGCTACTATCATTATTATTTTCATATATGAAGTATTGAAAAGTATGAATAAATTATCCAGATGTATTATGATGGTGATATGGTCAAACTGTGACAACCCGTACTTCCAGGTCATTTCTCGACATAATTTATGCTTCATTATTTCAACATTTATCGTAAACTTGGTTTACGTGTTCCAAATTCGCGTAACCTTTATGGTTTAGCGGCGAATTCATGATCATAACATCACGTACATTTCATATGGACTAAGATTAGTCTACATTTCGTTTGCATCATTTGCATCACGTTAATTCATTCATGACATTTCATTTCACTTTATACGCGTAATTTTTATATTTAATAAACGTTATCGCGTGAGTTATTATTTTGTATATTTAATCCGTTACTTTCAAAAATGATCCCGATGTATTTTTAAACTTACATTTAGTTTATAAAAACTATATTTTTAGCTTTCCTAGTGTTTCAAATTTATTTGGTACATAAATCGTTAAAGTTAAATTATTACGACGTTTTTCTTAAAAATTTTACGATAACTATTTTATCACTCAATTTTCACAAGGAATGTATTTTTACAATTTTTATTATCTCAATACATTCTATTTTGACCTATTAAAAACTTACTTGCACCAAGAATTACCATTTACTCTACAAGTTAATAATATCTACACTTTACTTACACTTTTATCAATTATTACACAAATATATATATTTATACACTATATTTGAAAAAAAAAAATATCAACATCCCTCCCTCCTTGGCCGACCAAGGGGGAGGGTATTCATTAAATGAGGCATGGTTAGTGATTGTTAAAAACTCTACTCAACATAAAAGTCTTGCACTTCAATTATTTTCACATCTCATTTCATATTCTACAAGTGTTAGCAAGAAAAGTTTTCTCTCTTCTTTTGGTTCTCATCAAAACCGGCCACACATAGAAGCTCAAAGGGATCATCTTCAAAAATTTTCTCAAGTGTTTTTACAATCTAGTGTATACTCTTTATAAGGTTTTGAAATAAAAACCAAGATTATTTAGGCTTAACCTTGTTACTTGCACCTCATCATATTCACTTGTAAGCATGTTTCTATCATTTTTCATGTTTTCTTATCATTTCCTATGTATCCTTTCATTTTTGGAGCAAGCATGCATGATATGTGATTTATACCATTTTTAACATGATTTTAGAGTATATATATATATTTGGTCATCCTATAATTATCCCCATGGTATTCTTTGGTCTTGATGGTGATTAGGAACCCATGACACCCTAAGAAGGTGTATGGTAGGATTAGATTAGCTTTGGAGTTGATTTGAAGGGATTAAAATAGGTTTTGTCCGAGAAAAACTATTTTCGATAACTATAAATTATGTTCTGTCCTTGTTTCGATTTTCTGGAAAAACCGACAGTTGGTACGAAACTTTGGCCTTGATATTTAGAAAATATACTTTAAAACGAATCCGTGGCCGCTTGAACGGAATAAAACGGAGTTATAACGAAGAAGTTATGGATTTTACAAGTTTGACGACACTGTTTTTACCGAAACTTTTTGATCAGCATTTTACCACATGCAGCTAGCAATCTTTTGCTTGGGCTGCCAAAACCTTTCAAACATAGCTTTAGATCTTCAAAGTCAAGTCCTCAAAAGCAGTATTTCCAGAGCTTGTATTTCTATTATTCCCAATTTCTATCACTAAAACCAATTAACAACACGTCTTTTACTCAAAACCGGTTCAAACTTGTAGGCATTAATTAAATGATGTTGAGGCGATATGTTTGCCGAACAGCAAAACTTTTTATACCGGCCACTTGAACTAAAATGATCTTCTGTAAAGCAAGGTTTTTCAAAGTGTTGGAGCAATTTTTGTCGGCGTTTGTACCAGCAATGTCGATTACATTGTGAACATTGCATTTTTATTATATCAAAAAGTCTTTTATTATCAATGCCGTTGAAATACTTTTGCACGTATAGAAACAGCAAAGTTTAGGCAAAAGATGCATATTATGCAGGAATCGAAGCATAGTTTCATTTGATTATATAAAAACTATTCAGCTTTATTAAACACTTCGAATTCCGAGCAAAAACTGGGCTTGTTTGATTTTTATACAACGACTTTAAAGACTTTTATTATATAAAGCAGCAGTTTGAACATTTTAGGTATTGAAGAAGCAATATTGAGGCAAAATAAGGCAAGTTCGCCGGTGCCTAAGCAAAATTTCATATAAAAGATTTATAGTTCCGGTTTCAAAGCATGGTTGACAGCCAAAAAGGTCTTTTAGCTTTGTTCCTGTCTTGTATTAAATATCAATAGCTTTTATCAAAAAGAGCCTGTTTTGGATAAAATTAGGGAAGTTTAGTTGAGGTTTCGATTAGATTAGGATGGTATGTGGAAGAATCCCACAGTACCCAAGGATTAGTGGTAGTTCTGGTTTCTTATGGTACCCCTATTAATATCCTACTGGTTTATATATATATATGAGATTTTAGTACAATTTTTACCATATTTAGTGTATAGTACGTACGAACGAGGTTTTTACTTTCCTATGTATCCTTTACTATTCTTTTGTACTTTTTACTATCTTTGTACGAATGTTCACTTATACTACTCCACGTTCATTGTTCCAATTCGGATTTATTAGAACCAAAAATAA